>JBBBDQ010001553.1:2457500-2467500 GCA_037127315.1 Ascarosepion bandense | reverse complement strand
TCCAATTTTTCCTGTCGTTTAACCCATAACTTTTTTTTTTTTTTTTTTTTAATCATTTCACCCCGAGCAAGGCAGAAACGCCACTGATGTGCAGGGGGTTACATAAATGTAGAAAGATTAATTAGAAAAGAGTGAGGAGTACAAGCTAGTTAGAAAGGAACAATAGAAAACTGAGAAAGCAGGTGCAATGACAGGTACATGGGCGGAGAGAAAGGGAAGGTTATACAGGGGAGGGGAGAGAGATCTAGAGTCCAGTGGTTAGTAGGTGAGTATTAACTTTGCTTTTAAATTTCTGGAGGTCGTAGCCGTCAGGAAAGCAAGAATACGGGAGTGAGTTCCACAGGCGGGAAGTGCGAGAGAGGAAGCTGCAGGAGTAGAATTGTCGTCTGCGTTTGGCTAACCTGACTGTGAATGGGTGGGACCCAGTTGCCAGTCTGGTTGAACGGGTAAACACCTGTTGAGGAGGCATCAGTGACTTAAGCTCATCCGAGCAGAAGCCATGAAAGTATTTATAGAAGAGAGAGAGGGAGGCCACATTTCGACGATGGGAAAGTGGCTGCAGACGAGTCGCTTTTCTAAGAGTATTTGCATCTAAGTGAATGCAAGGAATTCAACTGGAATTCGAATTCGGCTTGCCGATTTCTCATCCGATCCAAAACCCCTGCACCACAATGTGCATCATCTTAAAAAGCTAATAGAAAGAAAAAAAAGTTTTTTTAAATGTTGTTCATTTTAGCTCACCTTTGAGTTACACTTTGTGCTGGAATATCCTGCAAAGTTTGTTGATAAAGAATAATTTCTGTCTCTGGCTTGTTATGGCTTCCAAACTGAAAACGGGGCAGTGGGCGTATCACTGTGTGAATGTCAATTTTCATAGTTTCCCTTATGTGATTTTTGATGAGGGCAGCTAATTCAATCAAAAGTTGTCTCTGCGGCACACGTTTTGAAAGCTCTCCAAGCTTTTCTGTGGGAATACGCACAACATTCATCTGTTTTGTTTCAGAGGATTGTCCGAAATGTTTCTCTGCCACAAGGTCAGTAATCTTCTGATATGTGTGCTTTGAATAAACAACCTGCTTGGTGTATGTCTCAGAAACGCGTGACATCTTCGACACACTGACAATGAGATTGTTGATACCAACATTCATTGGTGGAACAAATTTGGACTCCTCTTTATTTAGCCTTGTGATTATAGGAACCTGGTTGCTAACTTTTCGAGGGACTCTTTTAGGAAATTGAAACTGCGAATTCAAACGTTCTGTTTTTATTGAAGGAATTGAATCTTGGATATTGAAAACCCAATTAGCAACATGTTGCATTGAATTTAATTCAGGGAAGACACGTGATGGAGGTGGGTTTGGTGGTGGTGGTGAGATGCTTTCATCATTGTCAAATATTTGTTTTTGCAAAGATTGTAGCTCTTCTTTAGATTCTAATGGTGGGTATTGATCTGTGATCGGAGTGATGTTTTGGTTATATTGATTTAGTAAAAAACTGGTGTGCCCATCGAGTTTAGCTGGAGGCAGGGGTCGACGAAGAAGTTTATTGCTCATGCTTTTTCTTTATCGGATGATATTTAGCCCATGCAATATTCATTCTGCAAAAGAAATTGTTAATAAAAGAGTTTGAAATTCTTTCCAAGATTATTCAACTTTGTAAAATAGCCATGACAATGGTAGTAGAAATTCTAAATTTTTTCTTCTCATATCCTTGACCCTTATATATAACACCAACATTTTTTCTATAAAATAATTAAATTCTAAGTAATTATAAAAGAAATACATTTAAAACATTTTTCAAAGGCCATATTTAATACATATTCCCATTTGGTCTAATATTGGTTGTTAGTATGTTTCAATTATTGTGGACTGCAGCCTTCCTCATTTATCTATTGATCCAGGCAACCTTCAAAGAATTTTAAACTGAATACTTTATTTAATCTATGTTGATGTACGTTGGGACGCAGTGGATATCGGCTCGGAACGAGAAATCGGGTAGCCGAGTTCGAATTCCAGCCGAATTCATTGCTTTCACTTACGCGCAAATACCCTTGGGAAAGGTATTAATCCGTCTCTTCCCTCCAGTTATGGGTTAAATAATAGGACAGATTGGGTTCTATAGCCTTGGTCGGCAACCAGTCTACTGCAGAAAGAAATAGCAACCTACTGCGGGATAATCTTCTGCCCAGTCAGTCATGTCTCTTTTGAGACATGATCGCCCAAGCGTGTATCGCGTATGGCACTTAACTGACTGACCACTATTATTAATACAGACATCATTAAGACAACAGAATGTAAAAAAAACATAACAAAAATTACCAGCAATATGTATAAAACAAAAAAAAAAAAAATCACTAAATTATCTTTTTTGGTTGGTTGTTTTGTTTTTATGGCAAATCAACCTCGGCGGGTCATTTACTGCCAACTAAACTTTATTTATTTATTGCTGGTAATACCTTTTCCTTTCAACAATTTGTTGTTGTTTATATAAGTTTTTGTGTATAGTGATACATTTTTCTTTTCGAGTATCAAGATTCATTAGGATTTGTTTTTAAGGGGAGGGTCCCAATGTCCTACCTTTGTTATTTAACCCATAACTGGAGAGAAGGTACAGATTAATACCTTTCCCAAGTGCTTAAGTGAATACAGAGTATTCAACTGGAATTCGAACTCAGCTCACCGTTTTCTCTTTCCTAACCGATATCCACTGCACATCCGTCACTATATGCTTACAGCACCTGGTATTCCCAAGTAATCACCCACCTAAGTACTGATCAGGCTCAACGTTGCTTAACTTCGATGATTGAGTGATAACCAGTGTATTCAACGTGATAAGTCGTAAGCGTCACTAAATTAGAAAAGCATATCAAATCCTTATGGATCATTTAATGCCAAAATTGTTTTCTTGAGATCTTTGATTTCATTTGTCTCTTTAGCGGCATATCAATTCCTCATGGGTCATTTAATGCTGAAATTTAACTTTCCTTTGATCTTTGATTTGGTTTGTTTGATTAATGGTGTACCAACTCTTTATAGATTATTTAAGGCTGGAATTTAATTGTCTTGGGGTATTTGATTTTATTTGTTTGTTTAACAGTATATTAAACTTTCTTTCTTTGGTCATCTCAAGGAAATGGATTTCAGGTTTCCCTTTCGCAGCTCCTTACACAGGGCACTTGTGAAACAGACCCCAACTAGGCTGCTCTTACTTCCTCTTTGTCAGTCTGACAGTCATTCAGCACAACTTCCACACACAATCCACCCGCTCTGCCAAGCAGTGCTGGCACCTCCTTTTTATGCTATTCCAAGAATGCCAAAATTTGCATGTGTGCAAATATCATCTTATTTTGGATGAGATAGGCAGGCATAAATTGTGTCTTCAATAGCAGCCATCTTTCTTTTTTTTATTATCTTGCAGGCAAGACACGTTTGCGCTCATTTTGAATTCCGAGGTAAGTCATGTCTTTCACTACAGCAACAGTATTCAATGCACAGACAAATGGTACCTTTATAAATATGCAACATGGATTCAGATCAGAAAAAATTTTTGAGCAGAATTTTCAGTAAATATATTTTATGTTATTAAGCCATAAAAGTGTGTTCAAATTTCAGCATTAAATAACCCATAGAGGTGTTGATATGCCACTAAACAAAATCAATCAACCAACAATACATTTTTACAGTAAAATTACAAACAATACATTTTATCTGTAGTTGAGGGAATACAGTTTTGTTCAAAATATATTTAGATGAAGCCATAAAATTATGTTCTAAATATTTAAACTTCAACATTAAATAACCCATAGAAGTGTTGATATGTCACTAAACAAAATCAACCAAATATTCTAAGTACCTGTGTTAAAAAATGTTTAAATTGTACAGTTTCAAGTAAAAAAAGATCAAGGCTTTTAGGTTTATCTGGGTAATTAGCCGTTTCCTTACTAGGAAAAATTCAGCATTCATTTCAAGTGGTGATAGCTTCTCGAGTTACACTTTTCTTCACACTCTGGTCACAGGGTTATGATCAAAGTGTACTATCTGTTCTCCTTCATTTAATCTCAAGCAAGGTAATAAGACCACTAAGATGCAAAGAATGTTAGAAAATTTAATAAAAAAAACATAATTAAGAAGAGTGAACAATAAAAGAGTCTTAATTAAAATGACAGGAAATAGTATTTGACATTGTGTTTAAATCTTTGAAAATCAAAATTGACTAGAAAGCAAAAGGCTGTAAGAGAGTTACATAAGCAAGAAATGTGATAGAAGAATTAGCATAGAACTTACAGTTCCATTTAGCTATTTTCACCATAAAATAATGAGACCTTACCGCCAATCTGGTACTATGTTTAAATTCATAAAGTCTAGATACAATAGAGGAAAGTTCAATGAGAACAATTATCATGAAAGGGTTTATGGAAATGCCACAAGAAAGCTATGTTATGGCTTTGAAAAGATGACTGAAGACAGGATGTCAGGTCAGGACCAATAACATTACAGATTCTTTTTTGGATCTTATCAAGAGTCTATAAATATATACCAGTTCAGGCTTCAATATTCAACTCATAGATGAATGGTAGACTTATAAATATCTATGAAAGATCCTGGGGAGACAAATTGTCAAGAACTATACAGTGAACCAACTTTCCTACCAGTAGACCAAGCAATTGATTTTATATAATCTTTCCACTTCAGTTCAGTGAAAAACGTTTGTCCAAGAAGGTGCAATGAGTCACTCTCCTGGAGATTAACAGATGGAAGATAAAAAGGTTTCTCTCAATTGATCTGCAAATTTGATCATATCAAACCAATCAATCTTACTATTAATACAAGAGTAAATAGTTGTGTCATCAGTATAAATACTGAGTTAAAAACTGATGTTTTCAGGAAGGTCATTGATGAAAATAAAAGACGATGTAAGACCAAAGAAAGAGTCCTGGTATTATACAAAAAGATCTAGAAGAGTGGCCATTCAAGACATTTTTCATTTCATCATTTGATAAGAAAGATTGAATCGATTTAAAAATACTTCCAGAAATATCAAAAGACCAGTATGCCAAACCATTTCAAACCCTTTTGTATGCATTTGATGTCTCCAGTGACATCCACATGAGGTGTAAATGGATAATTTATCAAGTAGTCAGAGGCTAAAAAGTCAACTTGATAATAAAAGTCCAAGTTGATGACATTAAAAAGTCTTTCAAATCTAAAGAGCTTAGTCTACCAGTAATGTTTTTGAAGAAGAATTTAAAAATCTGTATAAATACTAATTTTGTAAAAGAAATAGATTTGACAAACTCAAAGCATAATGGACACACTATTCAAACATTCTGTCAAGGAATCATTTTCAGACAAAATAAAAACTTCTTTCTAATGAAAATTATTAAGATACAATATCCCTACTGTGTGAATACCACTTTAATAATTAACTTCATAAACGTTAAATATTGTAAGATAGAATTTACACAGCATTTAAAAATATATAAAATTAGGAGAGTAATCCACAAGTTCCAGCTTGTATAGCTATTAAGTTATTAGAAATGTTATCTTTCAAGTAATACACTTTAGAATTAATTTGAGCATTTTTTTGTTAAGTATTTGTGCCCAGTCTTATGTTTAATACTATGTCCATGTGCCAGATATAATTAAAAGACAATATATCATGTAGCTGGAGTAACTGTCCAAGTAAAAGTCTGAGTTGAAGTATTAATAAAAGACATTAAGAAAACTGTATATGAATAAATTTCACCAAAAACAAAGAAGTTTGTAAAAATCACCTTAATGTCTTGATTATAGAAATCTAGGACTTACACTTTGCTGTATTCTTTTCCTTTCCTTAGATCATGTGATGTCTCCTCCACATACATACAATGCACTTCAGACATTTTATCTGATAAATTTCGGCATTTGAAATAGTGGTTGGTATACATCTATTGAACAGGTGAAGAGGCTCATCCCTTGTTTCCTGTTTAGGATGCGGTTTCCGGTTTTCTCTTTTCCAATCTTTTCACTCTTTTCCTTTATTATTTTTTTTTTTTCAATTGGAGTAGATAGACTAAACTATCGCCCGGTTCACACTCCACCCACATCTATTGAACAGGTGAAGAGGCTCATCCCTTGTTTCCTGTTTAGGATGCGGTTTCCGGTTTTCTCTTTTCCAATCTTTTCACTCTTTTCCTTTATTATTTTTTTTTTTTTCAATTGGAGTAGATAGACTAAACTATCGCCCGGTTCACACTCCACCCACATCTATTGAACAGGTGAAGAGGCTCATCCCTTGTTTCCTGTTTAGGATGCGGTTTCCGGTTTTCTCTTTTCCAAACTCTTTTCCTTTATTATTTTTTTTTTTTCAATTGGAGTAGATAGACTAAACTATCGCCCGGTTCACACTCCACCCACATCTATTGAACAGGTGAAGAGGCTCATCCCTTGTTTCCTGTTTAGGATGTGGTTTCCGGCTTTCTCTTTTCCATTCTTTTTACCCTTACGTAGCCCCCTGCGCATCAGTGGCATTACCGCCTTGCTTGGGGTGATATGATTAAAAAAAAAAAAAAAATAAAAAATTTTTAAAAAAAAAAAATTAAAAAAAAAAAAAAATATTTTTCTTCCCAATTATATCTCTGTCTTTGAGGTGGTGGTAATGATCCTAGTGTTCGGGATGGCCAATTTGCTTGTAAAAGGTTGTTGGAGAACATCATCATCTGTTACACCTAATGGTGTGTAGGGCAGCAACATAGCTTCTCCACCTCTGGCTATCTTGGGCCAGACTAGTCAATGAACCCCAAGAGTACTGCATGGCTTTCATCTCATTTTCCACCATACTTCTCCATGTCGTTCTTGGTCTTCCCCTCTTTCTTTTGCCATCTGGGGTCCACTGCAGTGCTGTTCTTGTGATTGACTGTGGATCTTTCCGGAGCACATGCCCAATCCATCTCCACCACCTTCTTGTAATGATGGTGCCCATGTTCTCTTGCTTGCATCTCCGCAACAGGTCTTCATTGGAGATCTTTGGCCAAAATATTCTCAGTATTCGTCAAAGGCATATGGTGGGAAAGGATCAAAGTTTGTGATTTTATTTATTTTTTTTTTTACAACTGCAAGTCAGATTTTCACCATCATGTTAAAAGTGTTTGATTTTGATCATTAACCAACACACAAAATGCTCACAATGACTGTTATCAATAATATAGAGTGGAAGGTAAACAGATATGTTTCACATCAGAAGTAGTATTGTGCCATGAGCATGGCTTCAAACAATTTTGTTTATTTTGGATCTGACCAGATCCAACCTGATGCTTGTTGAAGTGTGGTCTGGCAGTCATGTGAAGCACGCTTTAGGTTCTGGCCAATAATGCCCACCCTCAAAAGAAAGGAAACAACTGACAATCCAAAGAATCCACATCACTTGACCTCAATAGGTAACACAGGAATGATATTGCCAATGGCGCCATTGCAATAAGCATATTCTACGATAGAGTGATATTTATCTGATGATTCTATGTAGTCTAAGCACATTGTTTGAACTAAGAAACAGCAGCAGTTGTTCACTCTGCTTCTTCAAAATTCTTGATTTCTTCAATCACTATGTCTTGTATTTCCTTTGGACCCTGACGAAAAAACAAACTGTTTGTGCTGGTCAGACCAACTCAGTTTGTTCAGGTCAATCCATAATTTCCTTGGTTTGCAAGCTGGATTCTGTTTCTTAGTTAGCTTCTACTGTTGACCAGTTTTGATATCTGGCTGTAACCTGTGGATGAACTAATTGGCAATGACCCTCATCATCATCCGAAAACATGACCTTCCTGACCTTAAATTCCTCCACTAATGAGGAGATGAGAAGTTGCAGGTTTCCAACATTGGCATAGATTGCCACTATGAAGAAGCAGGAAAGAACTCCAAGCTACTCGTATCGGTAATTGTTGAGACACTGCTGAATGTAGGACAGAGTAATATCATAGCCGCTGCAATGGCCACAGAAGTTGGGGCAGCTAACCAAGTTAGTAGCACTAAGCCTTCAGTTTGCGATAGAGATGGGTTTTGTTGATGGATTCAAAGTCCATCTAGTACCACTCTTTCCCTCAGTATTAATCAGTCAGTGGAAATTTCATACAGCTGTAGGAATCAAAAGCCTCCAAGTAATGACAAGCTCTGGCTTTTGTTGGGTTTAGCCTTCGGTTATGATGCCTTTCTACAAGAAATGGACTCATCCTCTTGCTACATACGGATTACCTGCGTGACTTCCGGAGTTAGTTATAGAGCAGTCAAGTACAGCAGCTAACGGAAGCAGTTAACGACAGCTACTAGACAGGCAACGTAATAATACCTTCGGACTTACTTATTTCTATATTAATCATTATTAACACTTCTTTTGGATATCTTGTTTCTTGTTATACTAATACACTGTTTTGAAACTACCTTCTTGTTCTGTGTTTTACTTCCGGCACAAACTGGTCACTACAACTTTGCGGCAAAGTTTTCCCACAACTCCACAATAAATTGGTGATGAAGATCTACAGCACCTTCATTCTTGCCCATGTGAAGAGCTTATGATAGCGCTGCAGCAGTTCATCAGAACCGATCTTAGATGGAAACAGAATGGTGATGTTATCCATAAATAATCTGGAAGGAGAAAGAACCATTTCCTTAGACATTACTTCCTTTGCTTTGTCCACTGCAGACTGTGATACGAGTACCATAGTCAGTCACTTAAGTGTCATATGTGATCCACGGTTTGGGCGATCATGTCTTGGAAGAGACATAACTGACTGGGTAGAAAATTATCCCACAGTAAGTTGCCATTACTTTCTTTGGTAGATTGGTTGCCAGCCAAGGCTATGGAACCCAATCTGTTCCATTATTTAACCCATAACTGGAGGGAAGAGACGGATTAATACCTTTCCCAAGGGTATTTGCACGTAAGTGAATGCAAAGGAAGTCAACTGGAATTCGAACTCAGCTCCCTGATTTGTTGTTCCAAGTTGATACCCACTGGACCACAACGCACATCCGAGTATCATAGACATAATAAAAATGAGTGGTAAAATCACACCATCCCATCATGATGTTGACCTTGAGAGATTGCCACTTGGTGGTGTAGTTACCAAGGGTGATTTGCATAAAGGGTGATTTGCATAAATGCTGCTTTAAAATATTTCTCTATAATTTCCCCCAAATTACTAGGAAAACTGAAAAATTTGAGGGACATTTAAATTAGCTCATGAGTAATGGAACCATATGCCTTTGAGAGATAAAGTCAAGTTACATGAGGGTCAGTTTTATTTTGTTTAGCTGATAGGATTGGGTTCCAAATCATAGGTGAATGCTCCAAAAAGCTGGAGAATCCCAGCCTTCTAGACAGATGCATTTATGTAATGGTTCAGAAAAACAACATACATTTTGAGGCTAACCATAAGTTTTTTTTTTTTTTTTTTTTAATCATATCACCCCAAGCAAGGCGATAATGCCACTGATGCGCAGGGGGCTACGTAAGGGTAAAAAGAATGGAAAAGAGAAAGCCGGAAACCGCATCCTAAACCCATTTTTTTAGTATCTTCATAAGAATGAAAGTGCTGCTTAGCCAGGCTCTGTGTCATCAACTGGAACAAGGGCAATGTCTGGTGAATATGATGGTTGAGGTAGGATTTCCCATTTAAGTGTCTCCAAGTAGGTTTTCACCCATTTTGAAACATGTGGCCAAGCATAGTCATGTTACAAAATCACTTTGTTGTGTCAATGCTTGGCTCAAATGCATCAGTTGGAGTCAATAGCAAACTCCAGTGATGGTTTCAGTTTGTTTGTGCAGCTCATACTGAACTACACCCAGCTGATCCCACCAAATGCAGATCAAAAGATTCAAACCATGGATATTCAGCTTTGCTACCAATGTGGATGCATGACCGAGGATACCCCACGATCTTCTAAGATTAGAGTTATCATAGCATATCATAGTGTATCTACTTTTCATCACCAGTGATGATACGATACAAATAAAACTCTTCCTTTTT
>JBBBDQ010001553.1:2287500-2452500 GCA_037127315.1 Ascarosepion bandense | reverse complement strand
CCTTGGTTGTCAACCAGTCTACCACAGAAAGTAATGGCAACCTAGTGCAGGAAGATCTTCTGCCCAGTCAGTCAGGTCTTTTTCGAAACATGATCACTCAAGCATATATCACTTATGGCACTGAACTGACTGACTAAACCTCATTTTAATTATTGCTTATAATTTTTTATGCCATTGTTGTCCTTCTTCTGAATTGGTTGCCAATGACAAGTACAGAGCCAAATAGATCTAAGGCAAGATAGCCTGATGAAGCCGTCTCCTATTTGGGGTTTTCTTTTTCCTAGATAGATTGCCAGTAGCAAGTAGAGAGCTAAGTGTGTCAAGGGCAGAGATTGCTAGATGGAGCACATTTACCATTAAACTAATTTTGAATTTAGAATGGTACACTTTTTCTTAATAATTTCACCCCAATCAAAGTGAGACTGCCACTAGTATGCAAGGGTTTACAATGAGAGAAAAGACTGTGTACAGGTGGTATTAAAGAAAGAATAAAAGATGAACAAGATTCAAGAAGATAGAAGATGGCAGTTGATACTGCATTTAAATCTTGGTAAACTGTAGCGATCAGGGAAGCAAGTAAATGGAAGACAGTTCACAGATGGGAAGTATGTGAAAAAAACTGTTGAGTAGCAGTTACATTTAACTATTCCAAAGGTAAAGGATGGGACCTAGAAGCCAATCTAGCAACATGCTTAAATTCATGTGGTCAGGGCACCAAGAAAAAAAACTTATTGCTAATGACAAGTAAAGAGCTGAGAAGGCCAAGTGCAAGATTTTTCTCTTCAGACTGAATTTGAATTAATCTCTAAAACTTATTCTTCTAGCATTGACTTAAGAGTTTGTCTGTTCTGCTATTTAACCCATGGGTATTACACCACCTTATCTGCTATGAAACCTGCTAGGTGTCATTTTATTTAAGACTATAAAAGAAAGGGCATAAAACCTCTCTTTCTCTTTCTACTCCAACATGATAGTTTTGATTTATTGGACTGCAAAAATCTATGTGCATTCTTGACTTTGGAGTATCTGTCTCTTGAGCCAAGGTTGTAATTTGTGATTATGCTGCTAGAGCACAATCTTTGCAAGCTTTTACTAATTTTTCAATGTCTTAATCCATTTTGGTCCCATATACATGACTTCTCATAAGAGATTTCATCCTTGACATTCCGAGATATCCACTATGAAAGTCATTTAATATCCACTTTTGTAATACACTAGGTATTACTACTCTTTGTGCAAACATCAGTATTCCGTCAAGAGCAAGTAAGCATTCAAGTCTGGATTACGTTCTTTCTTACTTTTTAAGGGCACCACAGTCCAGTCGCAATAGCAGTGAGGTTTCCTGAACAAGATAGACCAAGCCCAGTGCTCTCAAGGCTGGTCTGAATTCTTCTAGACTGGTTGCCATCAAGGCTATAGGAACCAGTCTGTCTTGTTATATACTCATAGCTAGAGAGGGAAGAAGTGGATTCATGCCTGCCCCAAGGGCATTAGCATGTAAGTGAATGTCATGAACTAGAGTTAAATTTGAACTTGGCTCTCCAATTTCCGAATCCGAGCCACTAATCATTACTTCATCATGCCTTCATCAAATAATGTAATTCATATGATATATTTATGTTAATTTTTGCAATTAAGACTGGAGTTACCAGTGGTTATTAACAGGTTAACCATCTACCACAGTACCCAATAGTAATATTAAAGCCATCACAATAGAAACAGCTGATTTTAAAAGAAGACATTATTTAGACAAACGATGTGCGTCTGTCTGATTAAAAGATTTGTAATGCTCATCTTTCTCAACAAAACCTTTTCTTTTTTTCTCATGATGTCTGCCAAATTTCTGACTTGACTGGCACTCTGCCTATTAAATGAGTCGATTATTCTTTGGCTATGATTTATTGAACCAACATGTAGGCAATAAATTCATGGACTTATCAAAAACAGTAATAAATAGTGTGTTCTCTTTGGTTAAAATAGCAAGAAGCATTTTCCTTTTCATCAAAAGTGCCTTCAGTCTGGCCTGCAGGTCATTGGCTGACTGGACACAAGACATTAATGCTCCAAAGACAAATCAAGAATGGTCAATGTCTTTATCACCTGTCTGTTTTTTTTAACAATAACAATGTATGATGACTCGGAATGACAGAGATGTTGTTCTTCAGATAAATTTCAAGAATACTATAAAGAGAATACGGAAGCAAGGAGTAAGTTCTAAAGAAAAATGAAACTAGAGCATATCTACATAATTTACATTTTGACTATTGCCCTCACCTATTGTTGGTATTATCACAACGTTTCGACCAATGTTCTCACCAGACTTCATCAGATGTTTGCCAATCCAAGTAATTTAGGGGGAAATTTGAAATGAACCCTATATTTAATTTGTGGGGGTAGATTATTTTTTCTCTGCTGGCCATGTCTAGGTATGTCTCATCTAACTATTATTATTTACTACTGGTCAGTTACTGCTCACCCTGTTTCCACACTACCCATCCCAGGGACTGAACTCACAATTACTATTCTACTAAATTCACAAATCGATGTTTTAATCCACTAGGCTATGGTTCTGTGGAACAATCCTAAATTTCAAACTTGTAGCCTTAAACATAATCTACCTACTGATGAGACTAAAGAGGAAGAAAGAGTGTCACTGCCCTCTATGAGATGAAGTTGAAATAATAGACAGAGAACACCACTGGAAACTATATAAAATTCTCCAGCATAGAAATGAATATAATATGGGAACCAATTATACGGAGTGCTAGAGAAAATCATTAGAAACAAAGATTGCAATATGATCCCCGGTAAAAAAAAAAAAAAAAAAAAAAAAAAGTAATAGAAAAAAATCGTCAAAAATTGCAATATGAACTCAGGTAAAAAATGTTACTCGGCCATTAGGTTTATAAGTTCCAGAAATTCACATGCTGATGTCTGCAAGTGAATACAGATGTTGGTTAGTTACAGTGCCTTGACCCAAAGAGTTGTGAGTTCAATACCAGGCTACAGCAGTGGTGAACAGATATCTTAGAAAGTTAAAGGGAAATAACTACATGACTATCAAAAAAGGCATTGCACATGGAATGAGAATGATATATCCCAGTGATTATAATAAAGATTTTGCTTCAAAATTCTTAGCAGAAGAAGACAGGAGCATACAACGGCCTAAATGTCATAAACACATTGGTAAAGATGTGGACAATAGTCCAAACAATGTAAATAGTGTAAAGACTGAAGGATGTTTATATTTGAAATCAATTGTCCTGGGTATGATGATAAACTACATCCAGCAGCAATGCCTCTGATCAGGAGGTAGGAGTTTTTAAGGAGCCTGGAACCACCTCTTAATTGCTGTTGTCCCCAGGTCCATTGGTAGCATTTTAGGGTCCCACTGGGGGCAAATAATGAATCACAAAATATAAATAAAACACAAAAGGATCTAGCAAGTTTCGTTCCAAAGACTACCAGCGACTCTGCAAGAGTGTGCTAAACAACAGATAAAACCTCGATCCCTCTTCTATCCAAACAATTCATACCTCATTTAAACATTAATATAGATTTCTACTGGATATAAAGTAGGGGATCGGTTTTCAATTCTTGTTAAGCAATAAATTGATGCACCCTAGAAATACACTACATTAGAATTTATAATGCAAACCAATGTTTTAAGAATAAAACTATTATTAGCCAAACAATGCTGACAAAATTTTAAAGATATATTTACATTAAATATTTATATAGATTTCTACTGGAAATAAAGTGGGGGATCGGTTCTTCTATTGTTATATATTGAACAACTAATGGTAAAACTTTAATAACATATATGAAATTAATTGTTTGAACATTATTTTTTATCGATACTCGTATTTAAGCAGATATTCTGTTTTTAATTAAACAGTATTATATATTTATATCTACTGGCCTGGTTATTTACGATAAATTTTTATTACGAAAATGTGTGTCATTCGGCAGGATTCAAATCTGCAACCCCTATCTACATAGGGGAAGCTACCATTTGATCTGGCAACATCTTAGACCGCTCGACCACGAATGACAAATGTAAACATGTCACGGAAATTAACAAATTTTAACAAAACTTGGTTATGAACAACCGACAATTTGAAATGAATATATATATATATATATATATATATATATATATATATATATATATAGTCATCCGCAGACAGATCTGTTTCGCTGTATCACAGCTCATCAGTACGGCTTAGACTCCAGTCGCTTCCCAACTCAGGACTCTAAGTGACTACAGAACAAAGAAAAACTTTTTTACGTCCATGAATTTAAACAGTGCTCGATATATAATATATAGAGCTGTAAATATTTATTATAAATTATATTTTAGAACATGTACAGATTTCTTTTTATATATCCACTACAAATAGTACATTTGTTTCGACATTGAAACTACAATGTCTCATCAGGCGGTATATATATTTAAATGAATGTGTTCTTCAGTTTTTATTCAACTATCAATTTGAACTCAGATCTCTGATTTCACCTTCTGCACCAACGGCTGCCATACTCAGTCAATTAAATGCCATACATGATACACATTTGGCTGATCATGTCTTGAAAGAGACATGACTGACTGAGCACAAGATTTTCCTGCAGTAGATTGCCATTACTTTCTACAGTAGTCTGGTAGCCAGCCAAGGCTATAGAACCCAATCTATCCTGTTATTTAACCCATAACTGGAAAGAAGAGATGGATTAATATCTTTCCCAAGGGTATTTGCGCGTAAGTGAATGTAAGAAATTCAACTGGAATTCAAACTCTGCAATACTACTTTTTTTTTTTTTTTTTTTAATCATCTCACCCCAAGCAAGGCATTCCACTGCCACTATTGCGCATGGGGCTACATAGGGGAAGGTAAAGAGAAGGAGTGGATAGACATAGGGAATGTCAGGAGAAAGGTGATAGATGAGTAAGGATAGCGAGGATGAGTGTCGGGCAGATGGGAAGAGTGCTTGATAGAATGGGAGCAGGTTAGTGTGTTAGGAGGTGTCTATTGACCTTACATTTAAACTCCTGGAGATTGTAGCCGTCGGGGAAGCAATCGTTTGGAAGAGAATTCCACAGTCGGGAAGTGCGAGGAAAGAAACTGTTGGAGTAGAAGTTACGGCTGCATTTTATCGGTTTCACTGTAAAAGGGTGGGATCTAGTTGCTAATCTAGTATCTCGTGCAAATTCGTATTTAGGGGGCACCAGTGATCTAAGTTCATCGGAGCAGAAGCCGTGAAAGTATTTATAGAAGAGACACAGCGAAGCCACGTCTCGCCGGTGGGAGAGAGACTGCAGGCGGTATGCCAAGTCGGTATCTATCACAAAATCACTAGCACGCAAAATGGTTATATATTCTGGAATAAAGAAAGAAAGGTCTGAAACAGTTTGAAATTTCAACCATCTGAAGAAAGTCAGCGTGTACAATGGCTGAAACATCATAAATATGACAAGAAAAATAAGGACAACAGTCTAAACAATGTAAATAATTACAATACTTTACCTCAGAAATACAGACAGACTTTCATACAGGTATACCCTGAGTTAATTCATTTGATTATACGTCGTTTGTTGAAAAAAACGTATGGAAAATTAAAAGTCAAATTAAAGTCATTTTATTCAACTTGACATCTGTCCGCCACAAATATTGAAGTCGTAATATCACTAGAAAAGCATTAAAAGCACATAATGTTATTGTACTGTTGATGTTGACAATCTACAGTCATCCTACTTGTATGAGGTAAATAAACAAATTGAATGTGAATATTGGTAAATTTAACAAAAATTAGATTATTTTCTACTATCGCAAAATAATTTTAATAACTGTATTTGTTTTTTTAACCCTACAAAATCATTTTATTTTATAATGTCTTAGAGCAAACCACATTCACAAATAATGAGTCTGCAATGTACTGTAAAGATTGCCACATTGTAAACATCTACATTTACAAGTATGCATGTACATTCATAAATTTAGATTACTTTTTTTTTCTGTACTATATTAAAAACTAAAATTTATCTGTTTGTAAGCTTAAAATAGATTCTTATTGACCATATATTATTAAAAGTGCATTTATGAATAAAATACAGAACTGGGAATGGTTATTTGTGAAGCTTCTAGTCATAGGACAAGTAAAATAGATTCTTATTGGCCAAATATTATTAAAAGTGCATTTATGAATAAAATACAACTGGGAATGGCTATTTATAATGAAATAGGACAAGTAAAATAGATTCTTATTGGCCAAATATTAAAAGTGCATTTATGAATAAAATACAGAACTGGGAACACATTGTGGTTTAGTTCAGTGACAAGTAAAATAGATTCTTATTGGCCAAATATTATACAAAGCATTTATGAATAAAATACAGAACTGGGAATGGTTATTTGTAGTTTAGCCTAGTGACAAGTAAAATAGATTCTATACAAATATTATTAAAAGCATTTATGAATAAAATACAGAAACTGGGAATGTTATTTGTAGTCACTTGTGTGACAAGTAAAATAGATTTTATTGGCCAAATATTATTAAAAAATTTATGAATAAAATACAGAACTGGAATGGTTATTTGTAGTTTAATAAAGGACAAGTAAAATAGATTCTTATTGGCCAAATATTATTAAAAGTGCATTTATGAATAAAATACAGAACTGGGAATGGTTATTTGTATTAGCCTAGTGACAAGTAAAATAGATTCTTATTGGCCAAATATTATTAAAAGTACTGGTGAACAAAATACAGAACTGGGAATGGTTATTTCAGTTTAGCCTAGTGACAAGTAAAATAGATTCTTATTGGCCAAATATTATTAAAAGTGCATTTATGAATAAAATACAGAACTGGGAGGTTTAGTTATTTGTAGTTTAGCCTAGTGACAAGTAAAATAGATCTTTATTGGCCAAATATTATTAAAAGTTTACTTATGAATAAAATACAGAACTGGGAATGGTTATTTGTAGTTTAGCCTAGTGACAAGTAAAATAGATTCTTATTGGCCAAATATTATTAAAAGTGCATTTATGAATAAAATACAGAAACTGGGAATGGTTATTTGTAGTTTAGCTATAGTGACAAGTAAAATAGATTCTTATTGGCCAAATATTATTAAAAGTGCATTTATGAATAAAATACAGAACTGGGAATGGTTATTTGTAGTTTACTCAGTGACAAGTAAAATAGATTTTATTGGCCAAATATTATTAAAAATGCATTTATGAATAAAATACAGAACTGGGAATACATTTAGTTTAGCTTAGTGACAAGTAAAATAGATTCTTATTGGCCAAATATTATTAAAAATGCATTTATGAATAAAATACAGAACTAGAATGGTTATTTGTAGTTTAGGTCTAGTGACAAGTAAAATAGATTCTATTGGCCAAATATTATTAAAAATGCATTTATGAATAAAATACAGAACTGGAATGGTTATTTGTAGTTTAGCCTAGTGACAAGTAAAATAGATTCTTATTGCCAACATTATTTAAAGTGCATTTATGGAATAAAATACAGAACTGGGAATGGTTATTTGTAGTTTAGCCTAGTGACAAGTAAAATAGATCTACACAACATTATTAAAAATGCATTTATGAATAAAATACAGAACTGGGAATGGTTATTTGTAGTTTAGCTTAGTGACAAGTAAAATAGATTCTTAGTATTGAATAAATATTATTAAAAGTGCATTTATGAATAAAATACAGAACTGGGAATGGTTATTTGTAGTTTAGCTTAGTGACAAGTAAATTCGACTTAAGTCATTTTTCAACTTAAGTCACCTGACTAGAGCAAATTATCGAGATAAGGTGAGGTATATCTGTATTTCTAGTATTTGTGTCAAGAAATTTTTCTTCACTCGGAATTCTCAATTTAGGCTGGTTATTATTTTCACTGTTTAATAATAATACTAAAAAAAAACGAAATAGAAAACCAAACACGCTAAAAATGACATTTATATCACAATGAGAAATAATATTGAATTATGTATGTGCATAGAATATTCCCTCGACTACATGTATTCACTCGTGCTACTAAATTGGCATATACTTTTACTGTTGAAATAGTGAGATGTAACTGCTACTTCTAGTCAAACAGTTTCTTTTCTCACATTTCCTGCCTGTGGAACTCTCGTTTAATTGCTTCCATGATAGCTACAATCCCAAATTTTTAGATGCAACGTAAATTGCCATCTTCTGTCTTCTTGAATCCAGTTCATCTTTTATCCTTTCTTCAATTCCCTCTGTACCCAGTCTTTTCTCTTCCCTGATAGCTACAATCTCCAAAAATTTAAATGCAACGTCAATTGCAATCTTCTTGAATCCAGTTCATCTTTTATCCTTTCTTCAATATCCCCTGAACCCAGTCTTTTCTCTTCCCTGATAGCTACAATCTCCAAAAATTTAAATGCAACGTCAATTGCAATCTTCTGTCTTCTTGAATCCTGTTCATCTTTTATCCTTTTTTCAATATCCCCTGAATCCAGTCTTTTCTCTTCCCTAATAGCTACAATCTCCAAAAATTTAAATGCAACGTCAATTGCAATCTTCTGTCTTCTTGACTTCCGTTTATCTTTTATCCTTTCCTCAATACCCACTGTACCCAGTTTTTCTCTCATTGTAACACCCTGTGCACTAGTGGTGGTCCCATATTGCTTGGGGGTGAAATGATTAAAAACAAAAAGTATTGGATATAGACTATCAATGAAAATCAAAGATGTTTTACCATTGAAACAGTTAAATTAACAGCCACTTCTACACCAGCAGTTTCTTTTGTTGCACTTCCCACCTGTGGAACTACTTTCTGTTTACTTGTTTCCATGATATCTACAATCACCAAAAATTTAAATGCAACATCAATTACCATTTTTTATCTTGATTCTTCCTGTTCATCTTTTATCCTCTCTTCAGTACACCCTGTACCCAGACTTTCCTCTCACTCTCTCTGCAAACTGTAGAGGTCAAATAACTTACCTTCTAACATGGCTGTCAACATTTTACTCCTTGAAATAAGGCAGGCCAGCCAATCTACCTCATTTATAGTAGAGTACCTAATGCAGCAGGTGGGTTAGTCCACTTTACCATAATGGACCAACCCAACACATTTTCATAAGTGGATTCTATTCATTTTATTTATCTCTTCATTAGATCACTCAGTAAGTTTTCTTCCATTTGAAGTGACGACACTAATCTACTTGCATATCAAATCACCTACAATTAACCAATATTCAACATACACTAATGGTGGTCCTGACATGCTTTTAGTGGAATGATTAAAAAAAAAAAAAAAAAGAAACAGTCTACCCTATATTAAACTCTATCTGTGCCGAAAAGAGATGGACCTTTCTAAGGTTATATGGGCAAAAGCAATAACCACTTCTGGAATTTTAAGTCAACATGCTAATTTAACTCTCAGTGCTCATTATCACTAGGCAGCCACACGAACTAAACTTGTTTGAGGACTACATTCTATCAGTAAACAAAGAATTCGCTTCTTTGTGGACACGTTTACAATTATTACAAGCAAACACTAAGAGGTATCTGTTATGATTGAAACTCTCACATTGGTACAGCCAGAAAAAGTGATGCTTGTGGGCTACAGCAGCTGAACAGGCGTGAATAAAGAAGATTGAGGTACAAAAGAATTGATTCCAGATTTTAACCAAAAAGAAACCTCAATGGCACAATTCTCAATAAGAAAGTTATAAATATCATTCCAAGAGGTATTGAAAATAAAAATTACAAAGTTAATCCCTAACTGAATTATCAACAGATACTGCAGCGTGATCTGAATTGCCAAGAGGATAGAACTGCGATACTCAAGAAGAATCAAGAATGGGGATACAGAACAAATTGATGTTACTCATATATCCATATCATTTTCAATTCATATCTAAATCTAAACTTATTTATAAATGGAACTTTGTCTGTGTGCGTGTATGTGTATATATATATATATATATATATATATATATATATGTATGTGTGCGTGTGTATGTATATGTATATATATATATACAGATATGTGTGTATATATATATATTTACATGTGTGTGTGTGTGTATATGAAAAAATATATATATGTGTGTGTGTGTGTATATATATATATATATATGTATGTAGCTAAACTTATTTATAAATGGAACTTTGTCTGTGTGTCTGTGTATCCGTTACCTATAGACTCCGAAACGGCTGAACTGTTGTACTATAAAGTGTCTGTGAGTGTTCTTAGCTAGGTTTTGTGTTGAGGTACCCCTGATAAATATCGAAAATCAATAATCAAAAAATTGGGTAATAGAAGATGTTGTCTGATTTTAATCAAATTTGATACACTTATAAACAAAGACATAAGAAATGATATTCAGAAGTTTCAAGACTGCAGTTCTTATAATAGTGCAGAAAATAGATAATATATAAAGGCAAGATGTTTGTGTGTGTGTCTGTCTGTTTACCTGCCTGTATGTCTGTATTTTTTTCAGCCCTTTTATTTTAGTTTTTGCTTCAGGTTTGGCTCTAAATAGGTATAATTGTAGTTCTTAGTCTCAACCATGATACCATTTACTCAGAAGACTTATTTAGCCTTCCAAATTCAGTTTACAATGAAAAAAAATTATTTGATATCGATACCAGGAAATCAAAATTTGACTTACAGCCATTCATTTTTCTTTCAGTCCAAGGTTTCGCTTTAACTGGAAACAACTATTGCTTTTTAGTCTTTCGTGCCAACATCCAAAGAGTCTGAGCTCCAGGACCATGGATTAGTTTTAAAGCTTTTATTATGCCCGAGCAACGCCGAGCTATACTGCTAGTAACCAATAACTGAACTTCATATTTGAGAAATACTGTCCTCTCCACAATTTTATATTTGTAAAACTGTATAGAAGAAAACAGTGCCCTGAAGGCCAAAACATGAAGTCACAAACTGTTTTTTTTCTACTTTTTCTTTAAATCATTTCCCCCAAAGCAAGAAAGGAATGCCACTAATCACTCCCAGTAGCCTTCCTTGCACCTTAGTGGCATTATCTCCTTGCTTGGAGTGAATTGATTATTAAAAATAAAGAAAGAAATGCTATCTCTTATCAATAGGATGAAGTGTTGTGTAACTTTTGAGAAGATTTCTACCCCATTCCTCCAATGCCTAGCATTCCACTTCACGTCAAGTAGCAAATGATCCTCTCAATTTAATTCATAAAAGCTAATTACCATTAAAGAATTCTGACAAGCTAACATCATTAACAGTTCAAGATTCAATGTTTAGAGTAGCTGTTCTGTCAAGGAATTGTTAATGCTCTTTTAAAAGAGGAAAACCATAATAACAATTGATTTTAGAGGATAATTAACAAAATAGTATAGTAGTTCCTCACAAAATGTCCTAGTGACATTATCTCCTTGCTTGGGGTGAACTGACCATAAAAAATGCTTCTTCTTATCATTGGAGTTAATTTTAATTGACAAAATAACAGGTGTAATACTTTCTCATGATAAATTATTATACCTGCTTCTGAGAGTGACGAATTTTCCAAGCTGCTTTTCCTTATAACACCTAGAATTTCCAGCTATTTCTTTTCTCAGCATCTTATTTTTTTTATGTGAAGTATCTTTTCAGGATGTAAGTGATTAGGGCACTCCACATCTTCCTGTCCTTTGTTGCTCTTAATATATGTTGTCAAGTTATTTCTCTCAAACACTGCTCTGTCATCCATTTGTTTAAGTTTATCACATGCTTTTTTTTTCTCCTATCTCTCTTTCCCTCTATCAATTTTGTGAGTATCAGATTCTCCAAGTCCTCTTTTCTCATTATGCATCCCAGAAATTTCAGCTGTCTCTTCCTGATGTTAAGTATGAGTTTCCTTTTTTTGTTTTTTATCTTCTCCAAAACCTTGTCATTGCTCACATATTCAGTCCTTGGTATCCTTAGCCTCTTTCTGTAGAACCACATTTCTGTTGCTTTGAGCCTCTCAAAGTAAAATAAAAGATCAAATTACAAAGCTCAGGTCTTAGAAAAAAGTTAATGTAACACCACTCAACTAAGTGACAAACTTCATATTTCATTCATTTTATATATATATATATATATATATATATATATATATATATATACACACACACACACACATATATACTCTATTTAGAGGAAAACTCATGCATAATGTGTTGAGCTTTCCTTTCAATATTTTATATTTCTCTGGCTAATATCCATTGAGCTCTCTATTTTATCGAATTGATATTTTATTTATTAACTAGATAAAATCTTTTTGATTATCCTCTCTGTCTTTACAGGTTGCCATTCTCTCCTATATATATGTATATACTTGATTGTTTAATTACTTAGTTTTTGGTTATAATAAAATTAGACCAGTGCACATTTGTATTAAAAAGTGTTCAAGAAAATTATATTGTAAAATTTTCGAATATTAAGTGACCTAGGTTTCTACCATGAGTGGTGTCTTCAGGTGATTTGCAATAACTGATTTTACTGTTTACCATTTTTTTTTAAGAACACTCATGTAATGGTAGGTTTTTTGAATGTTCACATGACAGGGAATTTTTGAATGCGCAATTTTTAAAATTACAAAAAAATTATAACATTTTCATCCTAATAGGCATTTTTAGTATGGTTACACTTAGTCATAATTTCTGTTCTTTCATTCAATAGTTCATAAACTATTGAATTATGACAAAGTGTAACCAGACTAAAAAATACCTATTAGGTTCATACAACCATGGATGAAAATGTTATAATTTCTTGTAATTTTAAAAATTGAGTTAAAAAAAAAAAACACCGTTATGTGAGCATTCTTAAAAAAAACAGTAAACAGTAAAATCAGTTATTGCAAATCGCCTGAAGACACCACTCATGGCAGAAACCCAGGTCATGTAATAACTCCTTTACTGTTGTGGAGTAGTTTTCGCACTGAAGGTCATAATCGTGCTATGTCGGTTGCTAATCAACTTAACGCACCAAAAGTGTTAGGAACTTGATAATCTTCCACTGAATGCTGACTCCTTAATATTCGGCTAACTGCCGACTAATATCAACTGCCAAGTAGTTCTACTGAACTCCAATAGAACTCTAAAGAACTCCTAAGAACTTCCTGTTAACTCTTATTAATATAGAGGGAGAGTCCATTATCTGAGGAATAGGTGTGTTTCTACATAACATTCACAAATAGAAAATATACATATATATACTATAGAATATAGTGCTTCCCGTGATTACAGTTTGATAGACATGAATACAGTCATCAGGAAGATGGTCATGTTACACAAAAATAAAGGATTTCTAGCCACCTGGGTGAACTTAAGATGGTAATGTGTATATATATATATATATATATATATATAAATAAATCAATCAGTCAGTTAAGTGCCATTTGTGATACATGCTTAGGTGATCATGTCTCGAAGAGACATGACTGACTGGGCAGATATTCCCACAGAAGGTTGCCATTACTTTAGGTGATAGACTGGTTGCCAACCAAGGTTATAAAACCCAATCTCTCCTGCTATTTAACCCATGGCTGGAGGGAGAATTGAAGGATTTATTCCTTTCCCAAGGGTATTTGCATGTACGTGAATGTAACATATTCAACTGGAATTCGAACTCGGGTCTCCAATTTCTCATTCCGAGCCAATATCCACAGCACCATAATGCACACACACACACACACACACATATATATCCGAGTGAGTACAGAATGGGGAAAGAAAATTTTTCCCGTCCAAAACATTAATTTAAAACAGTGCTCAATATATGATGTATAGAGCTGTGAATATTTATTATAAATTATGTTTTAGAACATGTACATAATTTTTTTTCTATATATGTCCTATATATAGAAATATATATAGAAAAAATTATGTACATGTTCTAAAACATAACTTATAATATATATATGTGTGTGTGTGTGTGTGTGTGTGTGTAATTAGTTTTCGGTTATAACTAAATAAGACCTCTACTCACTTGTATGAAAAAGTGCTCAATACATTTATATTTAGAGCTTTTGAATATTTTTTTATTTGGAAATTAGTTATTTCTGCAATCTCAGTTTTAATCTTTTAGTATCTTCAGACAATTTATAAAAACTGATTTTCCAACATTTTTCAAACACGTAACTGGGATTTCTATGAACGTGTGACTGAAATTTTTAAATAACCAAAAATTTTCAAACTTAGGAAGGCGTTACTTAAGGATCTTAAAACACATTTATCCAGGTTTGTATTAACCCAATATATATCTATAGGTGTGATTACATCTGGACATTATTTCTGATCTTTAATTCAGTTATTTCGTTCTAAATAACTCATTTCTAAATTAAGTATATATGTATATATATTTTCTAAACATATACTGTTAAATATAAGAGACAATGAATGTCTATTATGTTTAATCACGAAACGTTCTAAACATCGTATTTTGGCTTTAATTTCAGGTGAAAATAAAGATAAAAATTCTCCAACATTTGGATAATTTTTTATTAAGTTAGTTCTAAGCTTTCAGCTCAAATGAACCATCTTCAGAGAGGTTACAAGGACGTTAACATAAAAACATCCACCATCAGCAATAATTTTATCTTGTGTTGACATAAAACTTTGCTAAGCAACGGCAACAGTTAGCAAAAATAGCAAACGCAGTTCGTAAATTTGTAATGCAGTTCTATGACGTCACACTGCGTAAGAGCTCGAAATGATAACAGAACCATATATTTAAATGCAATGTAATGTGTCATGACCAAATTTAAACGTGATTTTATGAAGTGTGGGTTGTTTGGATTTAATGTAGATGGCTTCCCATATCTGAAGGTTCTTTTTACTGTGTGTATGAGTGAGGATTATTGTATTGTCGAATCTGATATTACGAACATGACTATGTTTTTCTAAGAAATATTGTTTAATTGTACTCTGATCATTTATATGCCCGTTCAGAGATTGTATCTCTGGTACAAATACAAACCCACTACATACATTGGTTTTACTACAACCACACTCTCCAGTAGACTTGCCTGTCACTTTTCTGATCAGAGTACAATTAAACAACGTTTCTTAGAAAAACATAATCATGTAGGTAATATCAGACACCTGACTTATAATACTATGCAGATGTACACCCTTCTCATATGTATATTTAATAATTTACATCACTCTATATATATATGTGTGTGTGTGTGTATATATATATATATATATATATATATAAAATAGTTAATAAAATAGTTCTCAATGTATAAACAGAGCTGTATCTTATGTTTATGGCACAACTTAGTGTTTCATGCATTATGCAATTATCAGGTGCATATTTCAAACTGAAATATACACCTGATGATAGCATAATGTATGAAACTGAGTCATGCCATAGATGTAGGATAATATATATATATATATATAAATAGATAACATCTAATGAGCCAGACGAACTTACCTAGATTTCACCTAAACGGATCGTCAGGGAAAAAGCCAGCTTTCCCTGACGATCCGTTTAGGTGAAACCTAGGTAAGTTCGTCTGACTCATTAGGTGTTATCTACTTATTTATTTTGCTCTACTTTTGTATTGAGCACTTTCTGTTAGATGATTACTCGTATCGGGATTTTTTCTTTGGGCTTCATGCTGATCTCAATCCGAATAATTTTGACTGACGTTCATGTACTAAGCTCTTTCTTTTTTTAAAACCATTTTTTCTTTCCATCGAAAGTTTTCGAGGAAGGTTTTAAAATGAGTATAATTATAATCTCATTTATATATATATATATATTGCACATTGGGTGCTGATGCTAATAAAATAGTGCTGCTCAGTTTATAATAAAATGGCTATAATTTATATTAATAATAAATATACATTTTTTTCCCTTCACTAGAAGCACAATTACGAGTTTTATTCACAATGCAATTGTCAGGTGCTAATTGAAAACTAACCAGTGTGTGTGTGTGTGTGGATTTTATAGGCCTGTTAATGAAATTCAAAGAATGAAAAGATAACAAAATGACAAAAATATTGTCAATAAAATTGATGATATTTTATATTAGTTGGCCTTTTGATTAAATCAAAGCACAAAGACAAAGATTCTAAAGTCAGAATCTAAATAATTTGAACATAATTTTATGGCTTTAGCTAAATATTTTTTTAACACAATTGTATGTTTTTAACTACAGATAAAATGTATTCCTGTTTATGTATTACTGGTCTTTTTCTATATAAAAATGTGTTGCTGGTATTTTTACTATTAAATGTTTTTAATCGGTATCATCCTAAGCAAGGCAGTAAAGCTACTGAAATGCAAGGTGTTACAGAATGCGGAAGAATTAGGAACAAAAGCATCAATAGTGAGCAAAAAGAGAAAAGAGGACACTAAATAGTGGTTGACATTGCAACTTAATTTCTATATATTCATAATGTATTTGTTTGAAGGCCTTTTCCCATCGCTGGGAACCAAACAGGTGCTACCACCCCAAGTCAAGGTTGACATGAGAACAACAGCAATTAAGAGGTGGTTCCAGGTATGTCAAAACCTCCAATCTCCCAATCAGTGACCTTTCTGCCGGATGTAGTTTATCGTCATACCTAGGACACTGGCTGTATATGGAAAGAAAATGAATTTGGTAAATACATAATAAACAGGAAAGTAATGTATTTTTCTTCTCACCCCACTTATTAAATCTTTACAGCGAGGTGATCCTGAGAGAATTGGAAGTCCTACTAGGATTCATTAGTGGTAGCCACAATCTTAACAACGTAAGATGACACAGTGTTGATAGGAGATATAAAAAGGAAACTATGAGAACTCCTACAGAAGGTAGTGATAGTTTGTGTTTTGTTTAACAGCATATCAACCTCTGTGGGTTATTTAATGCCAAAAAGGTGGGGTTTTAAGGTATTTTTTCTTTTAATGTTTGGTTGTATTTTTTTTTTAATGTTTGGTTATAGTGAGAAGGTTGATATAATCAGATTTTAATAAAAGTTTGTTTTTATTCTTTTTTATTTTAAAAACTGAAAACATATTCTAGTTTTGTATTCAAAAATGTTTTGCTGAGATTAATTTTTTCTTTCAAAAATGTGTTATGGTCATAATTTTTTCTTCAAAAATGTATTGTTGGTAATATTTTTAAATTAAAAATGTATATTTTTCTATGAAAGTATTTTTATGAATATATTTCTATAAAAGTGTATTTTTATACTTTCATAGTGTTTTTGATCCCAGTTTGGTGGTGGGGGGGGTAACTATTTGCCCATAGCTGGAACTCTAACTAGTTGCTACCACTCCGAGTCAAAGTGGACATGAAAACAACAGCTATGCTTTTCAGAACCTCCCAATCAGAGGCCTTGCGGCCAGATGCAGTTTACCATCATGCCCAGAACTCACAGAAGGTAGTGAAGGAAAGCAAGAAGAAAGGACTAACCATCAATTGCAAGAAAACTGAATATCAGTAAAAGAAATATCCCAAAACATGAACTCCAAATTAAAGATACCAAAATCCAAAGCACACTGGACAAGCAGCTATACATTCCGAAATCTAAGCAAAGCATTAAGAAAAAGAAAATTTCTACTAGAAATAAAGAAAATCCACCAATATGGCAGTTCCTATTCTTTGTAGCTCTAAACATCTGTATTTTTAGTATCCCTGATCTGCTACTGATTTACACAAGCCTGTTAGAGAAGTTACTCATTGTAGGTGATTATGACTTTCTACAGCTTCCTTATCTATGTGAATTTCCATGACTTCTTAGGAATAATTTTAAATTTAATTCTAGACTTGCAGTGATCAGGGAAACATCCTCTTGGGAGTCAGTTCAACAAAGCAGGTAAGAAGCTGTTTGTCTGGAACTTACTTCTCATTGATGGAATACATATATAGTTTGTCCGAGTACTTTTGAGGGAAGTAGTAATAGAGCTGTGAGAGGCTCACCACATCCCACCTGTGAGAGAGAGAGGTTGGATGGTAGATAATAATTTGTTACCCACAAGGACTCAAAGTCCCTTCTGAACTCTATCAAGACTGGAAAGTTGTGGGCAGCTCCCATCCAAATATGACAGCTGTAATACATCAGTTCCTTGTTGTCTTCTTCACCATTTGTAATTCAGTTTTCTTTCTCCCAGACTGGCTACCACCCAAGGCATGAAAACCTTGTCATCTTCTATGTAACATTCATTCAGAATGTAAACAAACATACCCCTCCACAACTTCCTATCCTATATAGCTCCAAGTAATGTTTGTTTTCTGTATTCACCCATCTAATTACACAAGCTCATTAGGCATGTTTGACTGTTTTCCTTTGCTAATTTTTCCTGAAGTATGTCCTGTGAGTGTCAAACACTCCAAGTCTCCTTTCTTCATTATGCATCTTAAAAATTACAAGTATATGAGTTGTTTGTGCTTCCATTTTTCTTGTTGCTCACATTTCCTCCACTGTATTTTCAGCATCCTTCTGTAGAAAGCTTAT
The DNA here is from genome assembly GCA_037127315.1 of Ascarosepion bandense. Classification (NCBI taxonomy): domain Eukaryota; kingdom Metazoa; phylum Mollusca; class Cephalopoda; order Sepiida; family Sepiidae; genus Ascarosepion; species Ascarosepion bandense. Next base: position 2,434,045 of record JBBBDQ010001553.1, on the reverse strand, counting down.
GGCCATATCTGTTAAAACATTCATTCTTGCATGATCCCTGAAGTTAAGTAATGTCAAACTTAGTCAGTACCTAAATGGGTGACTGCTTTGGAATATCAGATATTATAAGCTTGGATACACCAGTGGTTCAATAGATAATGGCATGTCAAAACCTCTATGGGTTATTTAATGCCAAAATCTAAATATTTTGAACCCAATTAAATGCCTTCAATTACAGATAAAATGTATTGTTGGTAATTTTACTATAAATATGCACTGTTGGTAATTTTTAGATAAAAATGTATTGCTTGTATTTTTATAGTATTTAATTTTTGTTTGGAGTTCACTATCTACCCATAGCTGCGACCCTAACAGCTGCTACCACATTGAGTCAGGGTGGTTCTAGGAACAACAGCAAGAGATGGTTCTATACTCTGTAAAACCTCCTGGTCAGAGATTCAATTGCTGAAGCCCATCAAGTATATCTTGCATTGCTTTACTCTGTCCCTGTTTCCCTCTATCTGACCTGTATGTATCAGATTCTCCAAGCCCTCCTTCCTCATTACATGTTCTAGGAACTTTAGCTGCATTTTCCTGATGTTAAATATTAGTTTCCTTTTCATTTCCATCCTCTCCAAAACCCCATTGCTGCTCACAGGTTCAGTTCATGGTATTCTCAGAATCCTTCTGTAGAACCACATTTTGGTTGCGTCAAGTCTCTCCCCTTCATATTTGATGAAATTGTCCAGCATTCACTGCCATACTGAAGAACAGACATCACATAGCAATCCAGTACACTCTTCTTTTTCACAATCTAAAAGTCATTGCTGGCTTTAAATAACCTACAAGTAACATATAAAAAACAATATATTGGTATTGGATCTGGTAGTGATGCACCAATTCCAACAAAAAAGAACAGTAACTGATTTCACAGGATACATCACAATAATCAACAGATAATCCATATCAGCCAATCAATAGACACCTGATGATGACCAGAGAGTACTTGGTCAAAACATTGTGTCTATAATAACATCTATATCAACCAATATGAGAACAATAGTTCGAAATAATACCAAGATATTGAAAATTACTCATCTCAGAAATAAATACTATACAAAAAGACAAATCAATCAATCAATAAAATTAATCCATAAAATCCTACCTCTGTTGCCAAGTAGAATCTGCTTCATCTGTGAAAAAAACTGTCCAGCATCCAGTACCATACTACATCCAAATCCATTTGTGAACTTAAAAAAAAACAGAAAATAAAGCATTTCTGTCAGCTTTGTTCACCATTTTCAATGCTGACTGACAGCAGAAACAACAAAGACCAATTCTTCTTCATGACAAATCCTGATGCTATGAGCAGACAAAATGTAGCCACAGTAAATATGCAAACAAGAGCCAAACTGACCCACAAGAATCAAAATCCATTGCTTGCCAGCGCTTTAAAAGGCTAGCATTATTCATCTTGTGATAAGATCTTAATCTTGGACACTGTGTATGCAGCAGGAATTACACTTTCATTAACTTTTTGACTGGAGTCATTCGGGGATTCAAAACGCATTGGATAAGCTTAATATATTTGAGATTCACAATTACTTGCTTATATACTGCGACCTTTCAAAACATATTTGATCATGGCTTTCCACATCTTCCTATCCCTTGTAGCTCTTTACACCATTTCTCTTGTTTCACCTCCCAAACGCTACTCCACTATCCACTTGCTCAAGCTCATCAAGTACGTTTTATGTTACTTTCCTGTCTCACTTTTTCTCTATCATGAGTATTAGATTCTCCAAGCCATCCTTCCTCATTATGTATCCTAGACACTTCAGCTATCTTTCCTTGATGTTAAGTATAGGTTTCCTTTGTTTCTATTATCTCCAAAACCTCATCGTTGCTAACATGTTCAGTTCCATGGCATCCTCAGCATCCTTCTGTAGAACCACATTTCAGTTGCTTTAAGTCTTTCCTTCATCTTTGAGGAGGTTAGCTAGCATTCACTGCCATATAGCAGGACAAAGCAGAAATACCAGTAGGCAGTTGAAAAAAATTCATAATAAAAATAACTGCTCTTGTTCAGGTCTTTTTGGTGAATTAAAATAGGTTATGGTAAATATTCCATACAGTTTGTTTCACAGATTAGCTTGTTAATTGCCTGACCTTATCCAGTTAGATATGTCCCCTAGGGGATGGCACATTCGCATTTCTGTTCAGTTGTGGAGCACCATGGCTGGGTGTCAATATGATTGCTGTTTTTAAGTTTGAAATATATACCAGTCTGCATCTCTTTCACTAACATACAGGGTATCCGCACTAACTTCCTCAGCGTAGATTCATATCTTAGCCTTATGTGAAACTAACCTTAACCCTTCTATCCCCTCCTCTGAGTTCTACATTCCTGGCTACCTTCTCCTCTTCAGGAAGGACTCCAATGTTCACATGCATAGGCTTGGTGTGTGTGTCAGCGAACACCTCCTCCTAGCTAGGGTGACATTTCTTGAATCCCTGGATCATTCTTTCATGTGCTTCCGTCTCTCACTTGTAAGCTCGATTAGCTATCTCTTCTTTCTCTACCACTCACCTTCCTCCTCTGACTGTTCTTTAATTGTAGCATCTCTGACAATATCGACAAAGCCATTTCTTCCCATCCCTCTTCCCATATATTTGTGTTTGGTGACTTTAATGCCCACCACACCAAGTGGCTGGAGAACTGTCACCGACCCTGCTGGTGTCCACACCATGAATTTTTCAATCACCCAATCCCTCACACAAATGATGGACTTCCCCACGTGTTTCTCCGACAACCCCAATGGAAGGGACTTGCTACTAGACCTCTGCTTCACTTCCATCCCAGACTCTTACACTACCAAACAACTCTGCCCACTTGGGAACTCTGACCACACCGTAGTTTCCGTCAACATTTCATTCCTCTCCCACCCAACCCAAGAAACCCAGACCAGTAGAATATCCTACTGCTACCAAAGGGCAGACTGGGATTCGTTCCGAGACTTCCTCTGTGACATCCCATGGAACAACGTTTTTAGTCTTCCCATCAAAGAATGTGCATCCGAGGTCTCCTGGGTTAAGGCTGGCATCAATGCCTTCATCCCTGCCAGGAAATTTCTGCTGAAGTCTCATTTGTCTCCATAGTTCTCGCCCACTTGCTCAGCCGCCATTGCCCACCGGAATCATTTCTTCCGACTCTACCATAGCTACTCATCGGACCAAAAGAGGCGCCTTTTCACTTCAGCTTGTAATAAGTGTAAAAAGATACTTAACGAAGCTAAGACGTTGTTTGCTGCCAGAATGAAACAACGCATAGCATCCGCTAAGTTTGGCGCCAAAGACTACTGGCGATTCTGTAAAAGAGTACTTAACAAGAGCAAGTCCACAATACCCCCACTAATCAATAATTTTGAGGTCCTCACCTCCTCAGCGGATAAGACTGAATGCTTTGCACGGAGATTCTTGAACAATTCGAGTCTGGACTCGTCTGGGGATTTTACACCCGACTTCTCACCTAGAACTGAGGCTCAACTGAATGACGTCTACATTACACCCTCGCCTGTCTCTAGATAATCACAAAACATGACCCCCACAAAACAAGTGGAGGGGGACAGAATCCCAATCATAGTCTTAAAGAAATGTGCCCCTGAACTCTCCTCTGTCCTTTCTAAGCTCTACAACTTCTGCCTCTCTGCTTCCTGCTTTCCTGCCTGTTGGAAATCTTCCTCTGTAGTTCCTATATTCAAAAACTCCGGAGAACCCTCGGGCCCCGCAAATTACCGCCCTATCAGCCTTCTTCCAAACATTGGCAAAGTGTTCAGGGCCATTATCAACGCCGAGCTCATTCAGCACCTCACAGAACACAGCCTCCTCTCGGACAAGCAGTATGGTTTCCGCTTCACCAGGTCTACTGCCGATATGCTAACGACCATCACTGAGTATATATACCAAGCACTTGACAGGAATGGCGAAGTCCAAAACGTCGCCTTGGATATCTCTAAAGCGTTCAACAGAGTTTGGCATGCTGGCCGTCTATGCAAACTGCGGAGCTATGGTATAGCTGGACAATTATTTGAACTAATCCAGTCATTCCTATCTAACCGCACATTGAAAGTGGTATTAAACAGACATGCCTCCCAGAGCTACCATACGAATGCGTGTGTCCCTCAAGGCTCTATCCTAGGTCCTACACTCTTTCTGATCTACATTAATGCTCTCCCCGATACCATAATATCCCAAGTAGGTATGTACACCAATGACACCACAGTTTACTCTCGCCTCAATCAAAAATCTGGTGTGGGTGACAAAGCTAACCTTGCAGCCAAGCTTGGAAAGGACCTCCAATCTGTAGTGGACTGGGGTAAGAAATGGCTTGTAAATTTTAATGCTTTTAAAATGAAGCTACTATCAATTAACCATCATAGACAACCACACATACCTCTCATTAGCATGGACCAAGCTTGCCTCCCAGAGAGTAAAACTCTACGCCTCCTTGGTCTCACACTTTCAGCGGACCTCAAGTGGAAATGACTATATTCGAATCCATTGCTATGAAAGTCGGTTCTCTGTGCAGGGCCCAGAGGCTTTTTCGTCTGAATCTATCCTGCACATTTATAAATCTACCATCCACCCGTGCATTGAATACTGTTGCCATATCTGGTCAGATGCCCCTGCTATTCTCCTTGGGCTTCAATAGGCAGTGAATGCTGGACAATATCATCGAAAATGAGGACAAAACTTCAAGCAGTGGAAATGTGGTTCTCCTTGAGCTTCTCGACAAGGTACAGTGGAGGGTCTGTAATGTGATCGATACTGACTTGGCAGACCGCCTGCAGTCTCTCTCTCACCGGTGCGACGTGGCTTCCTTGTGTCTCTTCTATAAATACTTTCATGGCTTCTGCTCCGATGAACTTAGATCACTGGTGCCCCCTAGGTTCGAATTTGCACAAGATACTAGATTAGCAACTAGATCCCACCCTTTTACAGTGAAACCAATAAAATGCAACCGCAATTTCTACTCCAACAGTTTCTTTTCTCATACTTCCCGACTGTGGAATTCCCTTCCACATGACTGCTTTCCCGATGGCTACAATCTCCAGGAGTTTAAATGTAAGGTCAATAGACACCTCCTAACACACTAACTCACTTCCATTCTTCCAAACACTCTTCCCATCCTCCAAACTATCTATCACCCGGCTTCCGACATTTCCTATATCTAACCACTCTTTCTATTTACCTTCCCCTATATAGCCCAAAGCGCAATAGTGGCAGTGGAATGTCTTGCTTGGGGTGAAACGATTAACAAAAAAAAGAAAATACCAGCCAAAGTCACTTGGGAGTCACATCTAGATAGGAGTAGATAGGTTTGCCTTGGTGTCCAGTTCACACTCCTACCCAGTCTTTTGAACGTAAGTGGAAGTTTATTTCTTCTTGTTTAAGATTGGATTTCCAGTTCCTTTTGCAGTCTTCTCGTTCAACTAGCAGCCTTTTGCATTTCAGTGGGCTTATCACCTTGCTCAGGATGAATAAATTAAAAAAAAATAAAAACACTTAATGGAAAGTGCGACACAGAGATCCGAAGGCAAATTGGCATAGCAAAGGACGCGTTCCAGAAGCTGAGTAAAGTACTAAGACACAGGAAAATTTCACTAGAAACAAAGAAAAGAATGCTGGATTGCTATGTGATGTCAGTTCTTCAATACGGCCTGAGCAACATAAGGTATGCGGACGATACAGTGCTGACTGCGGACACGGAAAGGAAACTACAAGACCTCATACAGAAAGTAGCAGTGGAGAGTGACAAAAAGGAACTACAAATAAACTTTAAGAAAACTGTCATCAGCAAAAGATACAACCCAAAATGCCAAATACAGGTGGGAGATAACAGAATCAAGCATGTACAAAAATTTAAGTACCTAGGAAGTGTTCTGACAGAAGATGGAAAGTGCGACACAGAGATCCGAAGGCGAATTGGCATGGCAAAGGACGCGTTCCAGAAGAGGAGCAAAATATTAACACACAGGAAAATCTCAATAGATACAAAGAAAAGAGTGCTAGACTGCTACGTGATGTCAGTTCTTCAATACGGCAGTGAATGCTGGACAATATCATCGAAAATGAGGACAAAAACTTCAAGCAGTGGAAATGTGGTTCTACAGAAGGATGCTGCGGATATCGTGGACTGAGCATGCAAGCAACGATGAGGTGTTGGAAAGAATGGCAACAAAAAGGAAATTAATACTGAGCATCAGGAAGAGACAACTGAAGTTCCTGGGACACACAATGAGGAAGGAGAGCTTGAAGAACCTGATACTGACTGGCCAGATATAAGGAAAAAGAGACAGAGAAAGGCAGCGGATAACATATTTGCAGGTGGATGACGGAATGGGGGTTGCCAGGAGTAACAGGAGCAAACATACTAAAAGCCACAAGGGATAGGGAGACGTGGAGAACCATGATTACCTACGTCCTGAAAGGACAGGGCACATAGAAGAAGAAGAACATCCTTAATCAGAAACTAGTTAAGTGGACTGGGTTAACTAAATTGAAGATATTTCTAAATAAAAACTTATGTACTACTCTTATCAAAACCTGTCAACCATATCCAGGGCCAGATTTAAGCCTTAAGAGGCCCCTGGGCTAATAGAATTTGGGGTCCTCTACATTATTTTTATTTACCCACCACTGCTGTTTCTAACAAAAATAAAAAAGATATATATTTTTAGATGATAAATTTTTTAGTGCAAAATATGAAACACTTCAATCAAGTATCTTCATGGCAACTCCTCTGACGCTTTTTGTCCCTGATACCCTGATCATGTATTTTCTTGTGCAACTAGATTTTACTTTCAGAATAGTCAAATGTTTCTTCTACTCTAACAGTTTCTTTTCTTGCATTTTCTGTTTATAGAACTCACTTCCATTTGCTTGCATCCCTGATGGCTACCATCTTCAAAAATTTAAATGCAATGTCAATTACCATTTTTACCTACTTGATGCCCATCAATCTCTTATAGTTGACATCCCCTGTACTTTTTTTCTCTCACTGTAACCCCCTGTGCACCAGTGGCATTTCTGCCTTGCTTGGGGTGAAATGATTATAATAAAAAAATAAATCAATTTTGGAACTCATCCAATTTATTTAAAATTAGCAATTTCATATTTTTATGCCATGCTTACGATGTTTCGGCAGTTGTATGATCTAGCCTTCTTTAGGTGCTAGGAATTTTCTCAAGGACACATTGGATATAGACATTGGTTAGTTCCAGTGACTTGTGAGTTCAATACCAGGCTACAGCAGTGGTGAACAAATAAATTAGAAAGTTAAAGGAAGATAACTACATGGCTACCAGAAGTGGCATTGCATATGGAATGAGAATGATATATCTCAAGGATCGTAATAAAAGGTTTGGTTAAAAAATTCCAATGCCTGGAGAAGGCTGGAGCGTACAACAGTTGAAACGTTGTAAACATTGTAGTAAAGATGAGGACAATAAACAGCGTAAATGCTACCTCATCTTAGAAGTACAGATAAATGCGGAAATTCTCAAATTCACTAGCAAAGCATCCTTAAACAAAGATGATGAGGGATGAAGATTCTGACTTGTTACAACCTACAGTTTTATCAGGTTCTCTTGAGCTGTGGTCCATACTAGCCCGTTTGAAAATTTGTCACTGACCACATTGCACTTACCAGGCTGGTAATTACAATGGGCATATTGGACACTGTATACTTTCATCAAAGCTTTACTTTGTTGGAGTACATCTCTCTCGATAAGAACAGACTCTTATCCACTTGGAAACTGACCGATAATCAGAAAAAATAAGGACAAAAAGTTTTTTATCAACAATTTCTAAACAAAAGATGATTCAAACATTTTCCACCTCTCGTTATGCTGGTTAATTTTAAAACATGAGATAATTTAGTAAGTATCAGTGGAAAAGAGAACAGTCTTCTCCCATAGATTAAATAAAGGGTTCAGTTCAGAATTCTCTGTAGGTTACCCAGTTTGATATAAACCTGTGGAAGGCCAGAGGAAACACGGACCAAAACATTGTGACAACAACAAAAAAGATAAGGACAATAGTCTGAATATAAATAGCGCAAATAAGAATGATTACCATGAAAATATTTATAGAAACGTCATAGGGAAGTTGAAGCTGAGATGACATATTAGGATTGATAACATTGCAGATTCTTTTAATTTTATTAAGAATCTCTAAATACATAGCACAAGCAACAAACCTCAATTTGGTCAATTTGTAAATATGCAAGAGAGTTTCTGGTGTGAAAGATTGTCTAGCATGACAGTGAACTTTTATAGCAACAGACATAGCAATTGGTTCAATATAATCTTTCCACTTTATGCCAGCGAAAAATGTTAGCCCAAGGAGGTGCAATTAATCACTCTTCAGGGGGTTAGCATCAGCCTTACTGATGGAAAACAAAAAAAAAGGTTCTCTAAGACAACTAAAAGAGATCAATTTTATTTTGGAGGACTTCAAATTAACAAGCTATTTCTTGCCCCATTTAACCACAGATTGTTGTTCCATTTTGAGATCAGCTGCTAATTTGACCTTATCAAATCAATCAAACTTACCATTAAGTGTAGAGAGAATAGCCATGGTCAAATGCAAAATAAGTAACAAAACTCTCCAACAAGCAGAACTGACAAAGTCTGCAATAAACAACAAGAAAAAAAGAACAGAGCAAAAATTAATACAAAAAAGCAAACAATATATGCAAGGCAAAACAAAAATAATGTGGCAAAAAGTTCACAAACTAAGATTGACAAACAAGAGAAAATTCTGATAAATGAATATAGTGTTCTGACTTCAAGACAAGACAAACTGGAAATGAGGCACATGAAATTGACCTAATAAAGAGGGAGAAAGTGTGGCGGTTCCTGTACAACCAGCACCCTTACTGTAATTTTTTTGCTTTTCATTTTTTTTTACTTTTTTCAGTGCATTCTTATCAATTAGACCCTAAGCGTTTAGATGAACAAAAAAAATTTGGAAAAAAATTCAATATTTAAAGATTTTTAGGGGTGCTCAGTTTCTCATACAATGTTCTAACAAATCGATCGCTCAAAACAGTTTTTTCATTAATTGCCTACAAGTTGTGAAAAAAAAAAGGGATAACAACTTGTCATTGTCTTTTACTTGACCCCAAAGCGAGTGTTTCCAATATGAGTGATTGATTTGTATGAAAAACTGAGCACCCGCTAAAAATCTTTAAATATTGAATTTTTCCAAATTTTTTTGCTAATCTGAAAGTTTAGGGTTTAATCGATAAGAATGAATTAAAAAAATTTTTTAAAAAATAAAAAGCAAAAAAATTGCGGCGGTGGGGAGGCCGGTCATACAGGTATGCCAAAAGTGTTTAAAAGTCCTTTCCAATCAGGATTGGAACTAACAGTTATTATTAATGCTCTGCTTTCCTTTTACTTTTCTTTTAAATAATCATTTCACCCCAAGCAAGACAATACTGCCACTGGTGCACAGTGGGTTACAGTGAGAGAAAAGGAAAGAAAAAAAAAGAGGAAACACATTGCCTGGGATGTAGAAGCAAGGATAAGAGAAAGAAGGGAATCAAGATGATAGAAGAAGGCAACTGATGTTTCACTTAAACTTTTGGAGACTAGCTATCGGAGAAGCAAGTAAATACTAGGGAGTTCCACTAACAGGAAGTGCGAGAAAAGTAACTGAGAATTGGCTTGCTTTTATTGCCTAGGAATCTCATGCATGCACTTGTGTGCTTCTGCCTATAAAATGGGGAGGGGAGGGCAAAGTGTTTTGCAGTCATTCCTTTCATAACTGAAACCAATATTAAGACAGAAATAAACAGTTGTGTCATCATAATAGATGCCGAGTTGATATTGTTAAAATATCAACAGAGAATCTGTAATGTAATCAATCCCAACTTGGCAGCTCAGATAGTCACTTTCTCACCAGCGCAATGTGGCTTCCCTGTGTCTCTTCTACAAATACTTTCACGGCTTCTGCTCCGATGAACTTAGCTCACTGGTTCCCCCTATATATGAATTTACTCAAGCCACAAGATTAACAACTAGGTCCCACCCTTTTACTGTAAAACCAACAAAATGTAAATGCAACTTCTACTCCAGCAGCTTCTTTTCTTGCACTTCCTGCCTGTGGAATTCCCTTCCGTTTACTTGCTTCTTCAACAGCTACAATCTCCAAGAATTTAAATGTAAAGTCAATAGTCATCTTCTATCTCAGTAACTTGCATCCTCTCTCTCGTGCTTTTTTCTCCGTCCACTCCACTCTCACCAATATTCTCATCCTTCTCTTACCCACTTCCTGACACTTCCTATAACTTGTCACTCTTTCTCATAACTTTCCTCCTATGTAACCCCCTGCAAAACAGTGGCAGTAAAATGCCTTACTTGGGGCAATATGATTATAAAAAAAAATCTTAATATTATATGTCATCCGTCAGTCTCAAGAGACCATGGATCTGCACCCAAAAAGTTATGCCTCAGCTGCTGTAGCCTCTGTATAGCGACACACAAGAGTGACAATCTTGATTGTATGTGAAGACATTCTTCCCCAATGTTGACAAGTTGTTTTCTTTTTTTTGAGCACACTTCACCCTAACGACAAGCCTTTGTTAGCAAAGGCGAGGTTGCCCTCTCACTAATAAACACCAGCATCATCGCAGGAGTTGCCAGAACAATAACTGATTTTGACTCTGGATTTGTCGTTGGGATTTTACTCCTGAAACATTTCCCATAATTGGGTATGGCCGTAAAGTAGCAGAGGTTTAAGTTCAGAGTTTTTCTTCTTTTAGATGATCTACTCCCTCAGTCGGACAAGTTCCATGTACCGATAATATAAAAAGTTTCTCGTCCATTTTTGCAGTCTGATCACAAAATGTATCTAAATCACACAGCCACTCATACCCGAAGATGCTTGTCGACTGTGTGGTTGGCTAGCTAATCCCCACTACAGACACATTTGTGTTTGTTCAACACTCACAGAGCCCACCTGCAGCTATGTTGAGCAGACCTCAATTACAGTTTCTGAGAGAGAGCATGTTATTTAGAGTGGTCAACAGTCTCAAACCCTTGGTCACAATGGCTTGTGACTTCGTGCTAGCATGACCATTAATGGCTCCTAAAGAGTTCCATCTACTTAATTTCACTCGCAAGTCTTGGTTCAGCTTGTAGTTTCATTTTCAGGCACTTTCCAAAGGTGTCACATGTTAGGATCACCTCCTCCAGATCGATAACATGAAGAAGTTACCTTCCTGACAAATCGACCAGGGTGAGATTTGAACTTGGGTCTCATGGTCAGAAAGCGAATGTTCTAACCACTCGGCCCAGTTGTAAAAAATGTGTGTAATAAACAAATAAATGTAAAAATTAAATGCACATGTACAATTGTTACTTATAATATTATTGTAAATGTGTTGTTGTTATTGCAATACAGCCCAATTTACACAGGGATGATAATACAATTATGCTTTCCTTCATAAATAAAAGTTGGGCCATCCATGTATTAATGATTTTTGTAAGGACCCCATTTAAAGCAAAAAGGGGGAAAAATCAAATCAAAACTCTGGTTAATTGAATTTTTTTCATGAAATAAAAACAAAGACATAGATAAAAATGCTGTTTCTTTTTCTGAATCAAAGTAGTGATGTAATTTTCAAACAAACAATGGGTTCTTTTGTGTTTCTGAATATCTTTACTTGTAACGAAGATAATTAGTGGTGAACAAAAATGCAATTAAATTTTCAAATCCATTGTATTTGATAGAAATTCTGAATATAAAAATCAGTTCAGCTTTCAAGTATTGGCAGAATTCATACACTTTTAATGATCTCTCTCGGCAATATAGATGAACTGTTATTCAAATTATATATATATATATATATATATATATTAATAAATATACATATTATCTTACATTAGTGCCTAAAATGTGGGATAATATCCTATGCTATGCTTAAAACATAGGATAATATGTATATTTATTAATATATATTTCTGTACTGTTATACAACATTGAACACTGTTCTATTCACACCTGATTAATATTTATATATTGATGTGTATATACACACACACATATATATATATATATATATATATATATATATATATATATACACTTATTTCCTTACCGATATATATATATATATGTCTTTAATTTAAAATGAATTTAAATTACACTGTGACACAGACATTTTTATGTTTCGAGATTTTTTTTTTGTCATCAGGCAATGTTCAATAACTATGGTGAAAATGATTTACATTTGAATTTAGAAAACAATACATACAGAAAAATTTAGATTTTATGAATGTGTTTAATTTAACTAATCAGAATGAAGGTCGACTTTCAAATTTGAAAATATAGGTTAGATGTTGGGGGATGTGGGTTTATTTTTTAATGCTTACGGGAAAATGTCATTTTATTCAGTTAGCGTCTAGACTGCTTAAATCCGGTACGATTTATATATCATTGGCTACAAAGGTAATTCTCTTAGATTTCAATGCATCGCAGCTCTTTTAAAAACAAAAAAAAAGGAGAAAAACTTCTTTTCATTTTTAACCTGACTTAAAGGAACTTTTTATATGATTAAAATATTTTTATTCAGTTCAGAGTGCATTTTATTCATCAATTCTTTATATATTCTTAACTTGCATAAATTTTAATGTCTATTAAATTAATATTATAATACAAAACAAAATACCAGATATATGTAAGTTAATCAATATTCTTTTATGAAGAATTATTAACCATAACTTGAACATTTTGAAATGTTTACATATGACATCAATCTTATTATGTTTATTTAATAGATCATTATTTTCAAGAAATTTAATCATGCACAATTTTTCTTATAGACACAAGGTTAATGGGTTATTTAAAGACTTATATATCCTACTTTTTTTAAAAGCATCATCACAACTCAACACTATATATATATACACCAGCAGTATAGCCTGGCATTGCTCGGGTGTAATGAAAGCTTTAAAACTAATCCATAGTCCTGGAGCTCAGACTCTTTGATGTTGGCACAAAAGACTAAAAGGCAATAGTTGTTTCCAGTGAAAGCAAAACTGTAGACTGAAAGAAAAATGAATGGATGTAAGTCAAATTTGGATTCCTGCTATTGATATCAAATAAGTTTTTTTCATCGTAAACTGAATTTTGAAGGCTAAATAAGTCCTCTGAGTAAATGGTATCATGGCTGAGACTAAGAACTACAATTATACCTACTTAGATCCAAACCCGAAGCAAAAACTAAAATACAAGGGCTGAAAAAAATACAGACATACAGGCAGATAAACAGACACACACACACAAACATCTTGCCTTTTATATATATATATATATATATATATATATATATATATTATTGATTTTCTGCACTGTTGTAAAAACTGCAACCTTGAAACTTCTGAATATCATTTCTTATGTCTTTGTCTATGGGTGTATCAAATTTGATTAAAATCGGACCACACCGTCTATAACCCGATTTTTTCAATTATCGATTTTCGATATTTATCGGGGATACCTCGACACAAAACCTAGCTAAGAACACTTGCAGATGCTTATAGTACAATTATGTAAATTTTCAAGAAAATCGGTTCAGTCGTTTCAGAGTCAATAAGGTAACGGACACACACACACAAAGTTCCATTTATAAATAAGTTTAGATTTAGATTATATATATATATATATATATATATATATACAGATGTAGATAAGAAAAAAGTGCAAGAATCCTTGAATAATTTGTTTAAAGTGTAGATTTATTCTTGTTATTGCTTTTTGTATGACATATTGTGATCATAATGGTATTTGTCTCGCTACACATGCTTTGAATCTAAAGTTGACTTCCTTCAGGTGAATAAATTTGTGACTTTACATATCGAGATCCATTTGTTTTCCTAATAGTCAAGATATCGTGTATATATAGATAAGTGGTGAGCAGGTCAGAAAGTTCATATTCATACCTTGGCCATCAAATAAACAAACAGATCTTGATATGTAAAGTCACAAGTTTATTCACCTTGTGAATAAACTTGTTAAGTCAACTTTAGACTCGAAACATGTGTAGCAACACAAATACCATTATGGACACTTAATATATCATACAAAAAAGCAAGTAATATTAATAATAATAACAACAATAAATCTACACTTTAAACAAAATGATCACGGCTTCTCAAACATTGTTCTTATATATATATATATATATATATATATATATACGAAGATGCACTAAGAAAATCTGTCTAGAAGAACATTTTAGAATACAATCCCCAACCAAACAGACAAATAAAAAACAATGATAGAAAATGAAACATTATGTGGTTCAACCCAGCATTTAACTTAAAAGTAAAATCCAAAATAGGACAAATATTTTTTAAACTGATTGATAAACAATTTCCAAAAAACTCAGAACTAAACAAAGTTTTCAATAGGAATACAATCCAACTGAGTTTTAGCTGTATTAGTAATTTAGAAAATTTCATAAAGAAACAAAACACCAGGTATTTAAATGTACAAAACAAGATCATTAATAAGGAATGAATCTGCAGGAACAAAAATAAAGGACTTCAAGGACTTTGTAATAAAAAAAGAAGTCATCTAAAAGTACATGACTTAAATGGTCAAAACAAAAAATATCTGGGATCAACCAAAGTTACTTTTAAAACCAGATGGTTCAATCACAGGTCTATATTTAAAATAGAAAACTTTAAAAATTGTACAAAATTTGCTAGGCACATGTAGAAATTAAAATTAAAATATGGAAAAAATCCAGACATAATGTGGAGTATAGTGAAAACAGCAAAGCCTTACAACAGTGGCAAAGTATGTAGACTGTGCCAGGAAGAAAAGTTAGCTATTATGCTATTCCCAAACAAAAGAACAGAAATTATGACTAAGTGTAACCCCACCATATCAATTAGATTCATACAACCATGGATGAAAACATTACAATTTCTTGTAATTTTAAAAATTGCACATTCAAAAAATCTCCATTAAATGAGCATTAAAAAAAAAAACCCTGTTATGTGAGTGTTATTAAAAAAAAAAGTAAAATCAGTTATTGCTAATCACCTGAAGACACCACATCGTAGAAACCTAGGTCGCATAATAACTCATTTACAAATGAAGACTATATATATATATATATATATATATATAGCTTTATGCTATGTTCTCTGGTTACCATGTTGAACACTCAGTGTGGTCACTAGATTGAACACTCTCAACTGCTGGCATACTTACACTACCAGCCATAATTATAAGGCTACCCCAGTGTTTTAAAAAAATGATGTATTTCATACTATTTTTGAGTATTTATTGCCAAGTAAATAATTGTAAATGAAAATAGAATGGTTCTTTTGTTAATATTGCACAATAACATGTGCATCAAATGAATTTATAAATATTTAATAATTACCTATATTGCAGTTTCATCAATGAAAGAATGAAAAAGATTTAAGGTGATTCGGAAGAGTTCATCTTTGCTTCCTTGCCTTGTAAAATTTTGCAAAGTAATAATAACAAAAGAACCATTCAATTTTCATTTGGCAATAAATACTAAAAATAGTATGAAATACATCATTTCTTTTAAAAAAAACTGAAGTGGCCTAATATTTATGGCTGGTAGTGTACATTTCATAAAAATATTACACTGCATGAAATCTACCTTTCTCTGATGTGCACT
Source organism: Ascarosepion bandense (assembly GCA_037127315.1). NCBI lineage: Eukaryota > Metazoa > Mollusca > Cephalopoda > Sepiida > Sepiidae > Ascarosepion > Ascarosepion bandense. The sequence goes on along the minus strand of JBBBDQ010001553.1, from coordinate 2,418,333 downwards.
GATAGCTTGGTAGGTGAATGGGTTTCAGTCCCAGCTTGAAGCAAACGGTTAATCTAGCCACACTGAAGAGCTAAAGCAATAAAGCAAAATAGGCCTATCTGCGGATGGTTTATTTATATATATATATATATAGCCAAAAGTAGAAATAGGAAAAGGAAAATTATATGGTTTAATGCCCCGTACTGTAAACTAAGCCGAGTTCGAATTCCAGCTGAATTCATTGCATTCACTTACACGCAAATACCCTTGGGAAAGGTATTAATCCGTCTCTTCCTTCCAGTTATGGGTTAAATAACAGGACAGATTGGGTTCTATAGCCTTGGTTGGCAACCAGTCTACTGCAGAAAGCAATGGCAACCTACTGCGGGATAATCTTCTGCCCAGTCAGTCATGTCTCTTTCAAGACATGATCGCCCAAGCGTGTTTCACGTATGGCACTTAACTGACTGACTGACTGTAAACTATCTACAATTAACATTGGGAAGATCTTCTTTAAATTTATAAATAAACACATTCATGGAGATAACCCCCTAAGTAAGATACTCGTGTACCAGTAGCATGTATAACATTATTAGCTCCCATAATAACCAAATCTTGAAGAGGTGTAGGAAATCTAATACAGAAAATAGAATGACACCCCCATGTAACTGTAGATCTAGAAGTAACTATCCAGTTGAGGGTAAGTGTAGGTCTGAAAATGTGATTTATCAAGCCACCATCTACCCTAAGAAAAATCAGGGGAGACGGAATGTTTATATCGGAATTTCACCAACCCTAGTTTAAAATACCAAACTGTGCTTTCTAGGAAATACTGGGAATTAAAAGAAAGTAACTTCTGCAACCACTCTCTCACTGGCGTGATGTGGCTTCCCTGTGCCTCTTCTACAAGTACTTTCATGGCTTCTGCTCCGATGAGCTTAGATCACTGGTGCCGCCTAAGCATGAATTTACACGAGATACTAGATTAGCAACTAGGTCCCACCCTTTTACAGTTAAACAAATAAGATGTAACTGTAAATTCTACTCCAACAGCTTCTTTTCTCGCGTTTCCCGCCTGTGGAACTCCCTTCCACAAGTCTGCTTTCCCGACAGCTACAATCTCCAGGTGTTTAAATGTAGGGTCAATAGACACCTCCTATCACACTAACTCCCATTTATTCTCAGAACACTCTCATTTACCCAACCCTCATTCTCGGTATCCTTACCCGCCTATCACCCACCCTCTGACATTTCCTATATTTAATCATCCTTTCTCCACTCTATGTAGCCCCCTGCGCAGTAGTGGCAGTGACATGCTTTGCTCGGGGTGAAATGCTTATAAAAAAAAAAGATCCCTAAATAAAATGGGAACTCATGGGCAAGGCTAGGACCTCTAATTGCTTAAAAGATAAGTGTAATCTATGTTTGACAGAAAAAATTAAAATTTTAAAATTTCAAGATCAACATATTCTCCTTAATAATGTGTCGCTATAGAAATAAATATAAATTATAATTATCCTATTCCCCCACCAGTTAGTCCCGGTAAAAAAATTTCAAAAATTTGTTTAAAGTTGACCTAGCAGTTACCTTCCACACCACTTACCTTACTAACCCTAGGGTCAGGCCATGTACCTCCCACTACTAAGGAAGAATTACTACTGGCTCCAACCTCTAAAGAAAAACCAATACATCCCAACCCATTCCTTTACCTAAACTAACCTCTGGGCTTAGAATTTTCTTATTTTCTTCATTCTCTGTTTAGAAGGGGTCAAAGAATGAATGCCTTAAAATGACATGTTGAAAATGGCTATTTCCCCACTAAGTTTTATCGGAATTTCCAGATAAATAAAGATATAGGATTAATGTAGCAGAAGTTTACTTTGTCACTTAACTGAGCAGTCACGCCAACTTTAAAGTTTCATGAAGGCACCACTATAAAGTCCTCATTCTTCAGGGGTTTTTTCAATCTGCAAACTTTTTCACATTAATCCTATTAATGCTGTCTCCATCTCCATATCAAAAACTTTATGACAAAAAATCTGCTTGCAAAAATATTTTTATCAGTAAACCACTGTAAAAACAACACTCTTGTTTGTTTGTTTATTCCTGCTTAACGGCCTATCAACATCTAAATGGTCATTTAAGGCCGAAGACGTAATTTTTTATTTTAAATCAATTTTTTTCATTCAAAAAGTTTAGTTGGTAACATTTTTCATTCAAAAAAAGTTTTGTTGGTAATATTTTTTATTCAAAAAAAAGGTTTTGTTGGTAATATTTTTCATAGCATTTTGACCCCGATTTGGGGGTGGGGGTAACTATTTACCCATAGCTGGGACCCTAACAGGTGCTACCACTCCGGGTCAGGGTGGACCTGGGAACAAGAGTAATTAAGAGGTGGTTCCATGCTCCTCACAACCTCCCAATGCAGTTTATGGTCATACCCAGGACCAACAATCTTGACACTAAACATCATCACAACACTATATATATATATATATATATATATATATATATATATATATCTCCAAGTGAGTACAGAACGAAGAAAGAATTTTTTTCACAGTCCAAAACATTAATTTAAAACAGTGCTCGATATATGACGTATAGAGTTGTGAATATTTATTATAAATTATATTTTAGAACATGTACACAATTTTATATATATATATATATATATATATATATATATATATACACATATATGTATGTATATATTAAAAAATATAAAATCATTCAAAATCTGCAAAAAATAGAAAAATATATTTTTTTTAAAAATACGTTAATAACTTTAACATATCAAACTATGTATTTAAATGTTAAATTATCAGACAAAACATAATGAATAAGATAGGTAAACATAGGTCTGATTTGCACAAGACTCAAAAAGATAGCCTTGATTGTTTTTTTTGGTGGGGGGGTACCCATCTGTAGAAGACGCAGTTAATATGCTATGCTTTGCTGACAGAGCAACCTTTAAAAACTTCGGTAAAATGTTTTTGTAGATAAATCATGCTAGACATTTTTAAATCTATTTTTTAATTGGGTACAAACAGCTTTGGAATAACTTTGTGTAAACTCTAAGATTTCACAGTGTAAAAATGTTTGCAAACTATAAATTGATTTTTACAAGAATTTCTAAATCAATGTTTTTTACCAGAAAAAAAGACACTAAAACATTCATAATAATCTTCGACTGACCGCTGATGCAAAAAAGAAAAATTCCAACCACAATTTAGAACATGAAATTATAAATTTTTAATCAAAATTTGTTTTTTTATTAAATTTTTGAAACCCATTTGAAATTATGGATTTTAAATCAAAATTCATTTTTTCATTAAATTCTTGGCATTCATTTGAAAAAATGAATTTTAAATCAATGTTTGCATTTTTATTAAATTTTTGACACTCATTTGAAATTATAAATTTTAAATCTAAATTTGTTTTTTTTTATTAATTTCTTGGCATTCATGTGAAATCATAAATTTTAAATCAGTTTGCATTTTTATTAAATTTTTGACACCCATTTGAAATTATTAATTTTAGATCAAAATTTGTTTTAGTTTGCCTTGCAACAACTCCTACCTTCAGAATTAAAAATTACCAAAAATCAGGGAGTTACTCACATTTCATAAGTACAGATGCCATACAAGGTACCTCCAAGGAATTTTTTACTATTTTAAAAGAAAAAGAGTTGTTTGGCTTGCTTATCAGAGTGTGTGTGAACATAGACCCCAGACTCAGAAATAGCACTCCCAAAAAGCTTGAAAAATTATAAATAATAAAAAATTACTTTGGTCTTAATAACAAACATTTTGACAATAAAACTTTGTTTTTATTAAATTTGGGGCATTTTTTCAACCTGCTGTGGTATTTTTTCAGTGAATTAGTGGAGGCACCTATAAAAAACTTTTTTTCTAAGAGTAAGTATTTTTTTCTAAGAGTAAGTATTTTTTCTAAGAGTAAGTATTTTTTTCTAAGAGTAAGTATTTTTTCTAAGAGTAAGTATTTTTTTCTAAGAGTAAGTATTTTTTTCTAAGAGTAAGTATTTTTTTCTAAGAGTAAGTATTTATACACTCAAGTCATCTACCCCCCATTAGCATGAAACAGGCTTGCCACCCTGAACGTAAAACACTACGCGTGACACAAGTTGAGTTTAATGCGAGACTTTGGGAGCCCTTCCTACTTCCCTATTTTGTTTTGACACCTCCCAAAAGTGGGTAACTGCCGGGTGGATGACTCCCTAGGACACGAATTAATTATTAATTTTGATATTATCCAGCCAAAGAAGAATCAGTCAGTCAGTTAAGTGCCAGACGTGATACATGCTTGGGCGATCATATCTCGAAAGAAACATGACTGACAGGGCAGATTATTCTGCAGTAGGTTGCCATTGCTTTCTGCGGTAGACTGGTTGCCAGACCAAGGCTATAGAACCCAATCTGTCCTGTTATTTAACCCATAACTGGAGGGAAGAGATGGATTAACACCTTTTCCAAGGGTATTTGCACATCAATATCCATTGCATCACAATGCAAACATGATGCAAGGAAGGCTAAAGACACTGAATTCTTGCGCTGGTTTTATGCAATTTTTACAGCAAGCTTTATCCACCAATACTCCTACAGCACACACACAAATGGAGTTTTATCAGTGAAATTTAGATTCATAAACGGTTCCTATTAATTTGTTTGTTAATCTTTTATGACACATATGCACTCAAAAAGCCCTACAGTAAAAATGGTCTTATTGCCACATCCTACGTTTGTGGGGAGGCTCATGTAAATACGAGATCTTTTTAATGCAATGTCAACCACAGAACTGTCAGTATGCAGATCTTTTCTGTAAATTCCTCCCAAATAATGTAAAGTTACTGATTGCAAACAATACATTCCAAGTTAAAATTTTAAATCAAAATTTGTTTTTTTTTATTGACTTATTTGAATTATGAATTTTAAATCAAAGTTTGTATTTTTATGAAAATTTTTGGCACTCTTTTGAAATTATAAATTTTAAATAAAAATTTGTTTTTTTTTATTAACTTATTTGAATTATGAATTTTAAATCAAAGTTTGTATTTTTATGAAAATTTTGGCACTCTTTTGAAATTATAAATTTTAAATAAAAATTTGTTTTTTTTTATTGACTTATTTGAATTATGAATTTTAAATCAAAGTTTGTATTTTTATGAAAATTTTGGCACTCTTTTGAAATTATAAATTTTAAATAAAAATTTGTTTAGCCTGTCTCACCACAACTCCAAAGCTTTGAATTTAAAAATTACCAAAAAATCTATGAGTTATTCACATTTCATAAGTTCAGATGATTAAAAAAGTTTATTTTTGGCTTGTTTGTCCGTGTGTATGTATACCCCACACTTTAAGATCAAGAATAGCTCACCCAAGTCGCCCACATTTGGGGCGATCGCAAAAGTCCACCTAACAGGCATTCAATAAATGGGCATCGTTCAGTGAGAATTTGGCGTGAATTTTAGTAAAATAAAAATTCTTTTTATTTTGGAGTGAATATTTTTTTAGGGTGATAACAGAAGGTCCTAGTGTGCATTTAATTACTAGACTAGACTGACCGTCATCGGTAAAGGCACTTCGCTGTGTTTTTTTTTTTAATTCTAAAAAATATATCAGTAACGAGAGTCACCAATCTAGCACTAGCAAAGAAACCACTAACTTCTCAGCCTCATTATTACCATTTTTAAGCCATAATGTAACTAGTTTTCGCTTGCCTAAGCAAGCAGGTTATTCGCTCTTTTAAGTTTGACTTTCAACTTATTAATAATTGTCAAATATCTTCTTAAAGATGTTTTTGCAATATAATATAAAGTCGATTCCATATACTGACCTCCATCTTTAATTCTTTGAAACTGTCAGAACAAAAAAAAAGTATTTGTTTTTCTTTTAACAACTCAAACTTGGTTAATTTTTCTTTTCCTGGCATTCCTTTCATCGCTCATGTCGTAGATCGAAGCGTGTCATAACAATAATATTAATCAATAACCAACCGATGTAATGGAATAAAATATTTAAAAAGAAAATGAAACAGAGTGACCAATATGACGGCTGAGGTTATCGTATTACTTGGTGGAAGCCATGCTGAGTGTTGGTTGCCATAGCAACTGTCCGATGTCTCGTTTACTAATCTCGTTCTTTCTCGTTCAATGAGAGATCATTTAGCAATTTTAGAACTTATATTTCACAAATACTTTCCAGAAATTAATTTTTGGGGATCGGAGAAAATAAATTATCAACCCAAGATTACATATAAAATTTTATTTAAATATACAAAATAACCTAAGGTAAAAAAAATAATTTAAATATTTCTCATTTTAAAACACCTGTTTAAAATGTTTTAGTATCAGTTTCAGTTTTTTTTCAAAACTGCAATAAAATTATAACACTACAGTAGTAATACATAAACTTGTCTCTAAATAAAATATCTTATAAAATTAATTTTTACCAGTTTGGCTAATATAAAAACTAATCTTATTAGAAAGTGCTATAAAATAATTAAAATAATATGATACACTAAGTCTGTTTATAGCTTTTTCTCTTAAGAGAGTAAAAAAAAAGAAAATTAAATGATTTATAAAAAAAAAAATAGATAAAAAATAAATATTACAATCTAAGTTTGTCTTTTACACTTAAAGTGTGACAATGAAATCTGAAGGCGTATTAGCATGGCCAAGGATGCATTCCAAAAGCTGAGATACAGGAAAATTTAATTGGAAACAAAGAAAAGAGTACTGGATACTTTGTGGTGATACCACCAACCGAGCAAAAACGAGCAATCCGGATGTTGGCTCTATGCCAACCAGAGAGCTAATGAACAAAATGTTGTCATGCACATCCGGCTCCGCGCAGATGTTCCAGTTGAAAAATAAAAATTAGTCAAATATCAAATTACCATTTTTATTTACCAACCAATGAGAAGCCCGAAACCCAAATAGAAGGATGAAATTCGAAACGACCAGCGTTTTGATCCAGAAGGAAAATATAAAAGGCCATGACAAAAGGCACCCAGACTGACAGGCACAGACAGAGGAGAAGAGTGTAATTAGTTTCTTCCTTGACCTAAAGCGAGCGGCTACTGCATTGCCTCTTTCTTCCTCCCCTGTTCTCAAAGTACTAACTTAGAAAGGCTAAAACATTCCACAAACCAACTTGCTGACCTACTGACCTTAGAAATGGCAACTTGATAATGAACATTAATCATACTACCAAGCCTTTTACCTTTCAGCATTATATCTTCAATGAACATTCTTTTATCTCTTTCAGCTCATTATTATCTGCCATGAACTCTCTCTAACTTTTATTTCAAGTATTATTTTATTTGTAAAACATAATTGCTATGCATATTTGTATAAATGTTATTTTTACACTCAAAATTGCCTTTCTTGAATTTATAATCATTTTATGAATTATAGTGGGCTATATTCCCACAAGGTCAAATTCCGTTAACATGCTACGGAATCCTACTACCCCTCACTACAAATGAAATAAGAGAAGAGATACCCGCTATAACTTATGTAATATCTGTCCTCCTGTATGGCAGTGAATGCTGGACAATCTCCTCAAAGATGAAGGAAAGGCTCGAAGCAACAGAAATCTGGTTCTACAGAAGGATGCTGAGGATACCATGAACTGAACATGTGAGCAACGACAAAGTTTTGGAAAGAATGGAAATGAAAAGAAAACTTATACTTGACATCAGGAAGAGATAGCTTCTAGGACATATAATATGACAGGAGTGCTTGGAGAATCTGATACTCACAGAGCAGATAAAGGGAAAGCAAAAAAAAAAAACAGCGCTTGACATACTTGAAGGGTTTAAGCTAATGGTTGGTAGAGCAGGATTTGGGAGAAATACCAAGATAAGATGTATTAAGAGCTACAAGGGATAGGGGTTTATGGAGGGTCGTGATCACCTACGTCCTGAAAGGGGACAGGAGACATAGTGCATAAAAGAAGAATATAAAATCAGCATCCTCTATTAAATGTTCTAAGGAATGGTGATCATGGTTCTTGGCGTTCTCTCTTCTATTTAATTGACAATCATGGCTCTCCACAGTTTCTTGTCCTTTGTAGCTTTTAGTAAAGTTTGTCTTTTTGCTGTCTCTCCTAAACGCTGTTCTAACATCTATCTACACAAGCCCCTTAGGTAGGTTATGTGCTGTTTTTCTGTCAGAAGACAGTTTTAATGGAGAAGAAAAATAAAATACTAACATTAAAAAGAGACAGTTAATTTCTAGGGCACATAATGAGGAAAGAGGGCTTGGAAAATTTTACTCACAGGATATATTAAAGGCAAGAAGAAGAAAAAGAAGAAAGATTTTGTATAAATGATTGACAGAACAGGGGCTAGAAGAGATAGCAAAAAGATAAACTTTACTAAGGGCTAAAAAAAAGACAGGAATTTGTGCTCTAACCAAAATATGGATAATTTTACCTCATTTAAATCAGAGATTCTCAATCTTTTCATTTCATCACTCACTTTCACATGGAAACATTTTCCATCACCCATCTTAATAATAAATATTGAAATGAATACCAAAATTGTTTGGTAAAAAGTTCTTCTTCCTTCAGGGTGTAGGCGATCATGACCCTCCACGTCTCCCTATCCCTTGTAGCTCTTAACACACTTTTGCTTGTTACTCCTGCCAAACCCTACCCTGCCATCCATTTGCTCAAGCCCATGAATGTGTAGGTAGAAACTAGTATGGTCACAAAGTGAGGGATCAGTTTATACATTTCCTTGTGTAGGTTTCTGCATTCCGTTTCCTTTCTTGGCATTGTTGTCTGTCTCTTTTGCATCATATCGAGCTAAAATAACTAATGTGATTTCAGGCATTACTGTAAATCAGTTGGCAGATGTTTTCTGTGAACTACAAAATCATGTTACCCTTTGTATTAATGGTGGAAGATATGCGGAAACTTAAATAAAATTTCAATAAACCTTAAAAAATATAGATTTACTTCTTTATAATCCTTTTTACAAATTATTTCTATCCCAAATACAAATAAAGTTATAAATTTTTTAAAGTGCACACAAATTTTATGGATATCCTATATAGTGTTGAGTTGTGATAATGTTTAGTGCCAGGATTATTATATATTAATTATATATATATATATAATTATAAAAATTAATAATAATAATAATATTAATTAATAATTAATAATAATAATAAAAATTAATTATATATCCTATATAATTAAGTTTTATGATCAATGTTTAGTTTTATGGTTAAGGTTAGCATTAGAAGCACTGAAAAAAACTAATGATTTTTGTTCATAACTATAAAATTAGAATATACATTGGAGACATTAATGGTATAATAAAAAGCAGCTCGAATTGCGGAATCAGAGAGCCGTGTTCGAATTTCAGTTGCATTCATTACGTTCACTTACGTCTTAATTTCCTTGGGAAAGATTTTAATCCATTTCTTCTACCACAAACTGTGAGTACCAGTTTTTGGGTGGTAACCAGTCCAAGAGAAGGAAAACTTTGAATTCAAACTAACCCGGTTGAGCTCCATCAGGCTCTCGTGACCAAAGAAACACCACATCTACATCTTCAGTACATGTGGTGTCCTTAAGATTTGTGTTGTTTCTTGTTTTATTTTCCAAGCAACACACACACACACACACACACACACACACACACACACACACACACACAATAAAATTAATTCACACCACGTGTGTCTGTAAAAATACAATTGCGCGGGCATTCACCCCTTACCAAACTCTTTGGGGTCAAAAACAAGAATGGTGCACCCAAAAGCACGGACATAGTTGAAAACACATCACATGGTCAAAAATATGAATTTTGACCAATCAGAGCTCGATAAAAGAAACATACTTCTCGATTTCCAGGAGCCTCACCATATATATAATAAGACAGTAGAAACTTTCTCCACCAGAGAGAGGAACGGGCTGTTCAGAGCACATATAGAGAGAATACAGCAGCCCACACAACAGACCATATCACACATCAATGAACATTGTTTCACCCTCTCTTTCTCTCATCTTGCTTACAACACATAGTCCCTTTCTTTCCCTCTCACACTCTCAACTTCTTTCTTTCCTCCATTCTTCATCTTTATACGGACAACTACATTTTGTATGAAAAGAAATAATTCTTTTATTTATTTATTTTTTTTTTTTTACGAAAATAAACAAAAGTTTATTTTACCTTATTTGTAGTGTATTTTCCTTTTTATTTATGGTTCGGAGGAATTATACAAGCTCCTACAGACTCTAATTTTTCCAGGGTTATCTGAATCTGGACACTACCAGCAAGTAATAAATATTCAAAAACTATTTTTGTTGTTATTCCCTTATCTGGTTTTTATCCAAAAAATGCTATTTCGTCTAAAGAACTATTCGAATGTTAATTTTCTTAAAACTATAGAAAATACCAAAATATTTGTTGTTTGTGGGTTATTTCTAATATAGAAATGTGACCCAGTTTTTCTCATTTAGTCTCCTGTTTTATCTTTTTTTTTTTATACAGGTATTTTGCTTATCTACTTTGGTGGTAGTAGATGTTGAAATACGTTTTTAATGCTCCAAATTCTATACCACTCACCAAAATTTCCAATCATCCACCATTTTCTATTCAGTTGCTCGTCACCCACCCAACAGTTAAAATCGCCCACCGGTAGATGATATTGTGGTGGATAGGAAACTAAGAATTAAAAGCAACTTTCTTCTTTACTTTTACAAAAATTCACAATGACGTGTGAAATCCTGGTTTTACCAAATAGAAAAAGGACTGACCACATGCTTCAAGAAAAAGTTGAAACCGGATATGGCGAGTAGATGTTAAATTGATTTTCTGACCAATGGAAATGATTTGCAAGAGCAATCCAGTGCGAAAAAAAAAACTAATTCACTCTAAAGGCTTCAGTTAGCACCAGCCAGTCAGATGGGAGCAGCAAGACGACACACTAAAAGGTAACGGCAGAAACTTCAAGTTGACCAGACGTAAGGTCGTGTCATACATTTGTTCGCTTTCTCCTTCTTTCTCGTATGCTGGTTCCTTTTACTTCTTCTTTTCCATTCAAAGACATTCCTACGAAACAAACACTCATGCATATATACATACGTAAGCTTAAACTCTTTCCAACAAATTGCTACTACAAACATTTCTACAACTCTCGATACCCTTAACTTTCTCATTGAACATTAACTTCTACAATTAATGTTAATCTTTCCTTTTAATAAATTTCTATTTTAACATGCAAAATGTATACTTTATTCTTGTCACTGATTCACACATTCCAACCTACTGACAACCTTCTGATGATCACAAATAAATCCTAAGCTGTAGGTAGTTCGGTTATGTACAAGGCCGAATCAATAAACATTAACCATTTCCTATATCTTCACTGGTGCCCTCCGAAAGAACACACACCCTACTTCTACACTGGTGAATCCCGACGTCTAAGGAACACACACCCTATTTCTTCAATATCACCCAGGTTGGGAAATTCTGATTTCAAGAAATAATTTATTAATCAAATTTTATCTAATATTTTATGTATTTTTTAAAAATATTACAAAGTCTCTCTCAAGATAGTTAATTTTAATAATATTTTGTGTTTAATTTTAATAGAGGCTTTTCTTACAACTTTTTCCTCGATTTTGTTTTATGATGTGTAATTCATTTAAAAATCACATTATTTTTCACATGAACTTAATTTAATAAACGTCTATATGATATTCATTCATAATAACACATACTGCGTCTTGAGTATAAATGACACCCACCACCAAGGCCTCCGATCAAGAGATTAGATGTTTTAATGGGGGTGGAAGCAATTCTTAATTGCTCTTGTTCCCTGACACAGAGCAGAACCTGTTAGGGTCCCAGCTATGGGCAAATAGTGACCCCCACCCAAACAAAAACTATATGAAAGTATAAAAATAAATATTTGAAATAAAATAACCAACAATACATTTTATCTGTAGATGTAAGTGAGGTATTCAGTTGTGTTCAAAATATTTAAATTTAGACATTAAATCCATTGAGGTTGATATGACACGAAACAAATTTCACCAATCAATATCAAAGAATTCTTTCATGATATTATCAGACAATTTCTTAAATCAAACTCTATTCCAAAGTATAACTTCATCAAAACTACAACATAAAAGAACTCTTTTATGACAATAATCCATATAATATCCTAAAATGTCTTCAAGAAATCAAACTGTATTCCAAAATATAACTTCAACAAACCCACAATATAAAGAAGGAACTTACCGGAAAGTAATTGAAACTCACCTGAAGCGAACTGAATGTGTAATGCTTCTCATGTCAATGACACACTTCCACCAAACCTCTCTACAGCATATGATTTCATTGTATTTCTTTTTGGATGTCTTCCTCTCGAATTCACATTTAAATTAATTGGGGCCATCAGGATAGAATGTGAACTGTTACGGGTCCTTCCTCTCTTTAAACTGTGGGGGATTTGGTATTTGCTGGGTTGTATGTTGATTATTTCCCCCACAAATACAACACTCAATTTTGCAATCGCGCAAAGTGAAGGAATAATTTACAACGGACATTCAACAACAAACAATTTATTACGTGACAAAATAAAATGGTATGTAGAAACCAACAAAATACATAATTCTAAAATTGCCTTTTTGAGAAATATAAACTTGGCAAGAAGTTAATTTTTGTCCAAAAACGTGTATGAGTTTGCATTAGCAAAGTCTGTAAATAAGCCTTTCCTACTTACATTCAGTTGGCGGCAGCGTGTCGCGTTGCTCAAAGAAAATTTGTCGGCTTTTCTTTTTAAGGTCCTTGGAGCGAGGTCACGAACTTTTGGCATGGAAGAAATGACATGGCCGGCAAAGTATACGGTGTCATGCGGACTTAATGGCCTGCTTGGTTACTGCTTGGTGACTGACTTTTTTTTTCTAACTGTGTGTATTATATACATTAATAGGGGATCAACTAAGCTTCCTAACATTAGGGTGTGAAAACATTTACTGACCAATCAGATTTATTATTTTACATTTTTGTTTGGGGCCTAAATATTTTTGTGTTAATTTACTTCCAAGCCTATTTTTCTAGAATGTTCTTATTCTAAGTTTTTAGCTGATTGGTTGAGAAATATAATCTAAATTCTACTGCTGTTTTGATCCAATTTCTCTAGAATGTTCTATTGTGTTTTTGTGTTGCCTATTTTAATAAAAAAATATGTATCCCATAAAACTACAATATAAAGCATATAGTGGTGTGAGTCTTTTGTGTATAATAACCAGTTGGTTTACCTACGACCCAGAAGATTGATAATGGATGGTAACGCTGTCGGCCATAATGAATCTCCATAATGCCTACCTCCTGAAAGGACACGGTACATAAAGAAGAGGAAGAAGAATGTCAAAGAAACACACAAGTTAAAAAAAAACAAGACAGGGAATTTATTTAAGAATTTATGTGCTTAAAGTTGTGTAAGTAGCTCGTTTCAAGAAAATAAATCACGAATTTTTAAAGTCCGTAGTTTTGTAGAGAACAAAACAAAGTCTAGATTTAAAAATTCAAATCTGACTCATTGTTAGAAATAAACGAATATTCTCTAATTTACACACTTTGCTTAACACACACAAAACTTGCAAAATTTCACACCTCGAGGCAAAATGGTTGTGGTCTAATGGAAAGGCCAGAATCACATCAGGGAGTGAATTCCAAAAAGGAAATAAAAGCTGGAGTGAAATCAGCTCTCGTCAGAGAGTTAAGATGACGAGCAATTAACATGTACCCTTGATAAACGTCGAGCGATCGTTATTATTATTGCTTCTCTTTTTCTCTCTCACCTCTCACCTCCTTCTTCTTCATCGTTCACCCGTCTACTTGATAACCGCACAGAACCTCTTCAAAGACACACCCAACAAACGCTCATACATACATACATACATACATACATACATACATACATACATACATACATACATACATACGTTCCTGCTTACGTACACATAAACTCACTCGTGCAAGGACTACTACGAACTCTCTTGATACCCTTAACTTCTTTACTGTTTTTCTTGCGACATTTTACTTCTACCAATTCATGTTATTCCTTTCATTAATAAATTTCTACATACCAAAGATATGCTTTTATTCTTCCACAAATCCACACATTCCAAACTTCCAATCTTCTGATAATTCTGGATAAAAACTTGTAAGTTGTAGGGAGTTCGGTTATGCATGACACAAGGCCGATTCAAAAATAACCTTAACCATCTCCCTATAGCTTCAGTTTCAATGAATTGCCATGAAGAGGAAATGTTCATACAACAGATTAAATGATCTGATACAAAATAATATTTAAAAATGTTTAAAACAAAGTTCGTTTTTTTTACAGAAGGGTTACACAATTGCATACATTCAGGAATAGATGAAGAGGGATAGTGTGAAATACTTAGTTTCCGTAGATAGTTTAAATAAAATTCTTGGAAATGCCAAGCCGAATTAAAGCCGAAAATATTGTTAGGTCATTTCAGAGTAACCTCCCGTAATTACCAAAGTGACTTCTAGGGCTGCTGATCGAATATAAAAACCAGCAGAGAAACCATTCTCTCTGTCTCTGTCTCTGTCTCTCTGTCTCTGTCTCTCTCTCTCTCTCTCTCTCTCTCTCTCTCTCTCTCTCTCTCTCTCTCTTCTATTTTTTGCTCCCACTGGCCTGCTAGCCAGAACTCTTAGACACTCCTTTCGTCAGCGTCTTATTCTCGTTCAGAATGACCCCCGAATTTTCGGGCAAGTAAGTTTTTTGAGACATGACTGACTGGGCAGAAGATTTCCCGCAGTAGGTTGCCATTACATTCTGTGGTAGACTGGTTGCCAACCAAGGCTATAGAACCCAATCTGTCCTGCTATTTAATCCAGAGCTTTGGGAGAAGAGACGAATTAATAACGGATTATGTGCGCGTAGATGAATGCAACGAATTCAACTAGAATTCGAACTCTGCTCTCCAATTTCTCATCTGGAGCCAATATCCACTGCACCACAAAGCACAATTAGTGCAACGCTTAAGTTCATTAAGTGTAAGTACCGTAGGGATATGCGTTGTTGTGCAATAGGCTCTGAGAAATTGGAATGCCGAGTTCGAATTCCTGTTGAATTCGTTGTATTCAATTACACGTAAATACCATTGGGAAAGGTATTAATCCATCTCTTCTCCCTCCAGTTATGGGTTGAATAGCAGGACAGGTTAAGTTCTGTAGCCTTGGTTGGCATCTTGTTTACCGAAGAAAAAAAATGGCAACTTACCACAGGAAAATCTTCTGCCTAATCAGTCATTAAACCAAGCGTGTGTCACAGATGGCACTTAACTCGCTGACCACAGAGGACATTTCATCAGAAAAATTACCAGAAAAGTATTTATAAGAAAGGGAAGCTACAATTCAGCGGTGGGAAAGTGACTGAAGCCAAGATACCACGTCAGAACTAATAACATTGGAGATATTTCTTTGGATTTTATCAAGAATTTATAAATATATTGGAGCACCGGACCATATGTAGTAGCAATATTGAAAGCATGGATGAATGGTAGACTTATAAATATGTAAGATAGATTCTGGAGAGGAACATTGAAGATTCCTCCTTGGATTTTATTAAGAATTTCTAAATACATAGCAGGAGCACCGGACCATATGTGGCAGCAATATTGAAAGCATGGATGAATGGTAGACTTATAAATATGTAAGATAGATTCTGGAGAGGAACATTGAAGATTCCTCCTTGGATTTTATTAAAAATTTCTAAATACATAGCAGGAGCACCGGACCATATGTGGCAGCAATATTGAAAGCATGGGTGAATGGTAGACTTATAAATATGTAAGATAGATTCTGGAGAGGAACATTGAAGATTCCTCCTTGGATTTTATTAAAAATTTCTAAATACATAGCAGGAGCACCGGACCATATGTGGCAGCAATATTGAAAGCATGGATGAATGGTAGACTTATAAATATGTAAGATAGATTCTGGAGAAAAACATTGTCCTTGGATTTCATCAAGGATCTCTATAACAGAAGCACCGGAATATATGTGGTAGTAATATTCAAAGCATGAACAAGCGGTAGACTTAAGATAGATTCTGGAGAGAAAAACTGTCTAGCAAATGGAATGACTACATTGAACCCATAGCTGCATCTGTTGCTGGGTGGGTTGGTTCACTGTGTCAGGTCAGGAAGTTTTTCTCGTTAGAATCCATTTTTGAACATTTATAAATCTATCATTCATCTGTGCATTGAATACTGCTGCCGTATCTGGTCGGGTGCTCCTGCTATTCATCCTGAGTTTTTCGACAAAATCCAAAGGTGGATCTGCAGTATAATCGATTCCGACTTGGCAGTTCGCCTTCACTCACTTTCTCACTACGTGATATGGCTTCCCTCTGTCTTTTCTTCGAGTATTTTTATGTAAACGGCTCTGGTGAATTTTTTCCCTGTATGCCGACTGCGTGTATCTACTTGTGCTACTAGATTGGTATCAAAGTGCCACCCTTTTACCATAGAAATAGTTAAATATAACCCACTCCTCTACTTTAACAGTTTCTTTTATCGCGCTTCCTGTTTGTTAAACTCACTTTCATTCGCTCGATTCTTTGGTAGCCACAATCTCTAAAAGTTTAAATGCAACGTCAATTGCCATTTTTATCTATTTGATTTCCGTCCATCTCATATCTGTTCTTCGACGTAGTCTGTATGTTCCTTCACTGTAACCCCCTGCTCACCAGTGGCATTTATGCTTTGCTAGGGGTGAAATGATTATATGTATATATAAAAAAGGTATTATAGACGAATGTTCATTAGAACATGTACAATTAAGATATTTATAGAAAAGGAAACAGGAAAGTTACGTTACCGAGGAGGGAAACCAAGATGCCAGGTTAGGACCAATATTTTTCTTCTCCTAGTCTGGTTGTCTGGTTGTCAGCTAAATCCAGAGAGCTCAGTCTGATCTGCAATTAACTTCAATCTGGAGGTTAGAAATGTATTCGTAAGAGTATTTGCGTGAAAGTGAATGCATCAGCCTTAGCTGTAGTTTGAACTTGAGGCAACAATCCCAATTTCCTCGACAAGGATGGCTATGTTAGAGACGCCTGAAAAAAATCCCCATTAAAGCGTTAATGATTAACAGTGAGACTTGATTTTATAAGTTAACTGAGGAAGACGTTCAAGTTTTGAAATACAATATATGTTGTAGAAATTTTTTGCATATGAAAATTTAGGATGAAGGAGATTGTCAATGGTCATGAATTAATGCAAGAATTATTGATACTGTATATCAGTCAGTTAAGTGCTATACGTGATACACGCTTTGGGCGATCATGTCTCGAAAGAGATATGACTGACTGAACAGAAGATTATCCCGCAGTAGGTTGCCATTGATTTCTGTGATAGACTGGTTTCCAGCCAAGGATATAGAACCCAATCTGTCCAATTATTTAACCCATAACTGGAGGGAAGAGACGGGTTAATACCTTTCCGAAGGGTATTTATGCGTAAGTGAATGGAAGGAATTCAACTGGAATTCGAACTCCGTTCCCCGATTTATCGTTCCGAGTCGATATCCACGGCACCACAACGCACATCCTGATACTGTATATAATCAGACTTTTATACGTATAATGTAAATGCATTTCTAATGATTTTACTATAAAAATGCATTGGAAATCATAAGAAAGTCATTGTCAGTGGTCAAGAATGAATGCAAGCATTACTATAGAATAGGGCTATTATGCATATAATTTTCTAAACATATACTGTTAAATATAACAAGCAGTGAATGTCTATTATGTTTAATCATGAGCCGTTCTAAAGACCATATTTTGGCTTTAATTTCACTTGAAAATAAAGACAAAAATTCTCCAACATTTGGATAATTTTAAAGTTGGTTCTAAGCTTTCGGCTCACATGAGCCATCTTCAGAGAGGTTACAGGGACGTTGACATAAAAACATCCACCATCAAAAACTATTTTATCTTGTGTTGACATAAAACTTTGCTAAGCAACGACAACAGTCACCAAATAGCAAACGCAGCTCGTAAATTTGTAATGCGGTTCTATGACGTCACACCGCGCGAGATCCCGAAATGTTAACAGAACCATATATTTAAATCCAATGTAATGTGTTATGACCAGATTTAAACGTGATTTTATTAAGTGTGGGTTGTTTTAATTTAATGTAGGTGGTCTCCAATATCTGAAAGTTCTTTTAACTTTGTGTATGATTGAGTACTATTGTATTGTTGGAGTATTTTTGTCTTTATTTTCACCTGAAATTAAAGCCAAAATACGATGTTTAGAATGGCTCATGATTAAACATAATAAACATCCATTGTCTCTTATATTTAACAGTATCTGTTGAGAAAATTATCTGCTGCCTTGATATACTAAATTTATGTGTATAATGTAAATGATTTTAGTATAAAGATGCATTGAAAGTGTTTCCAAACATTAAAATATCAAAAAAAAAAAACACTATTGATATAAATTTTAAAACCTGATAGCATTTAGTTTTTATCACTACCACTGCAGCTAAACCTGCATCTGCAACCAAACTGCTATCGATATTTTAATGCTCAGTTTAGAAGCTGCTTCGTTTATATTTCTGATCTTCCACTCATATTCAGCATTTGAGCTTGTCTGAGCAGAGATCAGAAAAGATTTCATTTTAATCAAAAGTCTATAGAAGAAACAGGCATTTGATAGCGATAGGCTAATATCTATTGATACAACGCATGTCTGTTTTCGATTCTTTCCTTGTTTTCAGTTTTTAATTCATCGATGTTTTTAAATCATTTCCCACCTAAAGCATGGCAATAAAGCCACTAGGACGCAAGAGGTAACTGGATGTTAGAGAATATGAGAAGAACTACTATTAAGGCGAGAGGACAATAAGAACAAAAAGTAAAAAGACAGAAAATAACGATTGACATTGCATTTAAATTTTTGAAGTAGTGTGGAATGTGAACATTTTCATTATATCATTGTTTTCTCTTTCAGTTGAAATTCATAAAATCTTTTTCTTGAAACAATTTTTCATGAAAATAGGTTTCTTAAATCCAGTAGCTGTTATCACTCTTTCCAGTATTGATGGAGGTTTCCTTCCTAGCCTTTTATTTGAAGTAGTGTAGAATGTCAACATCTTCATTATGTCATTATTTCCCCTTTCAGTTGAAATTTACAAAATCTTTCTTTTAAAACAATTTTTCAGGAAAATAGGTTTCTCAAGTCCAGTATCTGTTATCACTCTTTCCAGTATTGATGGGGGTTTCCTTCCTAACCTTTTATTTGAAGTAGTGTGGAATGTCAACATCTTCATTATGTCATTATTTTCACTTTCAGTTGAAATTTACAAAATCTTCCTTTTAAAACAATTTTTCAGGAAAATAGGTTTCTCAAGTCCAGTAGCTGTTATCGCTCTTTCCACTATTGATGGGAATTTCCTTCCTAACCTTTTATTTGAAGTAGTGTAGAATGTCAACATCTTCATTATGTCATTATTTCCCCTTTCAGTTGAAATTTATAAAATCTTTCTTAAAACAATTTTTCAGAAAAATAGGTTTCTCATGTCCAGTAGCTGTTATCGCTCTTTCCAGTATTGATGGGGGTTTCCTTCCTAACCTTTTATTTGAAGTAGTGTGGAATGTGAACATTTTCATTATGTCATTATTTTCTCTTTCAGTTGAAATTTATAAAATCTTTCTCTTAAAACAATTTTTAATGAAAATAGGTTTTTAAGTCCAGTAGCTGTTATCGCTCTTTCCAGTATTGATGAGGGTTTCTTAACATATTAGTTGAAGTCATGCGGAATGTTAATATCTTGATTATTTCATTATTTTCTCTTTGACTTACATGTGCTATCCATTTTAATTGTTGCTGGTGTTGGTAGTCTTTAAGTGATGTGACTTCTGTTATTTGGTATAGTTATTTGTTTGGGATTCTATATAGTGCCTGTTCACGAGGTTCGAAGAACGGTATTTGCCAAAATACTGAAATTTACGAAATTGATATTAGCCAACATATTTATTTAAATTTATTTGTTCCGAACATTAATAAATATGTCGGTTAATATCACTTTCATAGATTTCCGAATAAATTCGTAACATTGTTTTCCATTGCGTTTGTTTACATTTAGGATATGATTTCGAGCAGAGATAGACGTTTCTAATGGAAATCAGAAGAATATGTATTTAAAAGGCTTAATTCGGAGCTCTGTTGCCAAAATATATTCTGTGGTTGACTGGTAACACGCACCAGATATGATATTGGTATGTGGGAAGTATGCAGGTTTGAATCCTGCCGGAAGAGAGATATTTTCCAAACAAAATTTCTCGAAGGCTGGTAGATAATTAAAATGCGCTGTTTAATTTGAGAAAGATAGACTATATATCCGCTCAAATACGGGTATTCATAAACAATACAGCTCAAAACAAATAAATTTAAACAAATATATATATATCTGTGTGTTTTTCTCTCGGACAAACGTTAATCATAAATTTCGAATATGAAATTCTTACCACTTTAAAGTTTTATGCTTGTTTTTTAAATTATTTCACCTCGAAGCAAGGTGATAAAGCCACTAAGACGCAAAGGATTACTGAAAGTGAAAACGTTAACAAGGAGAAAGTACGTTAAAAGAACCAGGTTCAGAAAGACTGAACATAGCGAGTGATATATCACAAATGTTTGAAGATCGAAGGGGTAGGGGCCTCGGTCATGCTTGGTTAATTGGCCTTGTGTCAAACACGTCCGAAGTCCCCCGCAATTTAAGTATCAGAAGGTTGGTTGTTGAAATGTAAAAGGATAAAATATTTCGTGTGTATATTAAAGCAAAGATTTATTTACAGAATGACAAAAGTGTATGAAGAAAAATATAAGTGAAATATTGTTAACTGAACCTATAATATATTTGTGAGAAGAAAAATGTTCATTGAGAAAATACATGCTGTTTTGTAGTAAAAATTGTTCGTAGGGAAATGTAGGTATTTAAAATGTCCGCAGAAGTTTAAAGTTCATATTTGTGTAGCATCGGATCGTAAAGGCTTTTGTTCCTTCCCTTTTTTCGCGACAGGTTGAGGGAAAGAGAAGGTAAAACAAATAAAGGAGTGGTACTGTGGTGATACCGACCGAGCAAAAGCGAAGGGACCGGATGTTTGCTCTATAACGACCAGAAAGCAAATGACCAAAACTCGTCGTTGCGCATCCGAGTTCGCGCAGATGTTTCCGGTTGAAAAATAAAAATTAATCAAATATCAAATTTCCAATTTCGCGGCTCGCGAATTTTATTTACCAGCCAATGGGAAGCTCAGAAAAATACAAGTGTGAAATTCAAAACGAGCTGTTTTGATCCAAAAAGCCGAAGATATAAAAAGCCGAGACAAAAAGCACCCAGCAGACAGACCAGGAGGTAGACCTCAGGAGAAGAGTGCAATCACTATCCCCTTCACCTAAGTCAAGCGGTTACTACGCTTGCCTCTTTCCTTCTCCCCTGTCTCAGAAGTACTTACTGACCCAAGGAGCCACTACGTCAAAGACATTCCTCACATACCTCCGCTTCCCACATTCCTAAGCCTTAAATCTCTTTCAGCTTATTATCTTTCATGAACATTTGAACCTCCGTTGGACCTATATTCAAGTATTAATTTAATTTGAAAAACATTAATTGATATGTGTATATATAAAAATGTTATTTTCAACTCAATTTGCTTTTCTTGATTTTATAATCATTTTATGACTTATAGTGGGCTATCTACCACAAGGCCAAATTCCGTTAACCTGCAACAATATACAACTACCCTTCACTAGAATGGAATCCTACTACAACTAGAAAAGGAATTGATAAGCAACCCACTATAGTACTTAATATTTTGTCTTTGTGTTGTTCTATTTAGCGACGTGGTGTGAAAATGTAGAGAGAAAAATGGACGAAGAGATAGAATGGATATGACGTGACCTACGTCCAGGTTGGCGAGTCAGTTTGAGGTTTCTTCCTTATATTGTAGCGAGGTGTCAGCTAACTGCTTCCCCTGACTGACTGTCGTGACCGGTTAGAGTCCATCCTTAAATATTGAATCCAGTCACGTGGGGTGGCTCCAGCGAGGAATTTTTTTCTTTAGCTATGGAAAAACTGTTTCTCTGATGTATTTTGAATTTTGCGATTTGATGACCAATCAGGATCCAGAATATGCTTTTCAAACTGACTTGTGAAAAAAAAAAGAGCTTTTTGCCATTTGAATCATTTTTTCGAGTGTGCAATTTATTTCGTGTGTTTTAGTTGTTTGATGGATTATATAGGATTTTTATCATATAAAGGCAACAAATTTTAAAATGGTGTGGGTTACGTCTCAATCCCTCTATACAAGCACGGTTCATTACTTCTCAGAAAGATTGAAAGAAAAGAAGAAATTACAGACGAAAGTGAAGAATCATCGACTTATCGCATTATAAGTTTGAATTAATCCCTCAAGGGAAAATGGACTGCAATGAAAATTAGTGTGACTTTATTTAATCATTAAAACTGATGGGCACTGATGGGAGTACTGGAGAAATTTCTGAGGAAAATTTCAAAAGTGTCTGGGATGCTTCAAAGATGAAGTTGATAAGGAATTAATTCGTGATGTTTGTAACCCAAGGTGGATAATTGATAATGTCTAAGTCGAGATAATCTCAGTCTTCGAGTGTAATTTTGACCACCGTTTTGTTTGTTTGAATCAGCCTATTTGCAATACGAGACGGATACCTGTCCTATAGACGGAGAACACTATGCTATGATAGTGCTTCTTAATAATAAAACTTAATTCAACAGCAAATTAGTCAGAAAAGTTGAACCTTTGTATCCTCAAAAACTGTCAAAATGGGTTTTTTCCTTTACACCGCTATTATTTCAATTACCTTCACTCTTCAGCTATGTTTATTGCTTTGAAAAAAAAGAAAGGAACACAGACTTTATTAGTAACCTGTTAATCTTTCTACATACACACATTCTGCTACTACTACAACTTTAATCTCTGGATTCATTTAACTTCTTACTACTTTTTCTCTGGAACATTTAACTACGTACATTTCTCTTTAAACATTTAACTCTTACAAATTAATGAACTGCTACATTTTCTATTTGAACATTTTACTTCTTACAAATTTGTTATTCTGTTCAGTTAATAAAATTTCACTTATTTTACAAACAAAACACTTCTATTCTTCCAACCTTCAATCAACCTTCTGATGATATTTTGAATTGTGGGGACTTCGGTTGAGTTTGGCACAAGGCCAATTTGATAAACATAACTGAGGCTCCTAGAAATTTCAAAACAAAATCAAAAGGTTAATACTAACGTCAATACATTTTGCAGAAGGGAAAGTGCTGAAGATAAAATCTTATCAAAATCAGAGTCTGATCAGTTTCATAAATTTTTTAAGCTTATAAAAGTGCGGGAGGCCAACCGAGAGGCCAACCAAAATTCGGTGGGTTGAGGGCTTGGCCCCCTTCTCTGCACCCTCCTTTAAACTGTCACTGAATACAGCTATTGATTTGATGCATTTCAAGTCAGTGAAAAACGTGAAGTTAAGAAGGTGCGGTGTGTTGCTCTCCAGGATTCTTGCGTCAGCTATGCCGATGGCAGCCAAAAAAAGTTTCTCTATAGTGCTTAAATAAGAGTAGTTTTGTTTTGAAAGCGTTAAAATTTAGAAGCAATTCAAGTTAATCACTGATTTGGAGGTCCTTTGCGAAGGGCTGCAACCAGAAAGACTTTATCAGATCTGACGAATTTGGTATTGAGACAGTAGTATATGGTAGTGTCATCTACATAAAAACTCGCTTGTAAAACGATGGCACCAGGAAGATCCTTGATGACGATCAGAAACAATGTGGAGGACCCAGGATAGACTCTTGGGGAGATACACTGTTCATTTTTTTTTTTTTTTTTATAAGCGTTTCACCCCGAGCAAGGCATGTCACTGCCACTACTGCGCAGGGGGCTACGTAGAGTGGAGAAAGGATGATTAAATATAGGAAATGTCAGAGGGTGGGTGATAGGCGGGTAAGGATACCGAGAATGAGGGTTGGGTAGATGAGAGTCTTCTGAGAATAATTGGGAGTTAGTGTGATAGGTGTTTATTGACCCTACATTTAAACACCTGGAGATTGTAACTGTCGGGAAAGCAGAGTTGTGGAAGGGAGTTCCACAGGCGGGAAGCGCGAGAAAAGAAGCTGTTGGAGTAGAATTTACGGTTGCATCTTATTTGTTTAACTGTAAAAGGGTGGGAACTAGTTGCTAATCTAGTATCTCGTGTAAATTCGTGCTTAGGCGGCACCAGTGATCTAAGCTCATCGGAGCAGTAGCCATGAAAGTACTTGTAGAAGAGGCACAGGGAAGCCACATCACGCCGGTGAGAGAGCGGCTGCAGCCGGTCTGCCAAGTCAGTATCAACCACGTTACAGATCCTCCTTTGTATTTTGTCAAGAAACCCAAGGAGAGCAGCAGGGGCACCCGACCAGATATGGCAGCAATATTCAATACACGGGCAGATGGTAGATTTGTATATGTGCAGAATAGATTCAGGTGGGAAAAACTTCCGGGCCCTGCACAGGGAGCCGACTTTCATAGCAGCAGATTTGGCAATGGATTCAATATAGTCATTCCATTTGAGGTCCGCCGAGAGTGTAAGGCCAAGGAGGCGTAGTATTTTACTCTCTGAGAGGCTAGCCTGTCCCATGCTAATGGGAGGTAGATGCGATTGTCTATGGTGATTAGTTGTTTTGGAAGCATTGAAATTTACCAACCATTTCCTACCCCAGGTCACTACGGATTGGAGGTCCCTTTCAAGTACAGCAGCGAGGTTCACTTTGTCGTCCAGACCTGGTTTCTGATCGATGCGGGAGTAGATTGTTGTGTCGTCGGCATACATGCCAATTTGGGATCTAATGGTGTCGGGGAGATCATTAATGTAGATCAGAAAGAGCGTGGGACCTAGGATAGAACCTTGAGGGACACCCGCGTTCGTCTGGTAGTTTTGGGAGGCATGTCCATTTAATACCACCTTCAATGTGCGGTTAGAGAGGAAAGACTGGATGAGGTCAAACAGATGTCCAGTTATCCCATAGCTCCGCAGTTTGCACAAGAGGCCAGCATGCCAGACCCTGTCGAATGCTTTGGAGATATCCAAGGCAACGGTTCGGGCTTCACCATTCTTGTCAAGTGCCTGGTATATGTACTCGGTAATGGTCGTTAGCATATCAGCAGTAGACCTGGTGAAGCGAAACCCATACTGTTTGTCAGAGAGAAGCCCGTTGGCCATAAGATGCTGAATCACCTCGGCGTTGATAATGGCTTCGAAAACTTTGCCAAAGATTGGAAGGAGACTAATAGGACGGTAATTGGCGGGGTCTGAGGGTTCGCCAGAATTCTTAAATATAGGTACTACGCAGGAGGACTTTCAACAGGCAGGAAAGCAGGAAGCAGATAGGCAGAGGTTATAGAGTTTAGAGAGGACAGAGGAGAGTTCTGGGGCACATTTCTTCATTACTATGACTGGGATTCCGTCACCGCCGCTCGCTTTGTGTGGGTCAAGTTGCGCAATTATCTTCTCTGGAAGCGAACCTGTTCAAAACGACCTTAATTCCACTATTTGATAGGAACATTTGGAATTATATTAAACATTCTTCCTGTGACACCGTAGTCCTTGAGTTTGCGTAGAAGACCAGCGGGCCAAGCCCTGTCAAACACCCTCGGGATATCTAGAGCCACTGCCACTATTGTTTATTCGAGAGGTCGTGAGAAGTAAGATGCTTACATCAAAAATACTAAACACGATTTATTTATTAGATTGTTTATTGATTCATTTTTAATCATATAACCTTACGTAAGGCAATAAAGCCACTAAGATACAATGAGTTATTGAGTGTGAAAGAATAAGAAAATACAAGAGAATGAGAAGAATAGTAGATAGCGGTTGACATTGTATTTAAATTTTTGAAGATCAAAGCTGGCTGGAAAACGTGGAACCGGAAGAGATTTCCATAAGCGAGAAAAGATACTGTTAGCGTACAACTTACGGTTAACTCTAGTCAATTCAAAATTAAATTGATAAAACCTTTTCAACAGTCTGGTACTGCGCTTAACTTCATAAAATCTAGGTACCATGGGAAAGAGCTCTTCCGAATAATTAACATGAAAGTATTTATAGAAAAGGTACCAAGGAAGCTACATGACGGCAGTGGGAAAGTAACTGAAGCCGAGATGCCAGGTCAGGACCAATGATATTGCTTATTCTTTGGATTATATAAAAAACTTCTAAATATACCGCAAGAAAACTGGATTATATGTGACAGATATATTCTAAGTATGGACGAATGGTAGATTTTATAAAAATGTTAAATTCAGGAGACAACAGTGAACTAACATTCTGTTGTGGATTCCGGATAAGGAACAGCAAAAAATAAGGAACACCAAAACAGATATTGAGATAGAAAAGTAGTTTATATTGAACGTAATATACAAACTTGAACGCAGGTTAGTAAATCCAGGAATACTATTAGTAAGAAATCGAAACTTATTTATAAATGGAACTTTGTATGTGTGTGTGTATGTGTGTGTGTGTGTGTGTGTTTGTGTGTCCGTTACCTATAGACTCCAAAACGGCTGAACCGATTTTCTTGAAAATTTACACAGTTATACTATAAGCGTCTGCGAGTGTTCTTAGCTAGGTTTTGTGTTGAGGTACCCCCGATAAAAATCGATAATCGAAAAAGTCGTGTTATAGAATGAGTGGTCCGATTTTAATCACATTTGATACACTCATAGACAAAGACATAAGAAACAATATTCAGAAATTTCAAGGTTGCAGTTCTTACAATAGTGCAGAAAATCGATAATATAAAAGGCAAGATGTTTGTGTGTGTGTCTGTTTATCTGTCTGTATGTCCTTTATACAAATCCACAATTTTTATCCGATTCTCACCAAACTTCAAAATTTGACTTACATTCATTCATTTTTCTTTCAGTCTACGGTTTCGCTTTAATTGGAAACAACTATTGCTTTTTAGTCTTTCGTGCCAACGTCCAAAGAGTCTGAGCTCCAGGACCATGGATTAGTTTTAAAGCTTTCATTACATTCGATCAAAGCCGGGCTATACTGCTAGTAAATATATAATAGCCTTGAAGTGAAGTCGTTGGAAATATATATATATATATATATATATATATATTTTTAATCATCTCACCCCAAGCAAGGCATTCCACTGCCACTATTGCGCATGGGGCTACATAGGGGAAGGTAAAGAGAAAGGAGTGGTTAGACATAGGGAATGACAGGAGGAAGGTGACAGATGAGTAAGGATACCGAGGATGAGGGTTGGGCAGATGGGAAGAGTGCTTGATAGAATGGGAGCAGGTTAGTGTGTTAGGAGGTGTCTATTGACCATACATTTAAACTCCTGGAGATTGTAGCCGTCGGGGAAGCAATCGTTTGGAAGAGAATTCCACAGTCGGGAAGTGCGAGGAAAGAAACTGTTGGAGTAGAAGTTACGGCTGCATTTTATCGGTTTCACTGTAAAAGGGTGGGATCTAGTTGCTAATCTAGTATCTCGTGCAAATTCGTATTTAGGGGGCACCAGTGATCTAAGTTCATCCGTGTTTATTATTCTAGCTGAGTGGAGCTCAGAGCTATTCTGACTTGTGATGTGGTAATGTCTGGGTAGCTTCCGTATCTTTCAATATCTTACGGATCAGTCGGGTATTTTCCGATAACTCTAACGGATTTCTGCTCTTACTTTTAACCGCTGTTTTCTCTATGGCAGGAGTATATGTATACTCAGTCGAGTCCATTATCATATACAAAGGGGAGATCCCATAACCCTTTCTTAGCAGTAAACTTAACAATTTAATATAATCTTTCTACTTCATGCCAGTCGAGGATGGTAGTCAGGATGGTAGTCATTCATCTGGAGGTTAGTATCAGGAAGTATGGAGAGACAGGAAGGCGTCTTTAATAATATTATATTTACAACATTCTAAAACTAATACAATTAAAACTACTGTAATGAAATATTTATCATTTCAGTCAGTGCTATTAGTGATACACACTTGGGAGATCATGTCTTTTTCTCAAGATTTTCCTGAAGAAAGAATATGGCAGTAGGTTGCCATTTCTTTCTGTAGTAAAAGTTTTCAATTTCTAGTCTTTTAATTTGAACCTATTCAGTCAGTTAAATGCCATACGTGATACACACTTGTGCAGATGATTTTCCCGCAATTTTTGCCGAATTCTTGTTGACTGGAATGATGCCAGCTTTCATTCAGAAGGAGACCTCAGAAACGCACTTTTCAACGAGGAGACTAAACATTTTTTTTCAAGGGATGTCGCACAGATAATCTTGGAGTGCCTTCCAGTCCACCCTTTGATAGCAGTAAAAGATTCCTCTGTCTCTTCTACAGATACTTTCATGGATTCTGCTCCGACGACCTTAGCTTCTTGCCGTTCCCTCTGCACGAATTTACTCAAGCTACTAGACACGTAACAAGGTCCCACCCTTTTACTGTGACAATAACCAAGTGTAACAACAACTTCTACTCTAACAGCTTCTTTTCTCGCACGTCCCACCTGTGGAAATCCCTTCTGTATGCTTGCTTCCCTGACAGCTATAATGTCCAACAGTTTAAATGCAACGGCAACTGTCATCTCTTATCCCCTTGATTCTCATCCGTCTTTTTATTTTACTCTTTCGTCTCACGCAGCTCTCTTCACGCCAATGTCCCCGTTCTCCTCTTACCCATTCTCTAATATCTACTGGAAATTGTTCACTTCTCTCTCCATTCTCTTATTATGTAATATCTTGCGCACTAATGGTAGTACTGCCTTGCTTTGGATGAGACGATTAAAAAAAGATCTATGAATATTAATATAATGTCTAAATAATTATGTATACTCATACAATAGTATATTATAGTTCGATGCTACGGTAGATGTCACGCTGTCGAAACTGGAGGTAAAACTCACGCTGTATTGGAATAGACAACATGCTATAGTCGAAACGGGGGGTTGACCTCACGCTATATTGAGATAGACATTACACTATTGTCAAAATGGATGTAGACATCACGCTATAGTCGAAACGTGGGGTAGACCTCACGCTATAGTGAGGTAGACAAGCTATATTATAGTAAACCTTACGCTATAGTTGAAACCGGTGGTAGACCTTACGCTATATTGAGGTAGGCCTCACTTTATAGTCGAAACCATGGGTAGACCTGACGCTATATTGAGGTAGACATCACGCTGTAGTCGAAACGGGAGGTAGACAGCAGGCTATATTAAGACCTACATCACGCTGTAGTCGAAACGGGAGGTAGACTTCACGCTATATTGAGGTAGATATCACGCTATAGCAGAACCGTTTTCATTTTTATGACTACCCTACCATGCTTTTCTTTGTTTTCTTTTCAGACTAGTTTATATTAATTCCACAAGGTTGTATGTATTTATCTAGTTCCGTTTTGAATACAGTCATACCTCGGGTTACGTCGTTTCAATTTAAGTCGATTATACGTCTTTTGCCAAAAAAAACAAAAAAAAAACCAAAAAACAAAGAAAATATATGAAAAAATGAAAACCAAGTCAATTTATTCGACTTTACGTCTGTCTTCCACAAATAAAGTCATATTATCACTAGAAGCGTTAAAAGTACATAAAATCATGTAACTGTACAATAAATATGAATAAAAGTATATAAAATCATATTAAATGTAAATGTTAATATAATCATCATAAATCCTAGAGAACGGAATATGAAAACATCTAGCGGTCTTCAAATGCTAAATATTGGCATATTCTACGGTAGTTCCAATGCTTACCGTTTGTTAGCACCTACTGTTATATTAGTGAATCAAATGCTAGAAACTAGACAATAATGCAGACAGAGGACAGACACACGTGTTGTCAGTTTGTCAGTCGGCATTTGCCTCTGCAACTATGACACTGTCAGCCCTCTGCCTTCTGGTAGAGAGCGCTCTCTGCTTCCGAGCAGAGAGCACTAATCCAGTTGTGGTTCCGCCGAAGGGTAGAATCACAACTGAGGAAAAATAGACAGATATTTTTGGCCGGGCTTTATGGCCAGGAAGACCCACAATAAAAAGACCTTGTGTCACATCTAGCCTTGCGTGGGAAGGTTGGTAAATACCGTTGTCAGTTTAACCCTTTATTAGCAACTACTACAAATATAAGGCGGTTGAAGGTTGCCAAACAACCGGAAGTCTACCATTGTAGTAGGGGTAGTGTAAATATACAACATTTACATTTACAATCTATTTTAAACTTCTACATTTACAAGTACGTGTAGTAGGGAGAAGGTTGAATGTTTATTAAATTAGCATTGTTCCAAAAATAACCGAACTCCCTACAACTTAAGATTGTCAGAATCATCAGAAAGTTGAAGGTTGGAAGAATAAATCTATTTCGTCTGTACGTTAAAATTAACAGAACAGAAATCAATTTGTAGGAGTTAAATGTTTAAAGAGAAAGTGCACTAAGGAGTTAAGTGAATCCAGAGTTCTAGTGGTAGGTAGCAAATGTGTTTATGCAGAATTAACAGAATAGTAATGAAGTCTATGTTCCTTTCCATTTTTATGGCCGGCAAGAAAGTGATAAGGAAGGTAAAGTAACTGTGGTGATACCGACCGAGCAAAAGCGAGAGACCGGATGTTTGCTCTATACCAACCAGAAAGCAAATGAACAAAAATCGTCTCTGCGCAGTACACCTGCGCAGAGACGATTTTTGTTCATTTGTTCACGCAGATGTTCCGGTTGAAAAATAAAAATTAATCAAATATCAAATTTCTATTTCGCGAGCCTACGCGAATTTTATTTACCAGCCAATGGGAAGCCCAGAATCAAATACAAGTATGAAATCCAAAAACGAGCTGTTTTGATCCAAAAAGCAGATATAAAAAGTGGATACAGACAAGACCCCAGCAGACAGACAGACAGGCGAGAGTAACCAGTGTCTCCCCTTAACTTAAGTCTCAAAAGTACTTACTGACCCAAGGAGCGACGATTTCAAAGACATTCCTCACATACCTCCGCTCCCCACATTCCTAAGCCTTTTATCTCTTTCAGCTCATTATTTGCCATGAACATTCTAATCTCCGTTGGACCTATATTCAAGTATTACTTTAATTGTAAAACATTAATTGATATGTATATATTTAAATGCTATTTTCAACTCAATTTGCTTTTTTTATTTTATAATCATTTTATGACTTATAGTGGGCTATCTACCACAAGGCCAAATTCCATTAACCTGCAACAATATACAGCTACCCTTCACTAAAACGGAATCCTACTACAACTAGAAAAAAATAGATAAGCAACCCGCTATACAATAACGGAAAATCGTACTAAGCGACATTATTTTTAGGAGTCAGTTGAAGTGTCTTGTTGTTGTTGTTGTTGTTGTTGTTGTTGTTGTTCTCTTCTTTGTTGACGGCGAGAATGATGAGGACGAAGAAGAGATAAAGGAGAATAGAAAAGGGAAAACGAATGTGTGTCGGGAAATTATGTTCGGGTCAGTAGACTGAAATTTCTTTTGTCACATCTTGGCAGTGTCTGATTTAACTTGCATCTGGCTGATTCGACTTTCTATCTGTATTTTATAGCAAAACACTTTTTCCCAACGGTTTGTGAACTTCTTTTAAGTTTTGTAAATCGATTTCTCTCATTGGTGAGAAAATTAATTTGACATCGGATCGCGAAATTTTGCTTCGTCTTTTTCTTCCATACGGGGTTAATCCTTTTTCCTATTGGTCAAAATTAATATTTCACATTGGATTGCGAAAAAGTGAAGAGAGTTACTTTTAATTCAGTATTCACCACATATGTACGTATCTAACGTAGAAGCCCTGCCAGTGGCAGCTATGTCCGGTCTCTCCAGTGGTTCTGGCCGATAAAAATTAAAACCACTCGGTCCTCCTCCGGTGAGCTGAAGGAACCACCGCTATTCGCCACGTTGTGAATTTTTGATCCGAATAGCAGTTTCCGAGTTCTTCAGGACGGACCGATGGTAAAGGATGAGATGGCTAGGTTCCACGCTGAAAGAAATCACTATTCGTGCAGAATATGTCCTTGTCGTAACCGTAAGGACATAAAGAAAATGAAACACTACCAGTTTCTGCACAAAGAGTCTTTTAAAACTACTGCTTTTCACTACCAAAGAAATTACACGAATACAAAGTGTGTTAACGAGATTCATTCGTTTGGGTAGGAAAGTCACAGAGAGAGAAAGGCGCACTCGGTCCGATAAAAATCCAATTGATCTAAGGGAGGTAATTTCGTTTCGTGGATCTTCGTCTATAGACAACAACATAGCAGTTTCTCTTCTCGGCTTTGTTGACAGAGTTATTTAGATTCGTACAAGCTCTACCTGTCACTTAGTTCGGATCGAACTCCTTGACGCATGACAACCAGCAGACTAGACCAGCCAATTCATTCAGTCGTTTTCGCCGCGTTCTGCCTCGTCTGTTGTGCCGATCTCTCTCGTCTCTACCGATCTCTCGTTGGCTTCTTCTCGATCTGCTTAACTTCAGCGTGCAGACCGCTTATATAGAGCGAGGCGGAGCTAAACAATTTTTAGGCACCGCCCTGAATTTTAATATGCAAATCGCCTTGACCACCATGCGTGTTAGCCTAATCTCCAAGTCTCTGCGGGAGACTATTTCTCAAGTGGTATTAAAATGAATTTGGAGTTCCCGGTTGTTTTTCCGAAGACAAATTCCACTTGAGTCTTGCCAAAACCACTTATCTCGTCTGCGGACTTGGCTGGATTTGGTCCTTCAGACCACCCAAGAAATTCGATTCGCCATTTATCATACTTTTTACTGAATCACCATTTATCATAAACTTTACTTAACGAACATGTCCGCTAATCAATCTGGAATTATTACACTTAATTAACTAATCACTCAAACCAAAAAATAATTATAAAAAATATATTTCTGGTATTACTTAGGAATCCTTTCTACCCAACTAATTAGTACCTTCATCTCGATCCTTTAGAACTGTTGATTAATAAATCCACTGCGGGGGGGGGGGTTCTCTCTCTCTCTATCACACGTACATGTATTCGTAAATTCAGATTACTTTATCTGTACGATATTAAAAACTAAAATTTATTTATTTGTCAGCTTAAAATGGATTGTTATCGACAATATATTATTAAAATGCATTTATAAATAAAATACAGAATGGTTATTTGTGGTTTGGCTAAGTGACAAGTAAATATGGAAACAATTCGATTTAATTCGTTTTTCAACTTAAGTCGCCTCTCCTGGAACAAATTAGCGACGTAAGGTGAGGCATACCTGTATTTGTACGCATTTTGCATTGTATGAGTCCTCTAACATCTTCCTTGCTTTTTATATATAATCCGTGTCCTCTTTGTAAGAACTTTGCGCATGCTCATGAGTTTCCTAGTCTGTCGATACATTGATTTAAGTCCAGCCGATAAATGGCCTCCATATTTTATTAACGATGCTGCCCAGGTGTTCATTTCATTTATCAGGCTTCTGCTATTTACTTTGGTTTTAAGTATTTTCCTCATTCTACAAAGATATCCCCTCACCTTTTTTGTTCTTCCTACTTTGCTGAGTCACGTTAAAGCACTCCGAGGTACTTATAGTTGTTAATGCCAAGACTCCCCTGTCATCCGGTTTGTCGATGCCACTTGTTACAGGCTTTTCTTTGCGCGTTACTAACTTTGTGAATCGCAAATTCAATTCCCAGTGTTTCTGCGAAATCATTTAAATTTGTTGGTGTGTAGTTCGAATACTTTTTTCTCCTTTGAAAATTATTTCATGCCATCCATGTTATTTCTATTAGAGATACAAGTGAAAATTTAACGGTTTTCCGATTTAGCGGTGTCAATGAAAAAAAAAACGTCCTTTTCACAGTCAGTTTTTTTGTGAGGGAACAAAGTTTGAAATTTGCCAAAAAGTACAAATAAATGTTTTATGTACAACGTGGTTAATTTAATATACTTAAAAAACACACAATACCTTAAACAAAACAAATAAGATACATCTACCAAAAAATAAAATAAAAAATAAAATAACACTGCGTTTAATTTTTTGAAGATCAAAATTGACTGATAAGCAAGAATCCAGAAGAGAGTTCCAGAAGCGAGAGAAGAAATTGTTATCATAGGATTTATAAAAATATGGGAAGAAGAAAACATAAGGAGAGAGAAGAATAAAAGAACAGGAATTAAGAAGACAGAAGAGAACGATTGACATTGCATTTAAATTTTTGAAGATCAAAGTTGAATGGAAAGCAAGAAGCCGGAAGAGAGTTCCACAAGCGAGAGAAGAAACTGTTAGCATAGGACTTATAATAATATGAGAAGAAGAAAACATAATGAAGGCGAGAGAAGAATAAAAGAACAGGAATTAAGAAGACAGAAGAGAACGATTGACATTGCATTTAAATTTATGAAGATCAAAGTTGAGTGGAAAGCAAGAAGCCGGAAGAGAGTTCCACAAACAGAAGAAACTGTTAGCATAGGACTTATAATATTATGTGAAGAAGAAAACATAATGAAGGCGAGAGAAGAATAAAAGAACAGGAATTAAGAAGACAGAAGAGAAAGATTGACATTGCATTTAAATTTATGAAGATCAAAGTTGAGTGGAAAGCAAGAAGCCGGAAGAGAGTTCCACAAGCGAGAGAAGAAACTGTTAGCATAGGACTTATAATAATATGAGAAGAAGAAAACATAATGAAGGAGAGAGAAGAATAAAAGAACAGGAATTAAGAAGACAGAAGATAACGATTTACATTGCATTTAAATTTATGAAGATCCAAGTTTGGTGAAAAGTTCGAGAGAAAAAACTTTTAGCAAAGAACTTACGGCTAAATCTAGATATTTCAAATATTGGAGAAACTTTGAAATTAATTTAGTCTTCTTTCTTTTATGTGCTGTGTCCCGTTCAGGCCGTATACGATCATGGGCCTCCACATCTTCCTGTCATTTGTAGCTCTTAATAAATTTAATCTTGTTGTTTGTCCTAAACCCTTCTCTGCTATTCATTTGCTAAAGTTTTTCAAGCATGCTACCCATTTTTTCTATCTCTATTTCCCTCTATCCGGCCTGTGAGTATCAAATTCTCCAAACCTACCTTCCTCATTACGGATCCCAGAAACTGTCTCTTTCTGATCTTAAGTATAACTTTCTTTTTCGCTTCCATTTTCACTAAAACCTCGTATTTCTTCATATGTTCGGTCCATGTTATTCTCAGTACCCTTCGGTAGAACCAGATTTCTTTCCGTTACTTCGAGTTTCTCCGTCAACTTTGAGGAGATTTTGCAGCATTTGCTGCCATTGAGAAATACAGATATAACACAACCGTTAAGTACACTTTCCTTTGTTTTTCTTGCTTCGAGTCTCTTCTTCATCTTTGAGGAGATTATCCATCATTCGCTGCCATATGGGAAGACAGATATCACATAACAGTCTTGTACTCTTTTCTTTGTTTCTCTTGCTTCGAGTCCCTCCTTCATCTTTGATGAGATTGTCCATCATTCGGTGCCATAGAGAAAGACAGATCTAAACTTATGTATAAATGGAACTTTGTCTGTGTGTGTGTGTGTGTGTGTGTGTGTGTGTGTGTGTGTGTGTGTGTGTGTGTCCGAAACGGATGAACCGATTTTCTTGAAAATTTACACAGTTGTACTATAAGTGTCTGCGAGTGTTCTTAGCTCGGTTTTGTGTCGAGGTACCCCCGATAAATATCGAAAATCGATAATCGAAAAAATCGGGTTATAGAAGGAGTGGTCCGATTTTAATCAAATTTGATACACTCATAGACAAAGACATAAGAAACAATATTCAGAAGTTTCAAGGTTGCAGTTCTATCCTTGGATGACTTATTTGACTCTGATATTGGAAAACGATACTTCGATATCCTACCGGGTTTGATCAAAATCAGTTTTTCAGCCCTTTCATCTTAGATTTTGCTTCGGGTTTGGCTCTAAGTAGGTATAATTGTAGTTCTTAGTGTCAGCCATGATACCATTTACTCAGACGACTTATTAAGTCTTCAAATTTCAGTTTACGACAAAAGAAAACTTATTTGATATCGATACCAGGAAATCAAAATTTGACTTACATCCATTCATTTTTCTTTCAGTCTACGGTTTCGCTTTAACTGGAAACAATTATTGCTTTTTAGTCTTTCGTGCCAACGTCCAAAGAGTCTGAGCTCCAGGATCATGGATTAGTTTTAAAGCTTTCATTACACCCGAGCAACGCCGGGCTATACTGCTAGTAACTGTTGCAAACAGATCTTAATGTCGCACTTTCTGTAAGAACACTTCCCAGGTATTCAAATTTTATGTACCTGCTTAACGTCATTCCATGAAAATATTTATAGAAAAGGCACTGGGAATCTATGTTACATCGATGGGAAAGTGACTGAAGCTGAGATGACAGGTCAAGACCAATAACATTGCAGACTCTTCTCTGTATTTTATCAAGAATTTTTCTCGTTTTTGGAAAAAGATCGAAGAAAAATACTCTATTTTTAGTTAGATCATTGTAAAAGCAGATTCTTACTGGAGTGGAACAAAGAACTTTTCTTTTTCCATGATCGTTTCACTCCCAAGCAAGCCAGTACTGCCACTGGTGCGCAGGGGGTTGCACTGAGAAGAGAAAAGAGAAATAAGTAAAGGGATATCGAAGAACGGATATGAGAAAGATGGGAGTCGAGGAGACAGAAGATGGCCATTGACGTTGCATTTAAGATTTTGGAGATTGTAGATTGTAGCTATTAAGGAAGCAAGTATGCGGAAGGGAGTTCCACAAATGGGAAGAAACTGATAGAGTAGAAGTGGCGGTTGCATTTGGCTATTTTGACGCTAAAAGAGTGGGGCCTAGTTGCCAAACTAGCTCCTCAGAACAGAAGCCGTGAAAATATTTGTAGAAAAAACAACGAGACGCCACATCCCGTCGGTGAGAAAGTAACTGATGTCGAGCTGTCAGATCGGGATCGATTACATTACAGATCCTCCTTTGGATTTTGTCGAGAACCCAGAAATGAATAGCAGGGGTACCCGACTAGATATAATAACAGTATGCAATGAACAGACGAATGGTATATTTATAAATGTGCTGGCTGGATTCAGACGAGAAAAAGTTCCTGGCCCGACACAGTGACCAAACATTCTTAGCAGTAGATGAAGCTGTTGATTTGATGTAGTCATACCACTTGATATTGGCTGAGAGAGTGAGGCCGAGGAGGTGCAGTGTATTGCTTTATGGGAGACTAGCGTGATACATACTAATGGAAGGTAGGAAAGATTCTCTATGGTGGTTAAAAGAGACCATTTTCCAAGCTATGATTTCTTCTTGAGGTCAGAAGTGAACTTGAGTTGCAATAAGCATTCAAGACAAGGAGTAACATTTAAATAGAAAATTTTTTGAACTCGGTCAAGGCTAGCAAATGAGTATTGGGAGTTGCTGACCAGATGGAGGGCAATATTCTATTTTTTTGATCTGGTTCGGCTCTTGACAGAAAATGTGAACATTTATGCATATCTAGTGTGAACATATAGTAGAATGAAATATAAATAAAAATTGCAAATTCGAGTAAGGATTAAAGCTGTACAGATTACAGTATTAATTGTGTCTTAGTAATACTGAAGAAGGTGTTGGATGTGTGATGAGATGGTATCTCTATCAATCTTCAGAGATATCCACTGGACAATTGAGTAAGAATGCAAAGAAAAAACAAGGAGTATAATAATAATAACAATAATAATAACAATAGTAATAATGATATTAATAATAACAATGACTCTAAATGACATCAGACAAATATATTTTAAGACAAGAAAAACTGTCAAAATATAAAAATTTGCGAATTGAAATAAAAATATGGAAATTGAAAACAAGAATCGTACCAGTGATAGTAGGTGAACTTGGAATGATAAAAAATGGAATAAAACAAAACATTGAAAGAATCCCTGGAAACCTGGAAGCTTAAGAGATATACAAAAAATTGTCTTGTTAAGTACAGCCCACACACTAAGGAGAACTTTGCCTTTGCATCGCTAGGGATGTCATGGGAGATAGAAAAAACATGAAATGGAGCCATAACAACACACTACGATCTGCCTTAGGTCTTCCTGCACACTTGGTAGGTAGTGCGACCATAGCAGAAATCGATTTATGATGAACAATTACACAATAATATAAGGCAAGTACTATTGACACTAATATATACTATTGTTATTAATATACATATTAGCAACAAAATACTGGATGATAAAATTAGACAATAATAATAATATACAAGAAGCCAAGGAAGAAATCAAGAACCATCTAAGTCAAATACAAAATATTACAATGAAGGAACGAGAACAGCTCCCAAAATTACAACCAACAAAGCATAACCTCCGAAATATTAAGCTCTACAATGCAGCACTCAAATTAATTTTGGATGAAGAAGACACTCATACAAATCTCAATGAAGCAATATATGCATCAGCAATAGCAGCTACAAAAAACTGAACATCAAATTAAAAACAAGGCAGTCTCGCAGACATGAAGATCCACCTTGGAAAAGAAAAATAGAAAAAGAAATCGAACAACTTAGAAGTGAACTATCAGTACTGGATGAACTGAGTAGAGGAACAAATGTAAGAACTAGGAAAAGCAGAAGAGTCGAAAGAAAATACAACATTAGAAATGAAAATGAAGTCCTATCAACTAAAGAAAAAATAAAGCAAAAAATACAACTGAAGGCTCAAAGAATAAGACGCTATGAGAAAAGATCAAGATTCTACAGACAAAACAAGATTTTTCAAACCGATGCGAAGAAATTTTACAGGGAAATAGGTAAAAAAAGAATTGAAGTGACAGTCCCCCCCCCCCCCCGAATGGAAGAAGTTACACAGTTCTGGGAAAAGGTATGGGCTTGCCCTAAAGAACATAACAAAGAAATAGATTGGATTGCACAAGAGATAGAACGAATCAAAAATAAATCAGAACAGACATGGGCTGGAATGACAGAAGAGGATGTTAAATTTGCACTAAAAAAAAGCACACACTTGGAAATTCCCAGGTATAGATAAAATTCCTAACTTTTGGCTATATTATTTAAATATAGCACATAAAAAACTAGCCAAAGAACTTCAAGAAATGGTTGACGATCCCACTAAAATTCCTGCATGGATGACCAAAGGAATTACATTTCTTCTACCCAAGAATGGTGACACAAACAACCCGAAAAACTAGAGACCAATTACATGCCTTCCGACAACATATAAACTATTAACATCTATTTTCACAAAACAGACATTTTTATTCTTAGAAAGAAATGACATGATACCGCTTGAACAATAAAGGTACAAACGTGGCTGTTATGGATGTAAAGACCAATTGCTAATTAACAAAATGATCCTGGAAAACTGCTACAGTACAAAGAAAAATCTTAGTACTGCCTGGATAGATTATCGTAAGGCATTCGATAGTGTGCCACATTCCTGGATTTTAAAGACTTTAAATATATACAAGATATCACCCGTCATCATCAATTTCATCAAATAGTGCATGTCTATATGGAAAACAACCCTTTACCTCAATCATATAAATGGAACCTATAAGTCTGATGAAATAAACATCAAAAGAGGTATATTTCAAGGCGATTCTTTGTCTCCATTACTATTCTGCATATCATTAATAGCACTAACCAGTCAACTTAATAAGACAGAATGTGATTATAAAATAGGCCAAAAGAAAATAAGCCATCTATTTTACATGGATGACTTAAAGTTATATGCTAAGAATGATAATGAGCTGGAAGGTCTTCTGCAAACTGTAAAATGCTTCAGCGAAGACATTGGAATGAAATTCAATTTGAATAAATGTGCTAAAGCTACAGTTTTACGTGGCTCAATACAAGAAACATCCTCAATTAGCTTAGACCCTGCTGTAACAATAATTGAATTGTAACCAGAAGAAACTTATAAATACCTAGGTGTAAATGAGAGTGGAAACATTCACCATAAAAAATTGTAAGAAATAGTGGGTAAAGAGTACTATAGAAGGCTACGAATGATATTAAAAACTGAATTGAATTCTCAGAACAGAGTTATGGCCATTAATAGCCTTGCAATCCCA
Organism: Ascarosepion bandense; assembly: GCA_037127315.1. Taxonomy (NCBI): domain Eukaryota; kingdom Metazoa; phylum Mollusca; class Cephalopoda; order Sepiida; family Sepiidae; genus Ascarosepion; species Ascarosepion bandense. Next base: position 2,378,142 of record JBBBDQ010001553.1, on the reverse strand, counting down.
GTTGTCCAATATAGTTTCAACATCTTAAACTGGACTCTAAACGACATCAGGCGAATGGATTCTAAAACAAGAAAGCTTCTTTCTAAGCATAAGATGCATCATCCAAAGGCCGATGTAGACCGTCTATACATACCCCGTAAAGAAGGTGGAAGAGGTCTTATTCAGCTGGAATTGTCATACAAGACAACAACTATTAGTAAGGCAACATGAAGAAAGAAAGAAAAAATATTCAATAATAAAAGAAGGCAGTAAATTCAAACAAGATTTACAGTTAGTAGATTCTGTAGAAAAGCAAAACAGTAGCCAAGAACCAACTATTGCGGCAAAAAATATGAAAATGAAAGCCAAAGATAAAGCTCTTGAAAAGATGAAACAGCGCTGGCAAGACAAACCTCTGCATGGCCAATATCCAGAACGTGCCAATAAATCCAATGTTGACAAAGTTAATACTCATCGATGGTTACGTGCATCTGGATTAAAAGCTGAAACTGAAGGCTTTATTCTTGCAGCACAAGAACACTAGAAACTTTCAGGCAAATATTATGCATAATAATATGGATCCAAAATGCAGGTTTTGTGATAAACACCAACAAACAATAGACCACCTAATCTCAGGCTGTTCTGTGCTTGCCCCAAATGAATATAAAAATCGCCACGATAGATTTGGGCAATATTTACATTGGTCAATGTGCAAACATTATGGAAAATCTGTAAACACACACTGGTATGAACATCACCCAGCACCGGTTACAGAAATAGAAGATGTAACCATTCTATGGGATTACACCATCTACACAGATAGAAAAATTGAAGCAAACAGGCTAGACATTATTGTTAAAAACCAGAAAGAGAAAACTTGTCTATTAATTGATATGGCTTGTCCAGCGGATTGTAACATAGCAATCAAGGAATTTGAAAAACTGTCAAAATATAAAGACTTGGAAATTGAAATAGAAAAATGTGGAAATTGAAAACAAGAGTTGTGCCAGTGATAGTAGGTGCACTTGGAATGATAAAAAATGGAACAAAACAACACATTGAATCCCTGGAAACCTGGAAGTTTAAGAGATATCAAAAAAGGTCTTGTTAAGTACAGCCCACACACTAAGGAGAACTTTGTCTTTGCAACTGTAGGGGAGATAGAAAAAACATGAAATGGAGCTATAACAACACATCACCTTAGGTTTTTCCGAAGAATTAGTAGGTAGTGCAACCATACCAGTCATCGAATTATGATTTAAAAAAAAAAAAATAATAATTCCCGAATGCGACATCAGGTATGACTCTCATGGCTTTCTGATCTTAACATGTTTTGTCTTGGTCAAAATTTGTTCTCTCGTTCATTTGACATGTAAATTAAAAGCAAAGAAAATGTCAACCATTTTAAAAAATTGAGAAGCAAATACAAGAATTACAGAGTAGTGATCATTGAAACACTGGGGCGTTGTGTAAAACATGGCAAAACATTACCGGCATTTGGCGTCGGATTTGGCAGCATAATTTCATTTAAGCATGTTTCATTAAATAATTTAGATATATTGTTTAAAGAAAATTAATTATGAGTAGAGTAACAATGTCTTAACATGCTTTTAACAGTAGGTCTTTAAAATATCTAAGTTGTAATTTTTGAAAGAAAAACACATTAGTTTGAAACATGTAAATTACAATTTTTACAAGTATTAGAATTAAGTTACCTCTCTTGCACCATATCAGCGTCCCCTTCTTACGTGTAAGCTCAAAACTCGAAACAGTTAAACCACGAGAAATTCATAACTAATAATATTTCATAACAGACAGTTACATAAATTACATTTTAACAATCATCTTCTTGAAGTTTGAGAGTACTTGGAACTACAAAATAAAAAAAACTATTAAAAATACATTCAGCGTCTGTCTTGCTGTTTTAATCACCATACCCAAGAAAGTTATTCGTAATAACGAGAAGATTAAAATAAAAATAGACATACTATGTCAAAATTATTGAATCATGTATGTATATAATCAGAAGTTGCACAAGTTTGGTGGACTAAGAAAGTTCTTGTGACTTGGTTGTTAGTAAATGTTTCTGCTCTGCGTTTGTGTGAGTAGATGAATAAATTACTTGGTTTGGTTTACTTTGTTTTACGGCATATCAAGCCTGAGGTAGGGAGAAGATTGAATATTTATTGAATTGGCCTTGTGTCAAACATAACTTTCTACAACTTAGGATTATCAAAAAGTTGAAGGTTGGAAAAATAAGAGTATTTCGTTTGTATGTTTAAAATAGAATTTTATTGACAGAATAGAATAACATCAGTTTGTAGGAGTTAAATGTTCAAAGAGAAAATATAGGACGTAGTCAAATGAATGAAGAGTTCTAGTTATAAGAAGCAGAATGTGTTGGATGAAGAATTACCAGGATAGTAATGAAGTCTGTGTTCCTTTCCTTTTTTTATGGCCGGCTAGAAAGTGAAAAGGAAAGTAAAGCAATAAAGGAAAATGGTACTTATCGAAGTTAATTTTTACGAGTCAGTTGAAATATCATGTTGTTGTTATTGTTGTTCTTCTTTTTTTGTTAACTACGAGAATGGTGAACATGAAGAAGAGGTAAAGGAAAATCGCAACCGAGAAGAAGAAGGAGAACGAATGTGTGTCGGGACCTTATGTCCGGGTCAGTGGCTTGAAGTTTCTTTTGTCACATCTTGGTGATATCGTATCTCTGCTTTCATATGCGTGACTGCTTCAACTTTCTTTCTTTCTCTTATATCGAAAAACTTTTTCACTTTTTTGCAAATCGCTTCTCTTCATTGGTTAGAAAATTAATTTAACATCGGATGATGAAATTTGACTTCATCTTTTTCTTCAGTACGGGATCATACTTTTTTCATATTTGTCAAAATTAGTGTTTCCCACGGAATTGTGAATTTTTGTAAAAAGTGAATAGAATAAAGTTACTTTTAATTCCTTATTCACCACAACCTCAATAGGTTATTTAATGCCAACAAAACATTTACAATATATTCGTATAAATTGAATATGTAGTCTTTGTAAGAAATCAGTTTGTCGATTAGATTTCATTGGTGTGTTATTGTAAAGACGGTTTTGTCATGTGTCACATACATTATTGGCATTTATTTTTAATCATTTCGCCCCGAGCAAGGCGGAAACGCCACTGATGTGCAGGTGCGATGACAGATACATCGGTGGAGAGAAAGGGAAGGTTATACAGGGGAGGGGAGAGAGCTAGAGGACAGTGGTTAATAGATGAGTATTGACTTTGCATTTAAATTTCTGGAGGTTGTAGCCGTCAGGAAAGCAAGAATACGGGATGTGCGTAGAGAGGAAGCTGCAGGAGTAGAATTGTCGTCTGCATTTGGCTAACCTGACTGTGAATGGGTGGGACCCAGTTGCCAGTCTGGTTGCACGAGTAAACACTTGTTGAGGAGGCATCAGTGAATTAAGCTCATCCGAGCAGAAGCCATGAAAGTATTTATAGAAGAGACAAAGGGAGGCCACATTTCGACGATGGGGAAGTGGCTGCAGTCGAGTCGCCAGATCAGTACCTATCACATTACAGACTCTCCTTTGGAGCTTGTCAAGAACACTGAGAAGAACGGCAGGGGCACCTGACCATAAATGGCAGCAGTACTCCATGCATGGACGGATGGTTGACTTGTATATATGCAGGAATGGATTCAAGTGGAAAAAACATCCTGGATCGACATAGTGACCCAACCCTTCTTAGCAGTAGATTTTGCTATGGATTCAATATAGTGGTTCCATTTGAGGTCTGAGGACAGGGTAAGTCCGAGGAGGCGTAGTGTATTACTCTCAGGGAGAATCACTTGGTCCATGCTTATGGGAGGCAGAAGAAGTTGCCTGTAATGGTTGACAGACAACAGCCTTGGTCTTAGATGAATTGAAGTTGACAAGCCACTTCTTGTCCCAGTTCACCACAGAGTGTAGATCCCGCCCAAGGTCAGCAGCAAGATTATGTCTGTCCGCCACGACAGGTTTACTGGAGCGGGAGTATATTGTAGTGTCATCTGTGTAGATGCCTACTTGGGACTTGATCTCATCTGGGAGGTCGTTGATGAAAATAAGGACGAGCGCCGGGCCCAGGATAGAGCCCTGTGGGACACCAGCATTCGTGCTGTAGGACGAAGAGGCACGCCCATTCAGAACGACCTTCATTTTGCGGTTATTTAAGAAAGATTGGATTAGGTCAAGCAGGCGACCGGTAATACTATAACCGCGTAGTTTGCATAGGAGGCCAGAGTGCCAAACCCTGTCGAAAGCCTTGGAGATGTCCAGAGCAACCGCGCGAGCCTCGTCAGACTCATCAAGGGCCTATAGCATGTACTCCGTTACGGTTGTTAGCAGGTCGGCCGTGGACATATATTTCTTTCTTCAAAAATGCATGACTGGTAATATTTTCTTCTCCAAAAACGTATTGCTGAAATTTTTACTATAAAAGTCTATTTTTATATTTTCATATTTTTTTAAACTCATTATAGGGTTTAACTATGTTCCCGTACCTGGGACTGTAACAGGTGCTAACAACCCGAGCCAGAGTGAACCTGAGAACAACGGTATTTAAGATGTGGTTCCACGATTCTCACAACCTTCCAATAAGAGGATTTTCTGCAGGATTCAATTATTCGTCATACCCAGGAACAAGAAGAGTAGCTTTGAGAGTTCGAGGTTGAACTATTTGCTCATAGCTGGGAGCACATATGCTACCACCCCAGATCATGGTGGGTCTGGGAACAAAAGCAATTAAGAGGTGGTTCCACTCTCCTCTAAACCTCTCAGTCTGGACGAATGCAGTTTATCGCCATACCCAGGACCCCCATTTAGTTTATCGTCATACCCAGGACACCTCATTGAGAGGGCTTACTCCTCTGTAGAGGTACAGTCGGCGTATTCTGAAGCCCAAGCCGACAGCACCGATTGATTATTTGGAAGTGATATGTCTGTCAATAAATAGCAAGATTAAACATGAAAAAGTTCTTTTTGGGTAAATTGACTTATCTGTGGTTTTCATTTCTGGAGCTGCACAAATCCACGTGCTCTCCTTGCTAGGGAACGACTAAAAAGAGGACGTCTAGAAAAGAAGGACTGTGCCCTTTTTTCTTTGAAATCATGGGGATTAGATTTTTATCTCTTCAACTAATTAAAAAAGAATGACATATTTGCGTATCTTCGCATTTATCCGGTTGAAAAACAATTTCAAAAATATACATATATGAACCAATCAAAGAACAGAAAAATATATTTGAAAGTGATCCTCTTTTGTCTTCCAAAAAGGTATCAGTAAGAATGAATCAAATTCTCTCTTCAGAGGGTCATTTGGCCGTCCCCATTGATAAATGTCTGATGAGCTGCATCTGGCTTACCTCCCCCCGCTCTCTCTCTCTCTCTCTCTCTCACACACTCTCTCTCTCTCTCTCTCTCTCTCTCTCTCTCTCTCTCTCTTGCTGCGTTCTGTACCTCTCCTTCTTCTTCAAAGAACATTTCAAAAAGACACAAAGAAAACAATGAAACGAACATTTAACTAACCGGTCACATCAAAGACATCAACGACTACAACTGCACCCCGCTCATACATATCGTCGTTTCTACTCTCAAACATTCAACTTGTGCGTTGTGGTGCGAATGTACGCTGTGGTGTGGATGTGCGTTGTGGTGCAGTGGATATCGACTCGGAACGACAAATCGGAGAGCCGAGTTCGAATTCCAGTTGAATTCCTTGCATTCATTTACGCACAAATACTCTTGGGAAAGGTACTAGTCAAGTCTCTTCCCTCCAGTTATCGGTTAAATAATAGGACAGATTGGGTTCTATAGCCTTGGCTGGAAACCAGTCTATCGCAGAAATCAATGGCAACCTACTGCGGGATAATCTCTAGACATGATCGCCCAAAGCGTGTATCATGTATGGCACTTAACTGACTGACATTCAACTTACAGTACTCACATAAGCTCTTTTTATCAATTTTGTACCTGACAAATAACATTACTGAACTCTTCTTACCAGCCTTGTGCCAATCATTATAAAGATTACTATCATTGTGTATAACACAGAATTATTAATGTTTCATATAAACTTATTATTCTTACACATTCTTAATGGGTTTTTTATTTACGTACATTTCTTATAGTGGACTAACTCAGATAAATAATGGGCTTACGGCCTATCACGTTGAATACACCGGTTCTCGCTCGATCACCGAAGTTAAGCAACGCTGAGCCTGGTCAGTACTTAGATGGGTGACCGCTTGGGAATAACAAGGTGCTGTAAGCGTATAGTGACCGTTGTGCGTTGTGCGTTGTGGATATCGGCTCGGAAAGAGAAATCGGTGAGCCGAGTTCGAATTCCACGTTGTGGATATCGGCTCGGAAAGAGAAATCGGTGAGCCGAGTTCGAATTCCACGTTGTGGATATCGGCTCGGAAAGAGAAATCGGTGAGCCGAGTTCGAATTCCACGTTGTGGATATCGGCTCGGAAAGAGAAATCGGTGAGCCGAGTTCGAATTCCACGTTGTGGATATCGGCTCGGAAAGAGAAATCGGTGAGCCGAGTTCGAATTCCACGTTGTGGATATCGGCTCGGAAAGAGAAATCGGTGAGCCGAGTTCGAATTCCAGTTGAATACCCTGTATTCACTTATGCACTGGTACCCTTGGGAAAGGTATTAATCCATCCATTCCCTCCAGTTATGGGTTAAATAACAAGGGTAGGACTTGGGGACCCTGCTCTTAAAAACAAATCCCAATGAATCGTGAAAAAGAAAATGTTATAAAATAACCTTACCCAAAAATCATTGGTTATGACCTTAAATGATCCCATAAGGATTGATAGGTCGTTAAACCTCAAAAACAAACAAACAAATAAATAAGGTCCAATTAAATCACACATTCCACCATTAACTGGTAACGAAACACAAAGAAACTTATAGGTTCACTACAAGTTTATTGTTTATTTATAGCGGATGTGCGTTGTGGTGCATTGGATATCGGCTAGGAACGAGAAATCGGGGAGCCGAGTTCGAATTCCAGCTGAATTCATTGCATTCACTTACGCGCAAATACCCTTGGGAAAGGTATTAATCCGCCTATTCTATTATGGGTTAAATAACAGGACAGATTGGGTTCTATAGCCTTGGTCGGCAACCAGTCTACCGCAGAAAGCAATGGCAACCTACTGCGGGATAATCTTCTGCCCAGTCAGTCATGTCTCTTTCGAGACATGATCGCCCAAGCGTGTATCACGTATGGCACTTAACTGACTGACTGAATATAACAGAAACATGATTAAGGTTTCTACTGGGCATAAAGTGGGTGATCGGTTTTCTATTGTCATGAAGTAATAAACTGATCCCCCACTAATTACTACTTATTAATAGAATAATATAATTCACCAGTCTACCGCAGAAAGCAATGGCAACCTACTGCGGGATAATCTTCTGCCTAGTCAGTCATGTCTCTGTCGTGACATGATCGCCCAAGCGTGTATCACGTATGGCATTTAACTGAGTGACAAGTTTATTAATCATGACATAGTGTGATGGTGTAACGTACATGCTAATTAATGAACTAAGGAATAGTCATACTAATAACGTGGTGCTTTAAATTTAAATATAGCCATTTAAAATGTAAACCGCAATATGGTTGCCATCCTTAAATCAGAAATTGTGTTCCTTGCAATTGATAAATGGGCCAAATTTTCTTTCGGCTTCTATTCTCTTTTTTATCAGCACATTTATTTCACTGGAAAAATTTTAAAAAGCGCCAAATGATTTTGAGGCCCATTATTTCTCACGCGGCATCACCTGTTTCACTCCAACCAGAAGCCATTTAATTCAGCACGAGTGAGCGGGATTTTTTTTTAATCAACTTTGCCGGATGGTGATCGTCGTATGGCTTCTTGAATTTGCGATTCCTTCGACTGACTGAAGTCTTCATTTGAAACTTCCATTCCATGAACTTCCATTTGACGTTTTTTATTCTTATTCTAGTTTTTTTTTCGTGAACCAGTTCCTATATGCTACCAGAAAGGTCAGAACAGACGTAAGAATCGTTTCCCCCACTAAAATCAAATAATTGTTTTGTGATTTCTTTTCCCATGTGTCTTTTCTTTTTCATTGAATTTAATCCATCAAAATCCAGAAGTATCTTTTTTAATCATTTCACCCCAAGCAAGGCATTCTACTGCCACTATTGCGCAGGGGGAAAGTGATGAGAAAGAGGGGTTAGTTATAGAAAATGTCAGGAGGAGGGTAATAGACGGATGAGGATACTGAGGATGGGGGTGGAGTAGATGAAAAAAGAGCTTGTGAGAATGGATGCGAGTTAGTGTGATAGGAGATGTCTATTGGCCTTACATTTAAATTCCTGGAGATTGTAGCTGTCAGGGAAGCAAGTATATAGAAGGGAATTATTTTGAAAAAAAAATTGAAATGCAATGTCAATCGTTATCTTCTGTATCTGTTTACATTATTCAAACTCTTGTCCTCATCTTTGTTGCCATTTGTACGACGTTTCGACCATTGTACTCACCGACCTAGGTGCTAGGAATGTCGAACCGAACCCTCTATGACAATTATTATATAATTCCAATTCCTTGCTTAGTTATCTCCCTCTAACCCTCTAAGTTACTTGTTCACCACTGCTGTAGCCTGAAATTGAACTCACAATCTTTTGGGTCAAGTCACTGGAACTAACCACTGGGCCATGTGTCCTTAAGGACAATAACAGCTGAATTTCTAGGACTTATAAACCTAATGTTCAGTAACCATTTTTACCAGAGTTCATATTGCAATTTTTGATGTTAATGGTTTTTCTCTAGTATTTTTACCAGAGCTCATGATGCAATTTTGACACTAATGATTCTCTAGTATTTTTTACTAAAGCGCTTATTGTAATCTTCTGTCTTCTTAATTCCTGCTCTTTTATTGTTCTCTCTCCTTAATTATGTTTTCTTTTTCTCATATTATTATAAGTCCTATGCAAATGGTTTCTTCTCTCGCTTGTGGAATTACTTCCGGCTTCTTGCTTTCCACTCAACTTTGATCTTTAAAAATTTGAATGCAATATCAATCGTTATCCTCTGTCTTTTTAATTCCTATTCTTTAATTGTTTTCTCTCCTTAATAGCTTTCTTTTTCTTACATTCTCACAACCAGTAACCAATTGTATTTTCCTGGTTTTATTGCCTTAATTGTGGTGGAAGCATAAAAAATAATAAAAAAAAATAAAAAAAAAATTCTTTATCATAGCAGGTTAAGATCAGAAACTTCCCGAAAAAATATTTAAATTTAAATTTACAAGACACAACTAACAGTATATGAAAGTCTCCATTTCCACACTTGGTGGGCTCTGGGATCTGAAACTTACCTTAAAGAACTCAGACATCGGGAGTTGAAGTTTAGGTCTGCAAGACCACAACTCGAGGTCTATGAAATGGGAAAGACATCTGTCATGTTACGGACAACGTGTTTTTTCGAATTCAGTCAATATCCGATTAGTTGGTCTAATAACGTCTTTAATCTTGTCTGATTCCATCTCTAAACAGACGTTTCAAATCCAGTATCAGTCCGAATCAAGATAATAAAAAAACGCTTATCTTTCAATAACATCTTTGAAAAAAAAGAAGTTTTTCTCAGATCAAACGCACTTACGCAAATATAACGTTCTTTTTTTACTTCTGTGTTTGCATTTATAATGGCGTGTCGATTACATATCGATATGTCTACATTGACCAAATCGGCAATTGGGGAAACAGCTTATTGGGGAAAACGGTCTGTAGCTTTCAGCACCTCAAAAACCAAACTAGTATTATTTTATCATCAAGTCTTGAGTGTTTTCCAGTCATGAATTCTCTTTATTTTTATTTCTCTAAAGTTCAGGCCGGTAGACGAAATAAAAGGCCATCTACTCAAATATGAGTATCCACAGAAAGTAACGCTTCACGTAATAAAAATATTAAGATTGTAACTGTTGGAGCCGATCATGGACGTTACAGTTACAGTAAAAGCAAGACTAAAACGTTATGGCACAAGCATCAACACAAACCCGTACACAATCGTCTCCCCTAGGTCACTTCCCTTGCTCACACTGAGACACTCCGCGCTGATTCATTATACCGGCTGTTAGTTCCAGTCCATAGTGGTAATGTCTGCAAAAACATCAGTTAAGTGCCATACGTGATACACACTTTGGGCGATCATGTCTCGAAAGAGAAGAAGATTATCCCGCAGTAGGTTGCTATTGCTTTCTGCGATAAAAAAACATCAGTCAGTTAAAGTGCCATACGTGATACACGCTTGAGCGATCATGTCTCCAAAGAGATATGACTGACTGGGCAAAACATTATCCCGCAGTAGGTTGCCATTGCTTTCTGCGGTAGACTGGTTGCCAACCAAGGCTATAGAACCCAATCTGTCCTGTTATTTAACCCATAACTGGAAGGAAGAGACAGATTAATACCTTTCCCAAGGGTATTTGCGCGTAAGTGAATGCGAGGAATTCAACTGGAATTCGAACTCGGTTCCTCGATTTCTCATTCCGAGCCGATATCCACTGCGCCACAACGCACATACCTTTCCCAAATTCATAGATAAAACACATAGATGCTTGTTGGGATTTCTTTTTAGCCATTGAAGTGTTCTGACGTTCTAGCCACTAAGATAGGCCACTTCTTGGTTTTATCTGACTTAGTTCTGCTCTTTCTTTTCCTGAAGTCAGAAAACTTCAATCGCTTGTTTGTATCTCCTTTTGTGTGTTAACACCGTTCTTAGTTTGTGGACCGGTAAATTTTTGATTTATTCCCCGAAGGCCTTTACCCTGTCAAAACTTGACATCCTTAATTCCGTGCAAATGTATATGCTGAACTCAAATCGATAATTGTTTATTGAAGAAACCTACTTTTTTCATGTTATCGACCAGAAAAAAAATCAGACTATATCTCACCCTTACCACCGTTCTCATATCTGATTCACCGCTGAATGACTGGAGGCATAGGATACTTATTTCGGTCTATTTACTGCCTTTGAGCAATTGCTCCACGATTTGTTTGTTTTCGGAACTCAATTTCCGCGTAGAAATTGCAAAAAGGAAGTAAAAAGGCCGAAAACTCGGCAACCTACGCGTGAAGTCATTCTGCAGTGAATGACATTTTTGAAGCGTAGTTACGGGGTGAGATAAACAGCGACAAGAAGTTCAATATATTTTTGGCCGATATCATGAAAAAAAAGGGAGGTTTCATCAATAAACAATTATCGATTTGAGTTCAGCATTTACATTTGCACGGAATTAAGGATGTTTTGGAAAGATCTGAAGGGGTAAAGGCCTTCGGGGAACAAATAAAAAATTTACCTGTGAATCTTTTGCTTTATTAGTAATGTTTTTTTCTTTAATATAGTATTTAAATTATCTGGGATTTTGAATGATTTATATCTTCTATATTTTGAATGACATGAGATTATTGAAATTATTATTATTTTTTCTTTTTTTTAATCATTTCACCCCGAGCAAGGCGGAAACGCCACTGATGTGCAGGGGGTTACATAAATGTAAAAAGATTAATTAGAAAAGAGTGAGGAGTACAAACTAGTTAGAAAGGAACAATAGAAAGCAGGTGCGATGACAGATACATAGGTGGAGAGAAAGGGAAGGTTATACAGGGGTGGGGAGAGAGCTAGGGGACAGTGGTTAGTAGATGAGTATTGACTTTGCATTTAAATTTCTGGAGGTTGTAGCCGTCAGGAAAGCAAGAATACGGGAGCGAGTTCCACAGGCGGGAAGTAACACATGTCGAGGAATGCTCAACACATAATTAAACGTTAATAAATCCAGAATTTATTTCAGCAATGTAAAAAAGATACTAGACTGCCTCTTTAAGACCGTTTACATTTTTTCAACGCTCTGAAGGAGGCAATGTAAAATTTTTCTTATATTGGTGAAATAAATTCTGGATTTATAATCGTTTAATTATGTCTTGAGTTTTCCTCGCAATAATATCCATTGAGCTCTCGACTTTTTATCTAATTAAGAATTTAAATTAATAAGATCAAATGTTTTGGATTATCCTCTCCGTCCTTACAGTTTTGCTATTCTCTCTCTATCAAATGCATAAGGAACAAAGAAAATGATTACAACGTTCAAAACCGTGTTCAATATAAAAACAGAGCAATGAATGTTTATTATTACTTTAGAACATGTAGAAACTACTACAAGATTGTACATTTTGTTCCGATATTGAAAGTATTGAAAGAACAATGTCTCATCAGGTAGTTAATAATGAAGGTAATATTATTACGTTCCCTGATGATCCGTTTATGTGAAACTGCGATGATACCGACCGAATAAAAGCGATGAACTGGATGTGTGCTCTCTCACAACTAAAAAGCAAATGAATAAAAATCATCGTGCGCATCCGAGTTCGCGCAAATGTTCCGATTGAAAAATAAAAGTAATCAAATATCAAATTACCATTTTTATTTACCAGCCAATGGGAAGCCCGAAACCAAATACAAGGATGAAATTCGAAACTAGCTGTTTTAATCCAAAATGCCGATATAAAAAGCGAAGACATAGACGCTTCGTCAGACAGGCACAAACAGAGGAGGAAGAAAAATGTAATTAGTTTCTTCCTTGACAAATGTCGAGCGGTTACTATGTTCGCCTCCTTCTTCCTCCCCTGTTCTCAAAGTACTAACTGACCTTTTCTAAGGCATTCCACAAACCAACTTGCTGACCTACTGACCTTAGAAACGGCTACTTGATAAAGAACATTAATCATACTACCAAGCTTTTTACCTTTCAGCATTAAATCTTCAATGAACATTCTTTTATCTCCTTCGGTTCATTACTATCTGCCATGAATTCTCTCTAACTTCGTTGGACCTTTATTCCAAGTATTGTTTTAATTGTAAAACATTAATTGAAATGTATATATGTATAAATGTTATTTTACACTCAAAATTGCCTTTCTTGAATTTATAATCATTTATGAATTATAGTGGGCTATCTTCACACAAGGCCAAATTCCGTTAGCAAGCTACGCAATCTTACTACCCCTCACTACAGATGAAATAAGAGAAGAGATACCCGCTATAAAATTTTGGAAGATTTGTTGGCTCACTCGGTTAATTCACTTATTCTGCTCTGCTTAAGTATTGAGCGCTTTTTTGTTATTGATTACTCGTCTCGGTTTTTTTCTTTGGGCTAGGTACTGGCTCGGTCCAAATCGCTTTGGCTGATGTTCATGTGCTTAGCTCTTTTTACAACCATTTTTTTCCTTCCGCGTATATACGCGGAGGGTTTTTCGAAACGAGTATAGTGATAAGTTTGCATATATATATATATATATATATATAAGCTGGGAATTATTTCTAGTCAATAATATAGGCCACTCCTAGGTCTTTCAGTTCAGTTGTTTTTTATTCACAACGCCGCTATCGCTTGTTTGTATCCTTTTTTGTGCGTTAACACCGTTTTTAATTTGTTGCGAACTTTTTGCCTTATTAACGATGCCATAAAACGATGAAAGAGAATTAATGCTTAGGAATTTGGGAGCGTGTGAGTAAGGAATGTCTTTGATGAATTCGCTCCTTAGGTTAGTAAGTAGTTTTTGAGGCAGGGAAGAAGGAAAGAGGTAAGGGAAACGAGCGTAGTAAGCCGTTTGACTTTGGTTAAGGGAGATACAAATTACTCTCTTCTCCTCGAGTCGGTCTGCCCGGCGATGCTTTCTGTATCCGCTTTTTATATCTTCTTTTTGGATTACAGCAGCTCATTTGGGATTTCACACTTGTATTTGGTTCTGGGCTTCCCATTGGCTGATAAATAAAATTCGCGTAGGCTCGCGAACTGGAAATTTAATATTTAATTAATTTTTAGTTTTCAACCGGAACATCTGCGCGGAGCCGGCGGCGCAGCGACAACTATTGGTCATTTGCTTTTTGGTCGTGAAAGCGCAAACAACATGTCCATCTCTTTTGCTCGGTATCACCACAATATATCGTTTGCTAACTTAATATTAGCTTTGCCCTGATCTTTACTTTCCTTCTTTTGTTATTATTTGACTTTGTCAATTCTTTTATTGGTTATTCCTGCCAATTATATTTAATGATGGCCAGTTTTTCTACATCGGCAATACAGATAAGATTATTTTAACTACTTGACTCTCTTTCCAGCTGTAGGATAATCCCTCAAACAACTAAAATACACAAAATAAATTGCAAACCCGCAAAAAGGGATTCAAACGACTTTTTCACAAGTCAGTGTGGAAAATCATATTCTGAATCCTGATTGGTTAACAAATCGAGAAATTCAAAATACGTCAGCGAAACGGGTTTTTTTTTCACAGCTAAAGAATAAATCGTTCTGGAATCTTCCCACGTGACCAGAATTCAATATTTAAGGAGGTCCCCTGACCGGTCACAGACAGACCGTCGGATGGAAGCAGTAGCTGACAGCATCTCACCACGTAAAGAAGAAACTTCAAGCTGACTCGCCCTCACTGCCAATTTTCTTTTCTTCTTTTTCACTCCACGCCAATCCGGACACAGGTCACGTCACTGTTTCATTTGACCTCTTCTTCCAAAGTAAAATTGCACACCCGCAAATATGGATTCAAACGACTTTTGGAAAAACTCAAACAAGAAAAATTCACAAGTCAAGTTCTGAATCCTGAATGGATTAAAAACAGCAAATTCATATATGTCGTATTTTCACACTTAGCTGTAAAAAGCTTCGCTGGAGCCGGCATCATTAGAAGCTTGACTATTTAAACCACGACGCTAACCTGTCAAAGATAGTCAGTCAGATGGAAGCAGTAGCTGGCAGCATCTCACCACCTAAAGAAGAAACTTCAAGCTGACTCGCCCTCACTGCCAATTTTCTTTTCATCTTTTTCACTCCACGCCAACCTGGACGTAGGTCACGCCACAGTTTCATTCGCCCTCCTCTCTCAACGTCCTTTTCTTCATTTTCACACCACGCCGCTAAAGAGGACAACACACAACCAAATAGACACACGTGTTAAAGTACCACTCCTTTATTTTGACATCTCTTTCTCTCAGCCTGCCGCGACTTACTAAAAAGAGGAAGGAACAAAGCCTTTACAATCCATGAACTCTAAACTTTTGCGGACATTTCAAATACCTACATTCCTCTACGAACAATCTTACTACAAAACAGCATGCGTTTTCTCAATGGACATTATCTTTTCACAAATATATTATCGTGTTCAGTTAACGGATTTCACTTATATCTTTCTGATTACACTTTTGTCATTCTGTAAATAAATCTTTGCTTTGATGTACATACGAAATATTTTATAATTTCATATTTCAACATACAACCTTCAGCCTTCTGATATTTAAATTGCGGAGACTTCGGACGTGTCTGACACAAGGCCAGTTTACTAAGCATCACCGAGGCCCCCACACAGCCGTCTCATCACTAATACCTTGATATTTTCTTTCTTGCAACCACACATAGTAAATAACAATCGCAAGAAGCTTGTTCATACCAGTTTGCAACAGTTTTCATCCCGTAGTGATGTTTGATTTTCGATTTTCCAATATATTAACCTACCCTGACATGAAGGTATTTTTACTCAGTGGGTGTGACTACTGAGGACCGAGATAAGATAATCAATAGTTTCAATGTATTAGTCACAGATTCACTTAGGCGCAAATACTCTTGGGGAAAATATGTTAATGGGTTAAATAGCAGGACTTAATTGTTTCTATAGCCTTGGTTGGCAATCAGTCTACCGTAGAAAGTAATCGCAACCTACTGCGGGGAAATCTTTGTACAGTCAGTCAGAGATCGAAAGAGACATGATAGCCCAAGTGTGTATCACGTACGGCATTTAACTAACAGACAAGGTTTTCTATTTCATTTGTATCTTCTTACTTTAAATAATGCAAGGTATTAGCTTGGTGGTTGCGTGTAAGCTCTGGTCCTGCCTGTGTAGTAAGAATTAATCCTTCAGTATCGCCCTTAAGTCCTGAAATCCTGAATGGTGGGTTGCGAATTAATCTACATGGACATTTTTGCTTCTGTCTATGTAGAGGTTTTTGGCTCCAGTTGTCTTCTGTTTGCTTTTGGCCTCGCTTTTTCGCTTCTTGTTTCAGTTCTCTTACCAAATTTGAGGCAGTTGCATCTTTTTTGATGCTATAATTAAAAATTTGAACCGAATTCTTTTGAATATTTATAGGCTTTTTTCATACAGAATAAATCTGCTTTGTCGGATAGAGCTTCAGAATACGCCGACTGCATCTCTACAGAGGGGTATGACGACAAACTCCATCCGGTGGAAGGGTCTCTGATTTGAAGGTTTAGAGGAGCGTAGTTGCTGCCTCTTAGTTGCTGCTGTTCTCAGGTTTGCCATGGCCAGGGGTTGGGGAACAAGTTGGAGTTCCGGTTGTTGATGATTAATTAATCCCAAAGCTTAAGTCAGTGTATTGTGGAGGCGTAGAAGTGGATTTTTTTCTTTTAGTAAAAATACCAGCAATATATTTTTGAAAAAATATAACTAGCAACACATTTTTGAAAAAAAAATTACCAGCAAAACATTTCTCTCGACAAAATTCCTCTTTACGAAAATACGTCAATGAAAACTGATCTAAAAACTGATTTCTTACAAAGAATACATATTCTATTCATACGAATCTATTCTAAACATTTTGTTAGCATTAAATAATCTATTGACGGCTTAAAGTTTTTCAATGAATATTGCCTCGAGGATTTGTAAAAGAAAACTACAGATTTTCGAGGCAATATTCATTAAAAAACTTAAGCCATCAATAAATAGAATCAGCTGTAGTAATGTTCTAAAATGTTTATAAAAAGAACAGTTTTTTCATGCTTTAACATGTGTATGACCATGACATTACAACATATAAAAAACAATTTTGGATAATTTTTACGTTTAATGAAAGCTTTTTCTCAATCGTTATGTTTGCAGTAAGAAGAAAATTTACAGTAATTTTTAGCAACACAGTTTTGTGGTTATTTTTCGTTACCACAACACACACCCCTGAAGATGATCTCGGAAGGAGATTGAAAGTACTTGGGAATATCGAGAAATGAATAATAAAATCATCTATCAAAGTTACAGCTCATCTGTTACATCTTTCAATAATACGCTAAAGATTATCCATGAGTATAAACGAATTTTATTAAAAATAAGCAGACACAATGTTTGTAATTTATATATATATATATATATATATATATATATATATATATATATATATAACATTTTTTAAAAACTTTGGGATGGATTCCTGACACATCAAAACAAGGTAAAATATCTATATAATCATCTGTGCAAAAGGCCAACATTGTACCTCAACACAGCAATTCATAATTAATGTTCCAGATTTCTCTTGCTTGCCTCTACACACGCATGGATCTGATGGATCATTGACTGGCGAACACTTTCAGATTCTTCCACACAATGTCGAATGGTTTCGCAAAGCCACATGAGGCGTTGATGAAGCGTCTCTGCATTATTAATGTACGCAGCCCAAACTAGTTGTTTTAGGTGGACCACTGATAAAATTCCGAAATAAAGAAGTTGGGGGAACTACAACCCATGGAATCGGTCCTCTCTTACCTATCCACCTTACATCGTAGATGTTAACCAGTGCATCGCAAACAATGTGACTAAGATGTGCTGGAACCTTATCATGAATAAAACACATGCATCTTCTTATTAGCAGGGGTACATCGTCTAGCAGGTCTGGAAGTGTGTTCGAAATAGTCCTTAAAGACAGCTCCTGTAAGACGTGCTGGAAGAACATATGGACCTACTAGAGAGTCATCTACAATTCCATCCTACACATTAATCGTACACTGATGCTGGTGTCGAGCCTGTATTGTACAATGGGGATTCCGATTGGCCCATAAATGCAGGTTGTGTAAATTTGTTAATTTATCTTTTCCAAATATTGCCTCACCTGTACCTTCCTGTACCTGTTTCAACATTCACCCTATCGGGTTGACCCGGTTTCCTCCTTCATGGAGAAAGATTAATTGAGATTTATTTAAAGGAAGGGTCCCAAGTCCTACTCAGTGTAGACTGGTTGCAAGCCGAATGTATAGAACCCAATCTGTCCTGGTATTTAACCCATAACTGGAAGGAAGGGATGGATTAACACATTTCTCAAGGGTATTGGCACGCAAGTGACTGCAGGACATTCAACCGGAATTCGAACTCGGCTCCCTGATTTTTCGTTCCGAGCCGATATCAACTGCATCACAACGCACATCCATCCCGAACGCTTACAGCACCTGACATTCCCAATCGGAATCCCAATGATTGAAGGAGAACCGGTGTATTCAATGCGATTTAACCGTAAGCAAGTAAACAAGACTGAAGAGACAAACAACGGATTGGAAGTTTATGCAATGAATCACCGGTAAAAGTTCTCCCGTGATGAGTGATCAAAGGGCGAAAGAACCTAGACACGTTGCAAATGATACGGATGCAGGAGCCGCTCTTGATGTACTGTCCATGCGCTACTATGAGATGTACGACATGCTAGGGCCACTTGACGGGTGCTTATACCTGGATTGTTACCGACAGCCTGTAGAATGTGTTCTTCGTGGTTAGGCGTACGAGCGGAACTCTGTATTCCTCGATTCATAGTTTGTGCTACCACGGATCCTGTCTCTGCAAAGCGAAGATAAACAGCAGAAAAGTTTGGATGATTATTCTGGAAGCGCAATCTGACACAGCCGTGCAGCCTCGTGTCCATTACCATTCGTAAGGCCGTATATAAAAATCATATCTGCCTGCTCACGAGATGAATATCCTGCTATTGTTAAATGGAACAATTTTAAATTAACTCACTACTTCTCGTGTTAAATTTCGAAGACAGACTAACCAGAAAAATACATGACTGTCAAATGTAAACAAGTCTACATGGTAACACAGTGATATATACCGGAAACTTTCTTTAAACTTAATAACCCAAAAACAAAGGATTTGCTGACATATATGTCATGGGTCCTTACTCCAGAATAAACTCTTCCTAACACTATATATACTACGCCTCTCAAGAGAGAAAAAGGGGGTCGAGTTGGTAGTAGTTCACTCCAAACCAGACTGACATACTAACACCTACATTTTGTATTGTTATTTCTTGTTAATATATATTTGTTATTTCTATCCTTGTGATCGTGTTGCTTCGTTGGTAATTGTATGTAATGTTCACGAGGCTATGTGTGGTTTCCCAAAGCGGTTGTCCTTAGACAGAAGGGGACGGAATGTTAAGGGAAGAGGAAAGAGAATAAATATGTGTTCCTCGGAGAGTAAGTTGGGTAGTCGGTAGCTCTGTCGTGTGCTCCCTTTCCATCCGTAGTAGTAGTCGTGTTGTAGACGGGTTGTTTCTTCTTTCTTCCTTGCCGACAATGTGTGAGGAAAAGAGGTAAGAAATTGACGTGACGGTGGGGGAGAACGTAAAGTCGAGTGTTGTTGATTGACCAGCCACGTAGCAGTCTGTAAGTCCTTCTGACGAATTCAAGTTTCTCGATGATTTATAAAGGGAAACCAAACTTTTTGTTTTGGGGTATGTTTTCTCATTCACGGATTAATATTTTCACATATATGTGTGAAAAAAAGAAGACATTTGTCGTATTAGTTATCGATCCGGCTGTGTCGACGTAGTCAAGAGCATCCATTTACAGACCAATTAAACTACAGTATGTAGCAAGAGGATGTGCGTTGTGGTGCATTGGATATCGGCTCGGAACGAGAAATCAGGGAGCCGAGTTCGAATTCCAGCCGAATTCGTTGCATTCACTTACGCGCAAATACCCTTGGGAAAGGTATTAATCCGTCTATTTCTTCCAGTTATGGGTTAAATAACAGGACAGATTGGGTTCTATAGCCTTGGTCGGCAACCAGTCTACCGCAGAAAGCAATGGCAACCTACTATGGGATAATCTTCTGCCCAGTCAGTCATGTCTCTTTCGAGACATGATCGCCCAAGCGTCTATCAGGTATGGCACTTAACTGGCTGATTTAGCAAGTGGAACTCGGAACTTGTTCTAATGGGGTTTTGAGGCAGAATTTAGAAATCCAATTCAAAAACAGAATTGTATGTGTTACTCAGATTTAATTGTTTTCAGTAAGTGAAGTTAAATCAGAGGAGATATGACATTCAGTTTTATGACATATATATGTCTATGTGGTGCATTGGATATCGGCTCGGAACGAGAAATCGGGGAGCCAAGTTCGAATTCCAGTTGAATTCCTTGCATTCACTTATGCACAAGTATCCTTGAGAAAGGTATTAATCCGTGTCTTCCTTCCAGTTATGGGTTAAATAACAGGACAGATTGGGTTCTATAGCCTTGGCTGGCAACCTGTCTACCGCAGAAAGCAATGGCAACCTACTGTGGGATAATCTTCTGCCCAGTCAGTCATGTCTCTTTTGAGACATGATCGCCCAAGCGTGTTTTACGTATGGCACTTAACTGACTGATATGTCTATGTTGGTATATATCTTGATTTTTTCGTTGACATGTTCCTCAAATCGACACATTTAACCGATGAAATGTTAACCTTTCCTCCTTTACCATTTATGGCATCAACTTTGTAACACCCAGGGATTTTTTTCTGGGTCATGCCACTTGACTTTCTGTTTTTTAATGTTCCTTTAAAATTCCCGATTCCCGAATTACACATATCTGTATATACTGTTTAATAAATACATAAAAACAGAGCGTCTGCTCAAATATGAGAATTCATTAAAAATTACGTTTAGATAAATAAAGTAAATAGATATGTATTGCGTGATTGTATTACAGAGCAATATATATATATATATATATATGTACTACTCGGACAGTTATCCTCATCTTTATTGTCATGTTCGGTCTTCTTCGGAAAATTTGAACCAAACCCTTTATTTCGGTCACTAGGGTATATTGTTCTCATTCCATGTGCAATGACACTTCCAGATGCCGTGTAGTTATCTCCCTTTAACATATTTCTATTTAAATACTAAGTCAACTCTTTAAGTCTATGTAGACTGGTATTGAACTCACAACTCTTTGGATTAATTCACTGGAGCTAACCAGCCATGGGTCCTTGAGGACATCAGTGTATGAATTTCTGGAATTTATAAATCTAATGTCTCACCAATATTTTTTTTTTTTTTACTAGAGCTCATATTGCAATCTTTGAAGCTAATGATTTTCTCTGGCACTCTATATTGCTGGTTCCCTCCAATCTTTTCACTCTTTTCTTTACTTTTTTTTTTCAATTGAAGTAGATAGACTAAACTATCGCCCGGCTCACACTCCACCCACGCCTATTGAACAGGTGAAGAGGCTCATCCCTTGTTCCTTGTTTAGGATGTGGTTTCCGGCTTGCTCTTTTCCAATCTTTTCACTCATACGTAGCCCCCTGCGCATCAGTGGCGTTATCGCCTTGCTTGGGGTGATATGATTTTAAAAAAAGTATATATATATATATATACCAAGTATGGGTGGGTCGAAACAAAATAGCTTCGTGATATTGTAACATATCCATGTTATAATTTCTGAATATATATATATATATATATATATATATATATATATATATATATCCACGTCTATTGAACAGGTGTAGAAGCTCATTCCTTGTTCCCTGTTTAGGATGTGGTTTCCGGCTTTCTCTTTTCCAATCTTTTCACTCTTACGTAGCCCCCTGCACATCAGTGGCGTTACCGCCTTGCTCGGGGTGATATGATTAATATATATATATATATATATATATATATATATATATATCATTCCGTAATGAATTTAGAGCACTCTGGCTATTGGGCGTGTATAATGATAATGTATACGCTAAAAAGTATGCCTTCTTCTACCGAGCGCCCATGGCCCAGAGGTAGAATCGCCGACTGATGCCAATTCGGTCGGGTTTCAATCCTGGGTTAAAAGCAATCGGATTCTAACCGTACTGATGAGCTGTGATACAGCGAAACAGATCTGTCTGCGTGATGACTATATATATATATATATATATATATACAGTCATATATATATATATATATATATATATATATATATATATATATATATAATTGCATGGTTGTTACAGCAATAAGCAAATGCATTCGACAGGAAGACAAACTAAAAGAAAGAAAAACTCGTTTTAAAATTCCGTGTATTTCAGATCTGGAATAAAACACACGACGCTAACTGGAAGCATTTTTTTTTAATCGTCTACTGAGATTTTTATGTTAACCACCTGCCGACCAGCGCATGTCTCTTAGAGGGAAAATATTCATATTATTGATATTTTAAAACGATTAAAAGTCATACAAGGAAATAATAATAATAAAATGAAGATATCAGCTGAAAAAGAAACGGAAAAATTAAAAGAAAGCTTTAGTATCATTTGTTAAATTAATTTTCGCTTTCAACATTTTCTGATGAATTTTATTTACACTGTAACATTCTTCGCATTGAGCATGCTTCACCTTCTACATGACCTTTAACTTGGTCTCCAGCTGGGGAAATTGAAATTAATATCAGTTCACACCTCAAGGGGTCATCTTTCTAGTCTGTACGACTCATTTACTGGTGCCTGAAGCGTCCCCTAAAGAGAATGCATATCCCTTATTGCACGATGCTGGTTGTGGTAACCGGGCAGTTTTTGAACTTGGACCATGTGCACGCTTTCGGGTTCCTCACTTTAACCCGACCTTGTAACATATCCCGTCACCATGAGCAGACGAATAAGTGTAGTATCCGTCCTCGGGAAGACAAACTACATTTTATATATCAATTAGTAGTTTAGCCCGGTTTCACTGGGGTAGTTTAAGGAATAATCAGAATAAAAAACATATGATGAATTTACATAGCAAATACTTACACAACGTCAGTTGAGTGTCATACGTGATACACGCTTGGACTATCATGTCTCGAAAGAGACATGGCTGACTGGGCAGAAGATTATCCCGCAGTAGGTTGCCATTGCTTTCTGCGGTAGACTGGTTGCCAGCCAAGGCTATAGAACCCAATCTGTCCATAACTGGAGGGAAGAGACGGATTAATACCTTTCCCAAGGGTACTTGTGCATAAGTGAATGCAAGGAATTCAACTGGAATTCGAACTCGGCTCCCCAATTTGTTGTTCCGATTCGATATCCACTGCACCACAACGCACATCCAGATGTCTCTATTAGAGGCGTGGGAGGGGGAGTGGTAACATATATTGATATAGATAATATAAAGTGGGGTGATCGATTCTATATTATAATCAATACATAAACTGATCCCTGACTTTTCTACTCTAATTCTGGCTTTCTGAAAAATTTCAAGGTGTCATTAGCATTCTAAAATTTTGATCTACATTTGAGCGCAACTCCCGTCGAGCTAGACTGCAAAATGCAGACGCTAAGTCGAATCTATCAAACAAACAAATACTTAAACAACGTCCATCCTGATCACTTTTATAGATATAGATTTAACCACGGCCTCCCCAGGACTTCGTAATCTCTTGCATTTCTTCTTGTTTAAGCTGGTAAATGCTGACATAATCCTTGCCTTCAGTTCATCTTTGGTGTTACAAGGAGTTTTGTTGGTCTCTCGCTCAGCTTTGTCCCACTCGTAATAATCAAGGGAGTCGCCGTCTGGGGAATTAGGTAGCAAGATGTTAGGGGTGATGTGGTCGCAGAAATTGTCTGATCGCCATAACCGGGTTATCCAAGAATAGTGTAGCATGGTGCAGAGTCCTGTTGCCATATACAGGGTCACTTCCAGCAGCCACTTTATTGACCCAATGCACCACTACCTCCTCATGGCACTTAATGTAAAATTCGGGATTTCTTTTCTTATCCGAATGATCAGAGTGAGTTTTTCATGCTCCCATACATTCGTAATCACCATTAGAATCATCCAACTCTTTCCGAATCCTCTACACTGTCCTCAGATTGACACCCAAACCCTCTGAAATGTTCATATTTGAGCGTCCGGCGCGAATGCCAAGTAGTACAGCATGTCGTTTCCAGATTTCTGGTGGAATGAATTGCGTCATGGTGCTCTTTTTGTCACAGATAATGCCTAACCGGCCCTACTATACTGTGCAGTCGACAAAAAATAATAATAAAACGCACGTGCACAAAGTTAAAAAAGTATAAAATGGCAATGCGGCCATAATTTACCGATCACACTCTGTAGAATAGCTATGTTCTGTTTGTTAATAAAACATATTCTTTCAGAAATACCATTCTTTTAATATTTATTGCAGACTAACAGTATAGCCTGGCGTTGCTCGGATGTAATGAAAGCTTTAAAACTAATCCATGGTCCTGGGGCTCAGACTCAGCCTAAAGAATATTTGTGTGAAGTTTGGTGAGAATCGGATAAAAATTGTGGATTTGTATAAAAGACATACAGACAGATAAACAGACACACGCAAACATCTTGCCTTATATATATATATATATATATATATATATGTATTATCGATTTTCTGCACTATTGTAAGAACTGCAACCTTGAAACTTCTGAATATCGTTTCTTATGTCTTTGTCTATGAGTGTATCAAATTTGATTAAAATCGGACCACTCCTTTTATAACCCGATTTTTTCGATTATCGATTTTCGATATTTATCGGGGTTACCTCGAGTCAAAACCTAGCTAAGAACACTCGCTGACACTTATAGTACAATTGTTCAAATTTTCAAGAAAATTGATTCAGCCGTTTCGGAGTCTATAGGTAAAGGACACACACACACACAATGACAAAGTTCCATTTATAAATAAGTTTAGATAAAATTAGCACAAATTTCAACACAACCGTAGGATAAAAAAACAACATATTTTTATAACCAGCATTATTACAATAAAAAAATAAATAAATAAATACGAGTTTGTCATATTGATATCCAGTGGCTATTCAACGGGGGTACAGAAAGGGCCAAGGCCCCCCAGAATTTTAGTTAGCCCCTCGGTTGTACCCCTCATCAGGTTGCCAGCTGTATATACTGTTTATTAAACAGTATATACGGATATGTATAATTTGAGAATCGGGAAACCTATGTGTTCAAAAGCACTTTTATAAGCTTCAAAAATTTACGAGGGTCATTCAATAAAAAGTTGAATTTTTCGGTATAAGGTCTTCTCCGAGGGTCATTCAATAAATAAGGTGAATTTTTCGGTATAATGACTTCTACGAGGGTCATTCAATAAATAAGGTGAATTTTTCGGTATAAGGACTTCTACGAGGGTCATTCAATAAATAAGGTGACTTTTTCGGTATAAGGACTTCTACGAGGGTCATTCAATAAATAAGGTGACTTTTTCGGTATAAGGACCTCTACGAGGGTCATTCAATAAATAAGGTGAATTTATCGGTATAAGGACTTCTACGAGGGTCATTCAATAAATAAGGTGAATTTTTCGGTATAAGGACTTCTACGAGGGTCATTCAATAAATAAAGTGAATTTTTCGGTATAAGGACTTCTACGAGGGTCATTCAATAAATAAGGTGACTTTTTCGGTATAAGGACTTCTACGAGGGTCATTCAATAAATAAGGTGACTTTTTCGGTATAAGGACCTCTACGAGGGTCATTCAATAAATAAGGTGAATTTATCGGTACAAGGACTTCTACGAGGGTCATTCAATAAATAAGGTGAATTTTTCGGTATAAGGACTTCTACGAGGGTCATTCAATAAATAAGGTGACTTTTTCGGTATAAGGACATCTACGAGGGTCATTCAATAAATAAGGTGAATTTTTCGGTATAAGGACTTCTACGAGGGTCATTCAATAAATAAAGTGAATTTTTCGGTATAAGGACTTCTACGAGGGTCATTCAATAAATAAGGTGAATTTTTCGGTATAAGGACCTCTACGAGGGTCATTCAATAAATAAGGTGAATTTTTCGGTATAAGTACTTCTACGAGGGTCATTCAATAAATAAGGTGAATTTTTCGGTATAAGGACTTCTACGAGGGTCATTCAGTAAATAATGTGAATTTTTCGGTATAAGGACTTCTACGAGGGTCATTCAATAAATAAGGTGAATGTTTCGGTATAAGGACTTCTAATACAGATAGAAGTATTATGGTTTATAAAATGGCAAGTGTTCTAAAAATAGAAAAAGATAGACACACTGACGTCAAGAATTCAAAACTGGGCGGCAAAATAAGGAACCGTTTCTTTTGGTAGGAGTAGGAGTAAAAGTAGGAGTAAGAAAATTAGGAGTTAAGGACAGTAGTTTTGTGTAGGAGAAGACGCTAGTCAGTTGACGACTAGAGTCCAGAAGGGATAGGCTCGTTTACTACTAGCATCCCACAGTGAAGAGAATTTAGCTAGTCTACTCCTGTATCCACACAAAATTTAAAGGTTGTAACTTGATGTAAAAACTTAAAGTTTTATACCAAAAATAAACATCATTAATTCAAGTTTGTGTTATCTTCTAATTATACCAAAACGAAGCAACACAACAGAAGTTTAATTTTTTATATTTTTTTCCTTTACTTCGTTTTCAAAGGGATTTAATTTTCTTTTGTCAATTGAAAAAAAATCTTTGAGAGTTTTATTGAGTAATAAAGATGGCCGACCAAGAAGCATGCTCCAGGATTGAACAGAGGTCAGTTATCAAGTTTTTGGTTGCTGAAATGTGCAAACCAGTTGAAATTCATAGGAGTATGTCAACTGTGTATGGTGCCACATGTTTCAGCCAGAAGAATGTCTACAAGTGGGCTAAATTGTTTAAGGAAGGACGGAGCAGTGTTGAGAATGAAGACGTGCCTGGGAGGCCTACAGAAGTGAGGTCTCCTGAGGTGACCGAATCAGTCAAGGACCTCATTCAATCTGACAGAAGGGTGACAGTGGGTAACGTTGCAAGGACTTTGTGCCTACTGTTGAGACAGCACACAAAATTGTCAATGATGACCTTGCCTACAACGCAAGGCCTCACACAGCAGCCCAAACGGTGCAGACCATCAACGAGCTGGGCTGGGAACTCCTCCCTCATCCCCCTTACAGCCCAGACCTTGCCCCTTCAGACTTTCAGTTGTGTGGTCCCTTGAAAGCGTTCACGAGAGGCACGAAGTTTGAAAGTGACGATGAAGTCAAAAATGCTGTGAGCGATTGGCTGAGACATCAGTCCAACGATTTTTACGATGAGGGAATACGGAAGCTTGTGCACAGATGGGAAAAGTGTGTGACACTGCTGGGAGACTACATTGAAAAAAAGTCAGCTTCTATCTGTAGTAGAAGTCCTTATACCGAAAAATTCACCTTATTCATTGAATGACCCTCGTATGAAACTGATCAGTGTGATTTTGATAAGATTTGATCTTCAGTACTTTTCCCTCTGCGTTTTCTTTTTCATTTGGCTTTTTAAGGACAGACTTTTGTAGAAGAAAAAAAATCAAAGCAGGAAATCACACTGTTCTGCTAGTATTGACGTTAGTATTAACCCTTTGTTTCGAAATTAACCTCTCTTGTGTTTGAACAGCTTGAGAGTGGAAAAGAGAATAAGAATAGATTAGAACTCCACTTCTATGAATGAAAAGTTATTCCGTTTAATTTAGTGAAGTAACATTGAAATTAACCTTTCTTGTGTTCCAACATCTTGAGAGTGGAAAAGAGTCAAGAATAGATTAGAACTCCACTTCTATGAATGAAAAGTTATTCCGTTTAATTTAGTGAAATGACATACTTATACTCAAACCCATTCCTAAGTTATGTATACGATAGTGGGGTGCAGTATGAAAATGAAGACACTTTCTTGAGTTTGCCTCCTTCTCCTTAGAAAAATCTCGCCTCCTAAATGGTCCCCAATTTCAGAGTTCCACAATCGTCGATGTTGATATCATTTCAGTTTATAAAACTAATTAGAAGATATAGTATTTGGTAAATTTAATCACTGCCTGATAAAAAATTTTAAGATTTATATATTCAGAAATTCTGTAGCTTTCTTTGGTTTATCAAACCTTTGCAGGTTATTTAAATTGAAAGAGTTTGAGTTTTGTTTAACGGTATATCAACACCTCTGTGGGTTATTTAACGCCAAAAAGGTAGGGTTTTAAGTTTTTTTTTAATATTTGCTTATAGTGAAACGGTTGATTTAGTCAAATTCTGATGAAAAATTTATTATAATTATTTTTTTTATTTTAGAAAACTGAAGATGTTTTCTAGTTTTGTATTCATAATGTATTACGGCAATATTTTTTTCCTTAAAAAATCTGTTATGGTAATATTTTTTCTTTCAAAAATGTATTGTTGGTAATATTTTTCATTCAAAAATTTATATTTTTCTATAAAATTCTATTTTTATACTTTCATAGTGTTTTGACTCCAGTTTGGGGGTAAACTATTTGCCCATAGCTGGGACCCTAACAGGTGCTACCACTTCTAGTCAGTGTGGACCTGGGTACAACAGCAATTAAGAGGTGGTTCCATGCGTCTCACAACCTCCCAATCAGAGGCCCTGCTGCCAGATGCACTTCATCGTCATACCCAGGACCATTAAACTGAAAGCGCTACAGAAAATAGTTGTGGAAAACCTGAACGGACATTGTATCTAGAAAAAGTAAATGTAAAGTTTTCGTGCAAGGAACAAAATTTGTGCAATTGGGTCAGTGACTGTGTCTAAGATTATGATAAGCGACTCAGACTGTCCCGATTTTAGGCCTTGTGTCGTATTTTGTGAGTTGTATGCAAATAAATATTTGGCTCCATGCCAAGACTTCTTTGTATCTAAGATTAATAAAATTAACAAATGAAAACAAACTAGAAGATCTTTAGTGTCAATCTAACCCTAACTTTAAATACATTGTAATAAGAATAAAGAGAAGAAAGATTCGAGAAATTTAGCCGGATTCAGTGACAAGATGAACTTTGAAGAAAAAAAATCTGACCCACGAATTTCCACAGCAGAACTGGCATTAATCCTGCCTTTGTACTGTGGCCAAAATTGCTTTTGCCCAGCAAACGTCAGAGTAGAGGAATTTTGTTTACGTCAGTAATGATGTTTGCATCCGGGCCTTGCGGTTAGCGTTGATCGACACACGGGCCACCATTTTTCTCCTTCTTCTATAGGAGATCATTTATCTGGACGCGATACCAACACGCAACACCTTCGCGGTGGTAACTCGTTAACTCCGTCGCCAAATATCGTCTGCTACGTTCTTATTATATCTTATTTTGCTTTCTCTCTTTTTCCGATATTTCTTTCCCAATTTTTCATTAAAATATTTTTTTTTCTCTCTCTCGCTCTTTTATTTGAAATATCTTTGATGATAGTTCTTTTTTAATGTTTCTTTTTTTCTTTCTTTCTTAATGTTTTTTCTTTTTAAAGTTTTCTTTCTTTTTAATGTTTCTTTTTTCTTTTCTGTTGTAATGTTTCTTTCTTTCTAGTATTTCTTTTTTCAGTACTTTTTAATGTTTCTTTCTTTTTTAATATTTCTTTATCTTGCTTTTTTATTTTTTAAGGTTTCTTTCTTTTTTTAATGTTTCTTTTTTCTTTCATTTTTAATGTTTTTCCTTTTTAATGTTTGTTTCCTTTTTCTTTCCATTATAATGTTGGGGTCTTTTTCTTTTTTTTTACTTTTTTAATGCTTTTTTTCATTTTTCCTTCATTTTTAATGTGTCTTTTTTTCTGTTTCTTTTATATTGTTTCGTTCATTTTTTTCATGGTAATGCTTATTTGTTTTTATTTTTTGTAATGTTTCTATTTTTGACATTCCTTTGTAATCTTATATTCTTTCTTCTATTTATTTGCAATATTTCTTTTTTATCTTTTTTGCAATAATTCTTTCTTTGTTCTTTCCTTTTTTTAAATATTTAATCATTTTGCTTTCCTCTATGCTTCGATTTTTTGTTACTTTTTTATGTCTTCTTTCCTTTTCAATAAGTCTTTCATTTTTCTTTCCTTTTTAATGTTTCTTTTTTTACTTTTTAATGTTATTTTCTTTTTCATTTCTTTTTAATGTTTTTTCTTTTTTTCTTTTTAATGTTTCTTTCTTTTTATTTCCTTTTTAATGCTGCTTTCATTTTCTTTCCTTATTAATGTTTCTTTCTTTTTTAATGTTTCTTTCTTTTTTAATGTTTCTTTCTTTTTTAATGTTTTTTCTTTTTTAAGGTTTCTTTCTTCTTTACTTTTTAATGCTTCTTTCTTTTTAAGGTTTCTTTTTTCTTACATTTTTATTTTTTAAGTTTTCTTTCTTTTTAAGGTTTCTTTTTTTTACTTTTTAATGTTTCTTTCTTTTTAAGGTTACTTTTTCTTTTTTAAATGTTTCATTCTTTTTAAGGTTTCTTTTTTCTTACTTTTTATATTTTAAGGTTTCGTTCTTTTTAAGGTTTCTTTTTTTACTTTTTAATGTATGTTTCTTTTTAAGGTTGCTTTTTTCTTACATTTTTTTTTTAAGGTTTCTTTCTTTTTAAGGTTTCTTTTTTTTACTTTTTAATGTTTCTTTCTTTTTAAGGTTTCTTTTTTCTTACATTTTTCTTTTTTAAGGTTTCTTTCTTTTTAAGGTTTCTTTTTTTTTTACTTTTTAATGTTTCTTTCTTTTTAAGGTTACTTTTTCTTTTTTAAATGTTTCATTCTTTTTAAGGTTTCTTTTTTCTTACTTTTTATATTTTAAGGTTTCGTTCTTTTTAAGGTTTCTTTTTTTACTTTTTAATGTATGTTTCTTTTTAAGGTTTCTTTTTTCTTACATTTTTCTTTTTTAAGGTTTCTTTCTTTTTACTTTTTAATGTTAGTTTCTTTTTAACGTTTCTCTTTGTTTTTTTCTTTTTAATGTTTCTTTCTTTTTAAGGTTTCTTTTCTCTTACTTTTTCTTTTTTAAGGTTTCTTTCTTTTTAAGGTTTCTCTTTTTACTTTTTAATGTTTGTTTCTTTTTAAGGTTTCTTTTTCTTTTTCTTTTTTCTTTTTTAAGGTTTCTTTCTTTTTAAGGTTACATTTTTCTTACATTTTTCTTTTTAAGGTTTCTTTATTTTTAAGGTTTCTTTTTCTTTACTTTTTAATGTTTGTTTGTTTTTAAGGTTTCTTTTTTCTTACTTTTTATTTTTTAAGGTTTCTTTTTTTACTTTTTAATGTTTGTTTCTTTTTAATGTTTCTTTTTTCTTACTTTTTATTTTTGTAGGTGATTATGACCCACCACCTCTTCTTCTCCCTTGTTGCTCTTAATTTATGTTGCCTGTTATTTATACAAAGCTCTACTCTGCCATCCATTTGTTTAAGTACATCAAGTATGTCTCTCTTTCCCTCTATCCGCCTTGCAAGTATCATTTTCTCTAAGCCCTCCTTCCTCATTACGTGTCCCAGAAACTTCAGCTGTCTTTTCCTGATGTTAAGTATAAGTCTCACTTTTGTGTCCATTCTCTCCAAAACGTCGTCGGTCCATGGTTTCCTCAGCATTTATAAAACCAGATTTCTGTTTCATCGAGTCTCTCCTTTATCTTTGAGGAAATTGTCGAGCCTTCTGTGCCATATCGGAGGACAGACGTCACGTAACAGTTCAGTACTCTTTTCTTTGTTTCCAACACAATTTTCCTGTATCACAATTCTCTATTCAGCTTTTGGGATGCGTCATTGGCCAAGCTAATACGTCAATGGGTCTCAGTGTCACACTTTTCGTCATTTGTTAGAACAGTTCCCAGGTATTTAAATTTCTGTACCTGCTTGATTTTAGTGTCCCCGGTTTGTAATTGGCATTTTGGGCTCCTCTTTTTGCTGAAAGCCTCTTTTTCATTTGATACTTTTTTCCATTAGCAAAGGGGAATGGAATCAATGCAGATAATATTCCAGGGATTTCTTGGCCCATGATTTCATATCCAGTAACATGAACGATATATGTTTGTTTTTCTTCTTTCTTTGTAGCTCGCTGGTCTTATCCGCAGTGATTTAGTAACTGTTCTCCATTACTTGCTTCTCTTACAGATTAAATCTAATTTTCAAGCGATAGAAAATCGATAGTTTTTCCTTATCATTACCCTTATTTTGTCGTTTCTAATCTCGAAGCATCAAGGCCTTTATCGTTGTTCTTCAAACAATCGTGTGAGTTGAAAACATGATTTCCTTGTCCTGTAATCCGTGTATTTTTTTTAATTATTTCACCCCGAGCAAGGCGGAAACGCCACTGATGTGCAGGGGGTTACATAAATGTAAAAAGATTAATTAGAAAAGAGTGAGGAGTACAAACTAGTTAGAAAGGAACAACAAAGCTGAGAAAGCAGGTGCGATGACAGATACATAGGTGGAGAGAAAGGGAAGGTTATACAGGGGAGGGGAGAGAGCTAGAGTCCAGTGGTTAGTAGATGAATACTGACTTTGCATTTAAATTTCTGGAGGTTGTAGCCGTCAGGAAAGCAAGAATATGGAAGCGAGTTCCACAGGCGGGAAGTCCGAGAGAGGAAGCTGCAGGAGTAGAATTGTCGTCTGCATTTGGCTAACCTGACTGTGAATGGGTGGGACCCAGTTGCCAGTCTGGTTGCACGAGTAAACACCTGTTGAGGAGGCATCAGTGACTTAAGCTCATCCGAGCAGAAGCCATGAAAGTATTTATAGAAGAGACAAAGGGAGGCCACATTTCGACGATGGGGAAGTGGCTGCAGTCGAGTCGCCAAATCAGTACCTATCACATTACAGACTCTCCTTTGGAGCTTGTCAAGAAACAATCTTTTCCACAAAAACATGCCACCGAAAAAGAAAATTTGTTTTTTGAAAATCAGTAGTGAAAAAGAAATAAAAAAATAAGACCAAATTTTCATCACCTCAAAAAACAGATGAACAATTAGAATCACTAGATCGCCAAGCCATATTTCGACCATCCAATCATAAAGTTTTTTACGCCAAGGATATAAGAAAAAAGAAATAAAAATATTAACAAGAAGACCAAAATTTCACCATCTTTAAAAATCGATTGACAATAAGTATTACTAGACCGCAAAGCCATAATTCGACCAACCAATCATAAAGCTTTTACGCCCAGGATAAAAAAAAATAAACATGATAACAAGGGGACTATATCTTCACTATCACAAAATATAGATGGAGAATCAGAATCACTGCAAAGCCATAATTCGACCAACCAATCATAAAGCTTTTACGCACATGATATAAAAAATAAATAAACATGATAACAAGAGGACTATATCTTCACTATCTCAAATATAGATGGAGAATCAGAATCACTGCTATGCCACAATTCGACGAACCAATCGTAAAGTTTTTATGCCCATGATATAAGAAAGTAAATGAATACATAATAACAAGGAAACCAAAATTTCACCAACTCTAAAAATAGATGTATATTCTACATTACCAGAAAGCCATTGTTCGACCAACCAATTAGATAGTTTGCACAACCAGGATATAAGGCTGTGAGCCGGTGATGTGTATATAAAAACATGGTAAAACATCCTTAAGCAGAACAATAAATTTAGCTCATTTTCCGATGCTGCCATCATCGTAAGATAGGGTTTAAGGTCATGTCACGTTGAATACACCGGTTCTCGTCTGATCACCGAAGTTGAGCAACGTTGAGCTTGGTCAGTACTTAGATGGGTGATCGCTTGGTAATACCAGGTGCTGTTTCTTGTTGAATGTGCGTTGTGGTGCAGTGGATATCGGCACGGAAAGAGAAATCGGGAAGCTGAGTTCGAATTCCATTTGAATCCCCTGCATTTTCCTTCGCGCTAATACCCTTGGGAAAGGTATTAATCCGTCCTTTCCCTCCAGTTATGGATTAAATAACAAGATAGATTGGGTTTTATAGCCTTGGTTGGCAGCCAGTCTACCGCAGCAAGTATTGGCAACCTGTTGCGGGATAATTAAAATGTGCTCAACGACGAGGTTTTAGAGAGAATGGAAACAAAAGGAAACATCTTAAACATCAAGAAGATACAGCTGAAATTTCTAGGACACATAATTAGGAAGGAGGGCTTGGATAATACGATGCCCACAGGGAGGATAGAGAGAAAGAGAGACATGGAAAAACAGCGCTTGACATGATTCACCCAAAGCTTTTATCTGATGGGACATGTGTGTTTAAGGACATACGAACTTTTTTTTTAATCGTATCACCCTGAGCAAGGCGGTAACGCCACTGATGTGCAGGGGGCTACGTAATAATGAAAAGATTGGAAAAGAGAAAGCTGGAAACCACATCCTAAACAGGAAACAAGGGATGAGCCTCTTAACCTGTTCAATAGACATGGGTGGAGTGTGAACTTGACACAAAGAGTTGTGAGTTCAATACTTGACTACAGCAAAGGTGAACAAAAAATTCAAGAATTTAGTTAAAGCGAAATATCTGATACTGAGACATCTGGAAGAGACATTACTCGGTAAATTTTCGTTTTAGGTCCCGAAGGCTTTTTCCCCTTCAAATTTATCCAAAATAGCATTATTTCTGTGCAAATGTATATGCTGAACTCAAATCAACAATTAGTTATTGAAGAAACCAACCGATTTTTATATGAATGTCCATAACAAAAACGAACTACATCTCACACTTTTTTCTCCCGTAACTCTCACGAAGTCATGTAATTAACTGCAGAATGACCTGCGTAGGCAACAAATTTCGGTCGATTTACTTCCTTTAGTGAAACTTCCGCCTATTTACTTCCTGGAATGAAAGTAATACGCGATTGTATTTTCTACGATTGTGTTTCATAAGATTCAGTAAAGGAAGTAAATCGGCCAAAAATAGACCAAAATTTGTTGTCCTACGCGGAAAGTTATTCAGCGGTTAATTACATGACTGCGTTAGAGTTACGGGAGACAAAATGTAGTTCGATTTTTTTCTGGTCGTTAAGATCAATAAAGGTAAATTTCTTCAATAACTAATTGTTGGTTTGAGTTCAGCATATACACTTGCACAAAATAATGCTATTTTGGATAAATTTGAAGGGGGAAAAGCCCTCGGGACCTAAAACGAAAATTTACCCATTACTCGTAGAACAAAACAATCTACTCCGGTAAACGAAATAAATGTTTCAGTTCAAAATTCAATCACCTGAAGAAGGTCGGAGCGTACAACGCCGAAACGTCGTAAATATGGTAAAAAAGATGAGAACAACAGTCCGAACAATGTAAATAATTTCAATAACTCATCTCAGAAATATAGACAAATATTGAAAGATAAAGCATTTATTTATGAATTTCCATACTTGAAGTTATGTCAGTAGCTCGTTTCAGGAAAATGAATAAGATTTTTATAGTCCGTAGTTTTAATGAATTATCATAAAGAGAAAATGTTTATACAACAGATTAAATGAATTGATACAAAATAATACTTAAAAAAATCTTTTAAAACAAAACTAAGAGAGTGCATTTTTCAAAGAAGAGTTATACGGTCGCGTACGTTCAAAAGTAGGCGAAAAGAGATAGTTTGAAATACTTAGTTTTCTTGGATTGATTAAGTGTCAAGAGCTTGGTTAAGGCCGATAATTGGTGATTAATTTGACACTGGAGAAAATCTGAATACTGAACGCGTGAACAGAAATTTAACTTTTCACGTTACTTTGGAGGCTCTTTAAATTTTTGCCTTATTTTATCTCAAAAAAGATTTCGAATATGATCGCTATTTTCTTTTCTTTCTTTTTCTAGGCTCAACGGATAGTTTCTGTGAAAACAAGGTTTTCATTGGTTCAAAGAAAAATTCACATAGGCATGTACTCAGGCTGGAAAGTCGTCGTTAATAGGCAAGAACGGCAAAAGGCGGGAAAGTCGTCAGCGTCTGGCAGGAACGGCACAGGCAGGAACGTTGAGGTCTAGTCTCGGCTGCAATTGAACGTAGTCCGAGAAGGACGGGTTCGGCTGCGGCCTAGCACGTGTACACTCTTAGGCAGATGGGCGAGATAGCACGTGTACACTACAGCCATGGACTGACTCAGGATTTGCTCTCTTTCTAGAATTCGTAATCGCTCCAGGAATCATCCACGGATAGCGGGATCGCTAACGAAGCGTACATATAGATGGAGGTGCCGTGGAGCGGAGGGTGAGTACATGAGAACAGATACTACACTTTTGATTTACCCTACTCCCCCAGTGGAGCGAGTTGTGACACAAGGTCAGTTTTTAACGTGGGGAACCTGAGCGCGTACGCTCAGACCACTGGTCAAAGATTACCCAGCTCCCGCTTAAGCGGTAACTGGGTACAAAGCTGGTCATTGCTGGTCATTTCTTCCACGCCGGCGAGTAGGCAGTGAGTATCTCTGAGAACAGAGACTACACTTTGATCCTACTCCCCGGGTCAAGAAGGGCCGCTGAGGCGAGATGTGACACAAGATCGTTCTTTTTTTTTTTTTAAGTGGGAACACTGGGTGCGAACGTTTGGGTTACTGGTCAAAAATTGGCTAGGCCCCGCATACGTAGTAACTGGGTGCTTGGCTTTTTTTTTTTTAGCTGGTCGTAGTTTGTCAAAGCAGGTCATTGCTTTCCAAACCAACACACGCGCCGCCATGCGTCGATACTGCAGACGGCCGGAGAGCAGAAAGTGAGCATCTGATAACAGACACAACACTTTGGTCCCGCCTGCCGGGCTAAAGAGGGGCCAATTTTTTGTTCGAACATTATTGGTAATGGATACTTGTATTTGAGTGGATAGTCTGATTTTTTATAATTAAACAGTAAATTGATATATATTTAAATGTACTGTTTAAATCTAGAAAAATAGATTATGCACTCAAATACGAGTATTCATTAAAATAATGTTAAAACAAGTATATATATATATATATATATATATATATATATATATATATATCTGTGTGTGTGTGTGTGTGTGTGTGTGTGTGTGTGTGTGTGTATACTGTGAATAACATGAGTCGATGTTTATTTGAATTCATAATCATAGGTTAAATCCACTTTAACATGAAGAAGGACAAGTTACTTAGAACATATTTATTAAGCAAAAATACAATATATTCAGAAATTCGTTAGCTATGAATGGTGAGTTCAGTCTTTGGTAGAACCACAAGGGCACCAGGTGAAAACACTCATCAGAGAAGTTGCCATGTAAATATAAGTAGAAAAGACAGAAGGAAGCCATGTCACGTCGGTGTGAAAGTGACTGAAGTCGAGATGCCAAGTCAGAGTTGATTACATTACAGCACCTTTGGATTTTGCTGAGAACCTCAAGATGAATGGCAAAAGTAAATGATCCGATATGGCAAAAGTACCTGACCAGATATGGCAAAAGTACCAGACCAGATATGGCAAAAGTACCAGACCAGATATGGCAAAGGTACCTGTCCACATATGGCAAAAGTACCTGACCAGATATGGTAAAAGTACCTGTCCACACATGGCAAAAGTAAATGATCCGATATGGCAAAAGTACCTGACCAGATATGGCAAAAGCACCTGACCAGATATGGCAAAAGTACCAGACC
Organism: Ascarosepion bandense; assembly: GCA_037127315.1. NCBI lineage: Eukaryota > Metazoa > Mollusca > Cephalopoda > Sepiida > Sepiidae > Ascarosepion > Ascarosepion bandense. Next base: position 2,340,777 of record JBBBDQ010001553.1, on the reverse strand, counting down.
AGATATGGCAAAAGTACCAGACCAGATATGGCAAAGGTACCTGTCCACATATGGCAGAAGTACCTGACCAGATATGGCAAAAGTACCTGTCCACACATGGCAAAAGTAAATGATCCGATATGGCAAAAGTACCAGACCAGATATGGCAAAAGTACTAGACCAGATATGGCAAAAGTACCTGGCCAGATATGGCAAAAGTACCTGACCAGATATGGCAAAAGTACCTGAGCAGATATGGCAAAAGTAAATGACCAGATATGGCAAAAGTACCTGACCAGATATGGCAAATGTATCTGTCCACATATGGCTAAAGTAAATGACTAGATATGGCAAAAGTACCTGACCAGATATGGCAAAAGTAAATGACCATATATGGCAAAAGTACCTGACCAGATATGGCAAAAGTACCTGACCAGATATGGCAAAAGTAAATGACCATATATGGCAAAAGTACCTGACCAGATATGGCAAAAGTAACTGACCAGATATAGCAAAAGTAAATGACCAGATATGGCACTTAACTGAGTGAACAAATTACTGACAATACAAAAAAAAAGAGATTTACCATCAGATATAAGAAACAATACAGAATCCGATTGATATTTGGAGAGCTGAGTTCGAATTCATTACATTTACTTACGTGCTGATATCTTTGGGAAAGGTATGAATCTATCTCTTCTCCCCAATCTCTGGGTAACATAGCAGGACAGACTTGGATGGCACCCTGTCTAAGAGAAGGAAACTGAATTCAAACCAACCTGGAAAGCGTTACGTTCCGTCAGGCTTTCGTCCCCAAAGAACCCCTACTTCTGTTGCGGCTGCAGTACACGATGTGCCGCTACGACTCTAATATCTGGATCTGGATCTGGATAAGGGAAAAAGTGTTAAAGTTTCTAGAAAGGGACAAGGATTCAATGACAAAGACAATTCGGTCGGGTTTCAATCCTGAGTAAAAAGCAATCTAACCGTACTGATGAGCTGTGATAGAGAGAAACAGATCTGTCTGCGGATGACTATATATATATATATATATATATATATATATATATATATATGACTAGATGATATATATATATATCCATATGATACAATCAACAGTTTTACAAATCCGAATTCTACAGCAATAACTTTTTTTTATAAAAGCGCTGAATACAATAAATCCTGTAGACCATAATATAATCATATTATTAAATTTGTTTGGTTTTTAATTAAAACACAAACACACACACACACACACACACACACACACACACACACACACACACACATATATATATATATATATACACACACAAATAAATGCACAATGGTCATTATTATAATAGAGAGGGTATATATATATATATATATATATAGTCAAAAAAAAGTAAACGCCGGAGAAATCGGATTTGTAAACCTGTTGGTCCTATCATATATATATATATATATATATATATATATATATATATATATATATATATTTACGTTTACTTTTTTTTTTTTTTTATGAAAGTGAAGAATTTGAAGAAGCAAAAATAGGACAAGGCAGAAAATACAGAGAACACACCTCAACAGAAACATCTAAACATGAAACGATTTTGTGTTTTCCACAAGTTGTTGTCTCGAGGAATTTTTGTTTGCTTGCTGGAAAGTTAATCTTGAATGTTCGTTTTAAATTATTCTTGGAAAGATGCAGAAAGAAATGTCCTGTCCTGTGGTGGTGGTGGGGGGGGGGGGGTTGAATCTGCCTTGAATCTGTTGAATCGGTCGACTCTTTCTTACCTTGCGCTGATTTATGATCCGCTTCGGCTGGAATTATCCTCCGTTCTTGAAGCGTGAGCGCTAATATTTCCACCTCAACGGTTAATTGCCTTTCTCCTCGACAATTCATTATTTTCTGTTGTCCAAATAAAATTTCACATAGGATCGTGGTTTGGTTTTTGTCGTCTTCTCAGCTCGTTGGCCAATTTCTGTGAAGGCAAGGTTTTCATTGGTCCAAAGAAAATTTTACATAGACTCGCGGATAAAAGCAGTCTCTTTTATTGAACCAAGTATGATCATATTAGCTCTCCCTCTCGGATTTCACAAAGCTTGAAGTGCCCGTCCCTTATTAGCCGATAAATAACAAACTTTCTTTCTCCATTAATTCAAAAAATAAATCCGCTACGATTCACAACTATTGGCGTGTTTCGACCGCTGAGCTGAAAAGACCATAAAAATGTAACAACCTTTACAGATATAATTTTGTCAGTTTTTTAACCGCTGAGACGAAAAGGCCATAAAAATGTAAGAACACAAATTATTTTGGCTGTTTTTAACCAGACAGTCAGTTTAGTAGTAATGCATGATCAACGCATGGACTACCATGTTTCTTTCGATCTATTACTGACTAGGTAGAAGATTATCCCGCAGTAGTTTCCCATTTCTTTCTGCGGTAGACTGGTATCCAACCAAGGCTACAGAACCCAAACCCTTCTGCTATTCAACCAACGGCTGGAGGGGGGAAGTGATGAATTCATAACTTACGCAGGGAGGATTATCATGTTTATTAAATTGGCCTTGCGTCAATTATAACCAAAATCCCCAAAATTTATTCCAGACCAGAAGATTGAAAGAATATAAGGGTTTCATTTGTATGTTTAAATGAAAATTTATTTACAGAACATCAATTTGTAGGAAGTGAATTTATTAACTGGGTAAATATTCAAAGAGAAAGTGCAGTACGGAGTTAAATGAATCCAAAGTTTGTAATTGTAACGAAATGTGTGTATACAGGAAAAGATTAACAGGATAGTAATAAAGTCTGTTCAATTCTTTCTTTAAACTGACGGCAAGAAAGTGAACCTGATCAAGGAAGGTAAAGCAATAAAAGAAAATTGTACTTATTGACGTTAATTTTTAGGAGTTATTTGAAGTGTCTTACTGTTGTTGTTGTCTTCTTCTTCTTCTGTGTTTACGGCGAGAATGGTGGGGACGAAGAAGAGATAAAGAAAAATAGCATGCAAGAAGGAAAGGGAGAAAAAATGTATGTCGACGAGACATGTCCGGTTCAGCGACTTGAATTTTCTCCCTTACATTGTGGCGGTTTCTTATCTGATCTCGGCTTCCAAATAACTTTTTCACACAGACTTGTTAATTTCTATCAGTTTTGTAAATCGCTCCCTTTCATTGGTTAGAAAATAATTAACACCGGATCACGAAATTTGGCTTCGTCTGTTTTCTTCAGTACGAAGTCAATCCATTTTATTATTGGTCAAAATTAGATTTCACACTGGGTTGCGAATTTTGTAAACAGTGACAAGAAAAGAATTACTTTTAATTGTGTATTCCCCACAACGTATTTTGTAAACAGTGAAAAGAAAAGAATGACTTTTAATTTCGTATTCCCCACAACGTATTTGCGCGTAAGTGAATGCAACAAATTTTCAACCGCTGAGCCGAAAATCTGAAAAAGCCATAAAAACGAAACATTTTTCTACACAAATACTTTTGGTGGTTCTTTAACGGCCAATTTTTTAAAAGATTTTTACAACTACAACAATTTATTCCTACAAACCCATCTGGCGAAAATAATACACTTAAAAAGTGTATTAAAAAATGTAGACAATTCAACATTTACACTAAAAAAGACTAATAGAAAAAGTATATTGTGAAGTTAACAAATACGTTATAATTTACTGCATACAAACCAAAAATGTTCATGTAGCAATGTAACATTGAGCACGGATTTTATTTGAACTTGCAACCTTGCTGTAGACGAGTGATAAAGTCATTTAGTCCCAGATAAAAAATTAAAATCAAGTACAAACCCTCCTATCATTCGTGCTTAACACACTTCTCTTTTTGCGGGTACAGTTTTATTTAAAATTAAAATTTTCAGCAACTTTCCCCACAGTATTGATTATAAATTATTTTAATCGTAAATTAGAATCATCGAGTGGTCAGATTATTATTTTAATATACGATGATATTTCTTTTGGTTTTTTGTTTTTCTAAACTCGATAAGTAGACTTTCTTCGTAAATAATTTAAAGACAATTTAAAACATTTTTAAAAAAGTTATGTCCCTTGATTATTATTCATGATATTTACTGATTGTCTCCCTTAGAATTTGTTAATTATTATGTCGAATGCTTATGTCAAATTAAAATATACTGATGATCCTCAACTCAAGGCTGAAAAGAACTGAAGGAGTTCAACGAGCCAACTGCTGATCTGTCGCCAGAGTATTCTTCTTCTTCTTCTATGTGCCCTGTTCTTTCAGGACGTAGGCGATCATGGTTCTCCACGTCTCCCTATCCCTTGTGGCTCCTAGTATTTTTGCTCCCGTTACTCCTGTCAACCCCCGTTCCGTCATCCACCTGATCAGGCCCTGCAAATATGTTATCGGCTGCCTTCCTCTGTCTCTCTTTCCTTCTATCTGGCCAGTCAGTATCAGGTTCTCCAGGCTCTCCTTCCTCATTGTGTGTCCTAGGAACTTCAGTTGTCTCTTCCTGATGCTCAGTATTAATTTCCTTTTTGTTGCCATTCTTTCCAACACCTTATCGTGGCTTTCATGCTCAGTCCATGGTATCCGCAGCATCCTTCTGTAGAACCACATTTCCGCTGCTTCCAGTTTTGTCCTCATTTTCGATGATATTGTTCAGCATTCGCTGCCGTATTGAAGAACTGACATCACGTAGCAGTCCAGCACTCTTTTCTTTGTTTCCAGTGAGATTTTCATGTGTGTTAGTATTTTGTTTAGCTTCTGGAACACGCCCTTTGCCATGCCAATTCGCCTTCGGATCTCTGTGTCGCACTTTCCATCTTCAGTTAGAACACTTCCTAGGTATTTAAATTTTTGTACTTGCTTGATTCTGGTATCTCCCACATTTATTTGGCATTTTGGGTTGCACCTTTTGCTGATGACCATACACTCAGAGTATTATTTATCTGAAAGGCGTCAACTACCCAGCAATGGAACCACAGACGGACTCTCTTAGGAACAGATTCCTGAACGAGGTTTCCCCAGACCCACAATGCTAAAACAAATTAATTTTTAATAGTTTTCCAGTAATAAAAATTATGAAAATGAGAGAGAGAGAGAGAGAGAGAGAGAGAGAGAGAGGTGGGGGGGGAAGGAAGGCAATCGTGTTTATTAATTGTTTTTTACTTTATTTTATTTTTAATGTTAACTCAATACAAGTTATGGTTTGATTTGATTTTGTTTAGCGCCAATACAACCGTTTTTAATGCCGGAACAAGAAATCGATTAGCCGAGTTCGAATTCCAGTTGAATTCGTTGCATTCACTTACTGACAAATAACCTTAGGAAAGGTATTAATTTGTTTCTTTCCCCCAGCTATGGGTCAAATAACAGGACATATTGGCCTTGGTTGGGGACAGGCTACGGCAGAATGTAATGGCAACCTACTGCAGGAATTTCTTCGGCCCAGTCAGTCATATTTCTTTCGAGACATGATTGTCTAAGCGTGTATCACGTATTGCACTTTAACTGAATGCCGAAATCTAAATATTTAGAACATAGCTTTATGGATTTGAATAGAGCTGACTTCTTGTTAATTTTAGTCTTTTTTTAATGCCAAATTTACATGTAAATCTTTGTTTTAATTCATCTGTTGTAAAACTTCGTGGTAAAAAGATATCCCGTCTCAGTTAATTCGAAATCAAAATCTAGCTTTTTTCTCCTTTCCTGGAAGGGAACTCAAACAGATCTCGCTGACCTTAGCTCAATTCTGATACTGCAAAAAAAGAGGCGTGGGACAATTTTGTTTTACTTTAAAAAAAAAAAAATGGGGACAATATTGGCCACGAAAATAGTTCCTCACAGACCGCAAAAAGATAGCCACATGTTTGAGAGCCACAGCATATGTTATATTTAGTCTAAAAATGAGAGCTGTCTTATATATTATTAATCTTAACGTTCGTGCTCTCAAAAAGACTGTGCGTCAATATGATGTATTTCCCTTAAAACCGTTATTATTTTAACTATCCATACCTCCTCAGCAATGTTTTTATTGTGAAAAGTGATAACTACAATTTTAAAATCTAAAATATAATTAAATCAAATTTATACGTTTTTGGAGGCTTTTTTTTATTGTTTTTTATTTTTATATATTTTTTTTTGTTTTTTTTTTTGTTTTTAAGAATTTACGCCCAAAATATTAAACAATTTCAATGCCACTATTGCGCAAGGGGCTACATAGAGGGGAAAGTGGTGAGAAAGGATGGTTAGATATAGGAAATGTCAGAAGGAGGGTGATAGGCGGGTAAGGATACCGAGAATGAGGGTTGGGTAGATGGTGAGAGTGTTAGGAGAATAGGTGCAAGTTAGTGTGATAGGAGGTGTCTATTGACCTTACATTTAAACTCCTGGAGATTGTAGCTGTCGGGAAAGTAGACATGTGGAAGGGAATTCCACAGGCGGGAAGCGCGAGAAAAGAAGCCGTTGGAGTAGAAATTACGGTTACATCTTATCTGTTTTACTGTAAAAGGGTGGGACCTAGTTGCTAATCTAGTATCTCGTGTAAATTCGTACCTAGGTGGCACCAATGATTTCAGTTCATCGGAGCAGAAGCCGTGAAAGTATTTATAGAAGTAGCACAGGGAAGCCACCTCACGCCGGTGAGAGAGTGGTTGCAGCCGGTCTGCCAAGTCAGTATCGATCACGTTATAGATTCTCCGTTATATTTTGTCAAGAAACCCGAGGAGAGTAGTAGGGGTATCCGACCAGATGTGGCAGCAGTATTCAATACACGGGCGGGTGGTAGATTTAGATATGTGCAGGATAGATTCAGACAGGAAAAACTTCCGGGCCCTGCACAGAGAACCGACTTTCATAGCGGCGGATTTGGTAATGGATTCGATATAGTCATTTCCGAGAGTGTAAGGCCAAGGAGGCGTAGTGTTTTACTCTCTGGGAGGCAAGCCTGTTCCATGCTAATGGGAGGTAGATGCGATTGTCTATGGTGGTTAGTTGATAGCAGCTTCGTTTTAGAAGCATTGAAAATTACGAGCCATTTCCTACCCCAGTCCACTACGGATTGGAGGTCCTTTTCAAGCTCGGCAGCGAGGTTCGCTTTGTCGCCCACACCGGGTTTTTGATCGATGCGAGAGTAAATTGTTGTGTCATCGGTGTACATGCCTATGGGATCTAATGGCATCGGGGAGATCATTAATATAGATCAGAAAGAGCGTGGGACCTAGGATAGAGCCTTGAGGGACGCCCGCGTTCGTATGGTAGTTTTGGGAGGCATGTCCATTTAATACCACCTTCAATGTGCGGTTAGAGAGGAATGACTGGATGAGGTCAAACAAATGTCCAGTTAAACCGTAGCTCCGCAGTTTGCATAAAAGGCCAGCATGCCAGACTCTGTCGAACGCTTTGGAGATATCCAAGGCAACGGTTCGGGCTTCGCCATTCTTGTCAAGAGCCTAGTGTATGTACTCGGTAATGGTCGTTAGCATATCAGCAGTAGACCTGGTGAATCGAAAACCGTACTGTTTGTCCGAGAGAAGCCTGTGGGCCGTGAGATGCTGAATCACATCGGCGTTGATAATGGCTTCGAAAACTTTGCCGAAGATCGGAAGGAGACTGATAGGGCGGTAATCAGCGGGGTCTGAGGGTTCGCCAGTATTCTTAAATATGGGAACTACAGAGGAGGACTTCCAACAAGCAGGAAAGCAGGAAGCAGATAGGCAGAAGTTATAGAGTTTAGAGAGGACAGAGGAGAGTTCTGGGGCACATTTCTTCAGGACTATGATTGGGATTCCGTCCTCACCGCTCGCTTTGTGAGGGTCAAGTTTTGAGATTATCTTAGAGACCAGCGAGGGTGTAAGGCGGACGCTATTTAGTTGAGCCTTAGTTCTAGGTGGGAAGTCGGGTGTAGGTACTCCTGACGAGTCCAGTGTCGAATTGGTGGAGAACCTACGAGCAAAGCATTCAGCCCTGTCCGCTGGGGAGTTGAGAACCTCAAATTCATTGATTAAATGAATATTGCAATTTTTCGACATTAATAATTTTTTTTGGTAATCCGTATTAATGGTTCCCATATTGTATTCATCTCTATGCTTGGTCGGATTTAGGAAATTTTTGTAACCTTGCATATATGCTGCTTCGCACAAGGAATGAAAATTATATACATCAGTGATCGTAATAAAGAGATTAATTTGAAATTCCTAGCATCTGAAGAAGGCCAGAGCGTTAAAACGACCGAAACGCTGTACAATTTATTTTTAATCAATTCATCGCACCAAGCAAAGCAGTACCGCCACTGATGTGCAGAGAGCTAAATAAGAGAGTTAAAGTTTTATGTAAGAAGAGAGTGAAGAGAAAGACGAACCAGCTACAGTGGATGAAAGAGAAAGGGTCAGAGAAGAGGAGTGAATACAGTTGCGAAGGTAGAGAGAAAGGAAAATGATACCGACCAGGAAGTATTGCCTAAAACCTCATTCCTCTCCGTGGTTCTCTCCTGCTTGCACAGCCGCCATTACCCACAGGAACCATTACTTCCGTCTATTCCGGAGACAGTCATCTGATCACAATAGGCGCCTGTTCACGTCTGCTCGCAATGAGTGCAAGAGAACCCTAAATGACGCTAAACGGTTGTTTGCTGAGAGAATGCGACAGCGCATAGCTGACCGCAAGTTCGGCACCAAGGACTATTGGAGGATTTGCAAACAAATGCTGGTGTCCCACAGGGCTCTATCCTGGGCCCGACGCTCTTCCTTATTTTCATCAACGACCTCCCAGATGAGATCAGTTCCCAAATAGGCATTTACGCAGACGACACCACAATATACTCCCGTACCAGTAAGAAACCTGTCGTGGCGGACAGACATAATATCGCTGTTGACCTTGAACGGGATCTACACTCTGTGGTGAATTAGGGCAAGAAGTGGCTTGCCGACTTCAATGCGTCTAAGACCAAGCTGTTGTCTGTCAACCATCACAGGCAACCTCTCCTGCCTCCCATCAGCATGGACCAAGCGATTCTCCCTGAGAGCAACACACTACGCCTCCTCGGCCTTACCCTCTCCTCAGACCTCAAATGGAATCACTATATTGATTCCATAGCTAAATCTACTGCTAAGAAGATTGGGTCACTATGCCGATCAGGATGTTTTTTCCGCCTGAATCGATCCTGCATATATACAAGTCAACCATCCGTCCGTGCATGGAGTACTGCTGCCATTTATGGTCAGGCGCCCCTGCCGTTCTTCTCAGTGTTCTCGACAGGCTGCAAAGGAGAGTTTGTAATGTGATAGGTACTGATCTGGCGGCTCGACTGCAGCCACTTCCCCACTGTCGAAATGTGGCCTCCCTTTGTCTCTTCTATAAATACTTTCATGGCTTCTGCTCGGACGAACTTAAGTCACTGGTGCCTCCTCAACAGGTGTTTACTCGTGCAAACAGACTGGCAACTGGGTCCCACCCATTCACAGTCAGGTTAGCCAAATGCAGACGACAATTCTACACGTGCAGCTTCTCTCGCACTTCCCACCTGTGGAACTCGCTCCCATATTCTTGCTTTCCTGACGGCTACAACCTCCAGAAATTTAAATGCAATGTCAATACTCATCTATTAACCACTGGACTCTAGCTGTCTCCCCACCCCTGTATATCCTTCCCTTTCTCTCCACCTATGTATCTGTCATCGCACCCGCTTTCTCAGCTTTCTATTATTCCTTTCTAACTAGTTTGTACTCCTCACTCTTTTCTAATTAATCTTTTTACAGTTATGTAGCCCCCAGCTCATCAGTGGCATTTCTGTCTTGCTCGGGTGAAATGATTAAAAAAGGGAATTTTAGCCGATGTATGTTGTGGCCTTCTTCAGGATTTTTCTATATTTCTGAGATGAGGTATTGTGGTATTGTGACCATTTACATGGTTTACATTGTTCGGACTATTGTCCTCATCTTTATTGCCATATTTCCGATATTTTAGCCGATGTATGTTGTGGCCTTCTTCAGGATTTGTCTATATTTCTGAGATGAGGTATTGTGGTATTGTGACCATTTACATGGTTTACATTGTTCGGACTATTGTCCTCATCTTTATTGCCATATTTCCGATATTTTAGCCGATGTATGTTGTGGCCTTCTTCAGGATTTGTCTATATTTCTGAGATGAGGTATTGTGGTATTGTAACCATTTACATGGTTTACATTGTTCGGACTATTGTCCTCATCTTTATTGCCATATTTCCGATATTTTAGCCGATGTATGTTGTGGCCTTCTTCAGGATTTGTCTATATTTCTATTTACACTATTTCCATTGTTTTTTCTCCATTTTGTTGCCATATTCATGATGTTTTGACTGTTATATGCTATGGCCTTCTTCAGTTGTTTGGAATTTCAAGCAAACATTTTAGTTATCTGAGCACACATGGCCCAGAGTAGATTTTCATTTTTATTCCATAAAAAAAATTCTCTCCAGATTATTCTATTTTCTTTTTATACAAATCGCATTTTCAGTAGAAACTTTCTTCATTCTTAAGCTCTTGATAAATCCCAATCGATTAAAAAACTTTGTTCAATTTCACTTGTGAATGTATTGATTTGTTTGTTGGGTTCTTTTTAGATATTTTTACTTTTCTGCTTGTCTTGGTTCTGTTATCATTTACAGTTTGCTTAATTTTATTTAAACATTTCACCCCAAGCAAGAAGGCAATAAAGCCACTAAGACACAAGGAGTTATTGAGTGAGAGAGAATATGAGAAAAATAAGTGTGATAGAAGAAACTGTTAGAATTTATGATTACATCTAGCCATTTTGACTGTAAAATGATGAGACAGTGTAGTCAATCTAATCAGTCAATCAAGTGCTATACGTAATACACACTTGAGTGATCATGTCTCTTTCAATTTCTGATTGACTCAGCAGAAGATTTTCCTGCGGTAAGTTACCATATCTTTCAGTAGTAGACTGGTTGCCAACCAAGGCCATAGGATCCAGTCTGTCCTGCTATTCAATTCTTTTATCCAGATCAGTCAGTCAAGTGTAAAGCGTAATGCATGCATGGGCAATTATGTCTCTTTTAATTCATAACGGACCAGGAAGAAAATTTTCCCTCAGTAGGTTGTGGTTTCTTTCAATGGTTGACTAGTTTATATCTGTTTATCTGTATCTGTTTATCTCTTATCTCCCATCCTTTCCAAGACACCCCCATATCTTGTTATTCTCTGTTTGCACTCCACTCTCACGTAACTCTCTTCACATCAGTGTTGTCATCCTTCTCTTACCCATTCTCTAACACCTCCTGTAACCAGTCCTGCTTTCTCTTCACTCACCCCTTATGTAACCCCCCGTGCTGCACCAGTGACAGTACTGCCTTGCTTTGGGATAAGACGATTTTATATCTAAACTTATTTATAAATGGAACTTTGTGTGTGTGTGTGTGTGTGTGTGTGTGTGTGTGTGTGTGTGTGTGTGTGTGTGTGTGTGTGTTACCTATAGACTCCGAAATGGCTGAACCGATTTTCTTGAAAATTTAGACAGTTGTATTATAAGCGTCTGCAAGTGTTCTTAGCTAGGTTTTATGTTGAGGTACCCCCAATAAATATCGAAAATCGATAATCGAAAAAAAATCGGGTTATAGAAGGAGTGGTCAGATTTAATCAAATTTGATACACTCATAGATGAAGACATCGGAAACGATATTCAGAAGTTTCAAGGTTGTAGTTCTTACAATAGTGCAGAAAATCGATTATATATATATATATATATATATAAAAGGCAAGATGTTTGTGTGTGTGTCTGCTTATCTGCCTGTATGTCTGTATTTTTTCAGCCCTTGTATTTTAGTTTTTGCTTTGGGTTTGGCTCTAAGTAGGTATAATTGTAGTTCTTAATCTCAGCCATGATACCATTTACTCAGAAGACTTATTTAGCCTTCAAATTTCAGTTTACGAAGAAAAAAACTTATTTGATATCGATAGCAGGAAATCAAAATTTGACTTACATCCATTCATTTTACTTTCAGTCTACGGTTTTGCTTTAACTGGAAACAACTATTGCTTTTTAACCTTTCATGCCAACGTCCAAAGAGTCTGAGTTCCAGGACCATGGAATAGTTTTAAAGGTTTCATTACACCTGAGCAACACCGGGCTATACTGCTAGTTAAATATAAATCTATTGATTCTTTAGAAATTACTTTATATATAGACATCTGCAGACAGTTCTGTTTTGCTGTATCACAGCTCATCAGTATGGTTAGACAACCAATTGCTTTGGGCCAGGATAAAAACCCAACCAAATTGACATCAGTCGGCGATTTCATCTAGGAGATATGGACACTCAGTAGAGGAAGGCAGGTTTTAGCGTGTCATATATACAATGTAAAGACACTCAAGTAGCTGAGAGTGTTCATATTCATTACTGAATGAACATAAATGCATGAGTAGCTACTATAATTGACTCCAAACAGCTTGGTTTCTATAGCGAGGATGAGCTTATTGTTTTCCCTAAAAACAATTGCGGTTTCTTTCAGTGGTTGACTAGTTCCAAACAGATCCAGTCTGTTCTGCATACCTGAGTGAAAAAAAAAAATGGATTTATACCTTTTCAAAAGTAATGTAACAAATCCGACTGAAATTTGAACTCAGCTCTCCTATTTCTCATTCCAGGCCAATATCCATTACACTAAATTGTCCGTCCTTCTTATTTAATGTGTCGTGTCCCTTCAGAATATAGGTGATCATGGCCCTCCACATCTCCCTATCCCTGGTAGCTCTTAACACCCCTTTGACTATTATTCCACTCAACCCCCGCTTTGCCATCCATGTGCTCAAATGTCAAACAATTGCTTCTCCTTCCTTCTATCTGTCCCATGAAAATCAGATTCTCCAAGCCCTCTTTCCTCATTACATGTCCTAAGAGCTTCAGCTGCTTTTTCTGATGTTAAGTATCAGTTTCATTTTCCTATCTATTCTCTCCAAAACCTATTCATTGCTTGTGTGTGCCATCCATGGTATCCTCAACATCCTTCTGTAAAACGATGTTTCGGTTGCTTCAAGTCTCTCCTTCATCTTTAATGAGATTGTCCAGCATTCACTACCATATTGAAGGACAGACATCACATAGCAATTCAGTATTCTTTTCTTTGTTTCCAGTAAAAATGGATTTATACCTTTTCAAAAGTAATATAACAAATCCGACTGAAATTTGAACTCAGCTCTCCTATTTCTCATTCCAGGCCAATATCCATTACACTAAATTGTCCGTCCTTCTTATTTAATGTGTCTTATTTAATTTTTTAGATATTACTTTAAACCTTTGAAATGGCACTTTTAAGACAGTCAAACGCCAATCTGTATTAATGTTAACTCCAACCATCCCCACCAAATAATCAAACAAATTCCTGCCACTGTAAATGCCAGGATCAATAAATTATTCTCCAATAATAAAATGTTTGATGAAAATAAAACTCCTTATAAGATAGCCCTCAAAAAAGTGTCTTTAGACAAAAGTTAGTCTATCTAGAATCCTCCAAAGAAACAAGAATAAATATAGCTAAACCCAGAAAAAGAAGAATTATATGCTTCAACTCCCCTTTCTGCCAACTACCTAATATAAATATCGGTCAATATTTGCCGAAATTGATTGACAAACATTTAAACAAAATAATCTACTGAGCAAGATTTTAAATTGAAAAACCTTTTAAATTAGCAACTTTTCCCTAGTAACATCTACAACATTATTAATTCACACAGTAATGAAATACTAGACAAATTTTATAACAATCACCAATAGTAATAGTAAACCCACTTGTAATTGTATGTTCAAAGATAACTGCCCAATTAAAGAAAAAAAATTATATACCAAGCCACAATTTTCACTAAAGAATACACAAATGCTAAAAAAGTATATATAGGCATTTTCACCGGATCCTGGAAGCAGAGGTTATTCAATCATAAGCACTCTTTTCATACATTTCACCCATAGCATAGAGGTAGAATCGCCGACTGACACCAATTCAGTCGGGTTTCAGTCCTGGGTTAAAAGCAATCAGAGTCTAACTGTACTGATGACCTGTGATACAGCAAAACAGATCTGTCTGCAGATGACTATATATATATATATATATATATATATCAGTAATCAGTATGACTTGTATAAATAGTTTATCTTAACTGAATATTTAAACTCTCTTTGATAAGGCAACAACTTTGGTAATTTTTTTTTAAGTATAATCTGCCACAGTTTGATCTAGATCCTGTGGAGTATTAATTTGTTTCGGGTCAGTGAACTGTCTTAGATGAAAATGAGTCATCTGATAATTGACCATTGTCCTGATGGCAAAATAGCAACATATCACTTCAAACCACACAAATATGGCCATAACAAGATTGACTGCTCATTCCAGAGGATAAATATTTTGTTGTTCCTTGAACAGCAATAACATGATGAGAGAAAACTTCACAAGAAGAGTGAGCAGCCAGGAGCCAGCAAGTTCAGGGACTCTTTCCATGCGGTTTGCAACATAGCCTAAGTATAGTTGGATGATCCCAATGATTGAGAACATAGAATATGCAGCAACAAGAATGATTTTGTACAAGATGATCAAAGGGGAAAACTTAACAACAAGAATAACAATTGAGCAGATGAACCAAAATGGAGCAAAAAAGGCATTGAAATAGAGAGCCATTTGGAAAGGCAAACTGCTGATGTAGTCATGATCAGAACATAATGACTGGTGTTTGCGTGTATCTTTTGACATGGGGAAAATAAAATCTGTCATTGTATTAACAGTTTTTTGAAGTGTGGATTCCATCACAAAATGTTTTAACTTGTAGAAATTTTGTGAGACTTGCCTAAATTAAAAAAATATCAATACTTTTAAAAACTAAAATATCCATATAGATAAATTTGTTCAAGTCAGTAAGAAAACTTGAAAAAAAAATTTTTTTTCCAAATATATATATATATATATATATATTGCTTTTTTTTTATAGATAGATAGATAGATAGATAGATAGATAGATAGATAGATAGATATTTCATTTGTAAACAAGTTATTATACAACCCAGGTTTCTACCACCTTCAGGTTTCTGGTGCCTTCAGACGGTTTACAATAACTATATATATATATATATATATTCAGCATATCTTCATTAAACATGTTTCATTGAATGATTTTTATACTGATCATTTTTAGTTGTCTAGTCAGTTTATTAATTATTAAAATGAAATGCATCAAAGAAGGCCCCATAGTTTTTTTCATAAATTTTCGTTTTAGGTCCCGAAGGCTTTTATCCCTTCAAATTGTTCCAAAATAGCCTTAATTCTGTGTAAATGTATATGCTGAACTCAAATCAACAATTAGTTATTGAATAAATCTACCTTTATTGATGTTAACGACCAGAAAAAAATCGAACTTCATCTTGCTCTTTTTGTCACCCACTACTGTCACACTGACAAATTATTCACTGCTGAATGACTTTTGGCATAGAAAACAAATTTCAGTCTATTAACTTCCTTTACTGAAATTAATACATGATTTATTTTTTTCGGTACTCAATTTCAGCAGAAAGTTGCATGTTTTTTTTATAATTTTCAAAAATATAAAAATAATTGATAATTGTAGCTTTACTTAATTTTTTCTGATGAAAGTTAACTTTCGAATACATGAAAATACGGAATTTTTTTAAGAAAGTTATCTTTTAAATCTATGAAAATAAGTGATAAGTGTAGTTTAATTAACCTTCAAATATATATTTTTTTCCCCCTTTTTTTTTCTTTGGGTACTTAATTTCAGAAGAAAGTTAACTTTCAAATATATGAAAATAAGTGTTAATTGTAGTTTTACTTAATTTACAGTTTTTTTTTTTGTTTTTTTTTTTTACCCAAGAACTTTTGAGCTTTTCCACGATGATCATCAGGGGTAAATTACAAAGACAAACTTATTGTAACTGAAATAAAATCTGTGTTCTGTAATTATTTATCAATTATTGTAAGAATTCATGATTGACTGTTTCTTTAGAAGGAAATCTTCAGTGTTTCTTGAGCAATCAGCTTGTCTACTGAAATTTATAAAATCCTTCTCTTAAAACAATTTTTCAGGCAAATCATTTTCATTTAATAATTAACTTCAAGCAAGGCAATAAAGCCACTCGGATGCAAAATTTTACTGAGTGTTAGAAAATATATAGCAGAAACATATATAGTTAGTATTAATGTTTTATTTTTTTATTTTTTGCTGTACTTAAAAGAAATAAATTATTTGCTATTTGTTATAATACAAATACAAAAGAGAAAGTGTTTTCAAACATAAAACTATCAAAAAAGAAACACTGTTGTTATAAATTTCAAAACCTGGTAGCATATAGTTTTTACCCCTGTCACTGGAGCTAAACCTGCATAGACAATCAAATTGAAAAGCAATGGCTGCTTTTTATGAGGCCTCTTATATTTATGTTTTAAAGCTCAGTAGTTTAGAAGCTGCCTCGTTTATATTTCTGATCTTCCAGTCATATTCAGTATTTGAGCTTGTCTGAGCAGAGATCAGAAAAGATTTCATTTTAATCAAAAGTCTATCGAAGAAACAGGCATTTGATAGCGATAGGCTAATATCTATTGATACAACGCATGTCTGTTTTTCGATTCTTTCCTTGTTTTCAGTTTTAATTCATCAATTTTGATTTTTTTAATCATTTCCCCACCAAGCAAGGTAACAAAGCAATTGAGATATAAAAGGTTATTGAATGTTAGAGAATATAAGTAAAATCTACTATTAAGGAGAGAGGTACCTATTAAGGAGAGAGGAAAACTAAAGAATATGAATTAGGAATGTAGAGATAACAACTGACATTTCATTTAAATTTTTGAAGATCAAAATTGACTAGGAAGCAAAGAGCCACAAGAGAGTTCCATAAGTGAGAAGTGCAAGAGAAGAAACTACTAGCATAGAACTTATGGTTACAGCTAGTAATTTCAGCTTTAAAATGATGTAACCTAGTTATCAAATTCTTGAAGCCAAGAAACCAAAGACAAAAGTTCATCTGAATAATTACCATGAAAATATTTATAGAAAAGGCAGAGGGAAGCTACATTACAGTGGTGGAAGGGTGACTGATGCCGAGATGCCAACTCAGAACCAATAACATTGCGGATTCTTTTATGGATTTTGTCAAGTATCTCGTTCATCTTTATTTTAAAATTCTTATGGTAATTTTCTAAGTGTAACTTAGATGCAGCACATTGCCAAAAGTATGAGGCACCTAGTGAGGACCAAACTCACTGCTCAGTCATAATTGTTTTAACAAGTCACGCTTGCTAACCATTCAACCATGCTGAGGTTCCTATCTTGAAATTCTTGAAATGAAAGAATATGAATTAGGAACATGGAGATAACATTTCATTTAAATTTTTGAAGATCAAAGTTGACTATGAAGCAGGAAGCTGAAAGAGAGTTCCACAAGCAAGAAATGCAAGAGAAGAAACTATTAGCATAGAACTTACATTACAGCTAGTAATTTCAGCTTTAAAATGATGAGACCTATTTGTCAAATTGCAGTCAAGAAACCAAAGAGGGAAGTTCATCTAAGTAATTAACATAAAAAATATTTCAAGGAAAAGAACAGTGAAGCTATGTTATGGCAGTGGGGAAAGGGATTAATGCCAGGTCAGAACCAATAAAATTGCAGATTTTTCTGGTTTTTTTTTTAAGTATCTCTTTCAACTCTCATCTTGAAATTCTTATGACTGCATCTTGTTTACTTGTAGTGATGAGTTCAATCTCTGAGTCAGGCTGTGTGAGTCATATACTTGAGACGAGTAGCAATAAATAAAAGTAGCATTTATAATTAAAATGCATAGTTATTAAAAAATTGCATCTCAAAATATTTTTGCTATAAAAATGCATTTCAAATGATTTTACTACAAAAATGTATTTCAAATGATTTCTTCTATAAAAATACATTTCAAATGATTTTAACTATAAAAATGCATTCTAATGATTTTACTACAAAAATGTATTTCAAATGATTTCTACTATAAAAATACATTTCAAATGATTTTACTACAAAAATGTATTTCAAATGATTTCTACTATAAAAATACATTTCAAATGATTTTACTACAAAAATGTATTTCAAATGATTTCTACTATAAAAATACATTTCAAATGATTTTAACTATAAAAATGCATTTCTAATGATTTTTACTACAAAAATGTATTTCAAATGATTTCTACTATAAAAATACATTTCAAATGATTTTACTACAAAAATGTATTTCAAATGATTTCTACTATAAAAATACATTTCAAATGATTTTACTACAAAAATGCATTTCAAATGATTTCTACTATAAAAATACATTTCAAATGATTTTACTACAAAAATGTATTTCAAATGATTTCTACTATAAAAATACATTTCAAATGATTTTAACTATAAAAATGCATTTCTAATGATTTTACTACAAAATTGTATTTCAAATGATTTCTACTATAAAAATACATTTCAAATGATTTTAACTATAAAAATGCATTTCTAATGATTTTTACTACAAAAATGTATTTCAAATGATTTCTACTATAAAAATACATTTCAAATGATTTTACTACAAAAATGTATTTCAAATGATTTCTACTATAAAAATACATTTCAAATGATTTTAACTATAAAAATGCATTTCTAATGATTTTTACTACAAAAATGTATTTCAAATGATTTCTACTATAAAAATACATTTCAAATGATTTTACTACAAAAATGTATTTCAAATGATTTCTACTATAAAAATACATTTCAAATGATTTTAACTATAAAAATGCATTTCTAATGATTTTTACTACAAAAATGTATTTCAAATGATTTCTACTATATAAATACTTTTCAAATGATTTTACTACAAAAATGTATTTCAAATGATTTCTACTATAAAAATACATTTCAAATGATTTTAACTATAAAAATGCATTTCTAATGATTTTTACTACAAAAATGTATTTCAAATGATTTCTACTATAAAAATACATTTCAAATGATTTTACTACAAAAATGTATTTCAAATGATTTCTACTATAAAAATACATTTCAAATGATTTTACTACAAAAATGCATTTCAAATGATTTCTACTATAAAAATACATTTCAAATGATTTTAACTATAAAAATGCATTTCTAATGATTTTTACTACAAAAATGTATTTCAAATGATTTCTTCTATAAAAATACATTTCAAATGATTTTAACTATAAAAATGCATTCTAATGATTTTACTACAAAAATGTATTTCAAATGATTTCTACTATAAAAATACATTTCAAATGATTTTACTACAAAAATGTATTTCAAATGATTTCTACTATAAAAATACATTTCAAATGATTTTACTACAAAAATGCATTTCTAATGATTTTTACTACAAAAATGTATTTCAAATGATTTCTACTATAAAAATACATTTCAAATGATTTTACTACAAAAATGTATTTCAAATGATTTCTACTATAAAAATACATTTCAAATGATTTTAACTATAAAAATGCATTTCTAATGATTTTACTACAAAAATGTATTTCAAATGATTTCTTCTATAAAAATACATTTCAAATGATTTTACTACAAAAATGTATTTCAAATGATTTCTACTATAAAAATACATTTCAAATGATTTTACTACAAAAATGCATTTCAAATGATTTCTACTATAAAAATACATTTCAAATGATTTTAACTATAAAAATGCATTTCTAATGATTTTTACTACAAAAATGTATTTCAAATGATTTCTTCTATAAAAATACATTTCAAATGATTTTAACTATAAAAATGCATTTCTAATGATTTTACTACAAAAATGTATTTCAAATGATTTCTACTATAAAAATACATTTCAAATGATTTTACTACAAAAATGTATTTCAAATGATTTCTACTATAAAAATACATTTCAAATGATTTTACTACAAAAATGTATTTCAAATGATTTCTACTATAAAAATACATTTCAAATGATTTTACTACAAAAATGTATTTCAAATGATTTCTACTATAAAAATACATTTCAAATGATTTTACTACAAAAATGCATTTCAAATGATTTCTACTATAAAAATACATTTCAAATGATTTTAACTATAAAAATGCATTTCTAATGATTTTTACTACAAAAATGTATTTCAAATGATTTTACTACAAAAATGCATTTCAAATGATTTTACTACAAAAATGTATTTCAAATGATTTCTTCTATAAAAATACATTTCAAATGATTTTAACTATAAAAATGCATTTCTAATGATTTTTACTACAAAAATGCATTTCAAATTATTTTTTCTGTAAAAATATATTTAAAATGATTTTAACTATGAAATGCATTTCTAATGATTTTTGCTATAAAAATACATTTGAAATAATTTTAAATATAAATGAGCTTTACAAATCATTTTAATATAAAAGTGCATTTCAAATTATTTATACTATAGAAATGCATTGAAAATGATTTCAACTATAAAAGTGCATTTCAAATTATTTTTATTATAAAATTGCATTTCAAATTATTTTTGCTATAAAAAATATTTCAAATGATTTTAACTATGAAAATGCACTTCAAATGATTTTTACTACAGAAATGTATTGCAAATTATTTTAATAGAAAATTCATATTTATTATAAAAATACATTTCAAATAATTTTACTATAAAAATGCTTGAGAATTAATTTCATTTTAAAAATGCATCTCTATAAATATACATATGGATGCAATTACACGCACATAAAGAAATATATTTCTGGTGTTAATAAAACAGTGCTCAATGTCATATAACAGAGCTATAAAGTATATATTAATAAATATACATATTGTCCTGTCTATAGCACGACTCAGAGTTTCATGCCATGCAGTCAATGTGTATTTATTATTAACTGACCATTCCATGATTAGGATTTTTGGTCGCTATAAATTAATACAGATTCCTCTTTACTTTTGTCTCTTTCTTTCTCACATTTTTACTTTTTGTTATGGGGAAAAAAAAACCTATAATGAACACTCCCTCCTATATTAATAAGAGTTAACAGGAAGTTAATGGGAGAAGTTCTTGAGAAGTTCATAGGAGTTCTTTAGAGTTCTATTGGAGTTCAGTAGAACTACTCTCCTTCCTATATTAATAAGAGTTAACATGAAGTTAATGGGAGAAGTTCTTGAGAAGTTCTTGGCAAGTTCATAGGAGTTCTTTAGAGTTCTATTGGAGTTCAGTAAAACTACTAGGCAGTTGATATTAGTCAGTAGCTAGCTGAATACTAAGGAGTCGGCTTTCAGTGGAAGATTAACAAGTTCTTTACTTATTCTATTCATCTTGTTGGATTTTGAGCCATATATTCAACTCACATAAATATATAAAATTTGGTTATTCAAAGTTTATTAATTATTCAATATTTACCAAATATTCATATTGAAGGAAGTGTGTAAATAACAAAACATTTGAGACATCTTGAAGCAATACAAATATGATTATGAATAAAGACAAAAGGAAAACTTATCTTAGCCAATGTGTTTTATCCTCTGGGGGATTTTATCAAGACAAATGTAAGGATTTTAATTTGCAACAAGTATCTATAAATACAAGAGTAAAACTGTTCATGGTTTATCAAAATTTCGAAATTTAAGTATTCTCATAAATATTCATCAGGTTAGCTGAAAGTGTAGGCAAGCTATGGAGGACGCCAAATGGCATTATTCAATATCTAATAAATAAAAGTGATTAAATAAATTTTTTAATGCAAATTAGTATTTTAGTGTATCTTTTGTCTGTATTCATATTTTGCTTTTACAGATATACTCTATTTGAAATTTTACAAATATAGTCATGTATATAATATTTGATAGTTTTGTAAAAAATCTGTTTTCTGTCCATATAATTCATTATTTAAATTCTTAGATGTTTCATTCATGTTTTTGGTCTATTGTTTCTAGTAGATCTTTTTGGCTTAATAACAAATATTAATATAATATTAGTATAATTAATTTTAAAATTAATTTTAAAATTTTAAAATTAATTATGGGGCATTATGTAATTATTTTTTAAATGATATATTTTAAAATGATATATTGTTATAAATAATGCAGTTATGGTAAATTAAAACTAATTATGGTTAATTATGTTTACCATAGAATTTTAAAACAAAATCTGATAATATTAGTAATATAATATTAACATAATAATTAAACAATTAACAATAATTATGTTTCCAAGGACACATGGTTCAGTGTATAAAAGTGTTGGTTAGATCTAGTGACTTGAGCCAAGAAAGTTAAGAGTTCAATATTGGCTACAGCAGTGATAAACGAAAACTTAGTTATCTCCCTTTAACTCAACTCTTTAAGACATCTGGAAATGGCATGACTCATGGAATGAGAACAATATACCCCAGTGATCGAAATAAAGGGTTCAGTTTGAAATTTCAATTCCTGAAGAAAGCCGAAACATTGTAAATATGGCACCAAAATGAGGACAAGAGTCCAAACAATGTAAATAGAGTAAATAATTACAATATCTCATCTCAGAAATAGAGAGAGCTAGATCCTGAAGAAGACAGGGGTGCACAACAGTGAAGAATCATGAAAATGATGCAAAATATGAGGACAACATTTCAAAAAATGTAAATAGCGTAAATAGTTACAATACTTCATCTCAGAAATAGAGATAGATCCTGAAGAAGACAGGTGTGTACAACAGCTGAAGAGTCATGAATATGATGCAAAATATGAGGACAACAGTCCAAAAAATGTAAATAGTGTAAATAGTTACAATAACTCATCTCAGAAACAAAAATAGATCCTGAAGAAGACAGGTGTGCACAACAGCTGAAGAATCATGAATATGATGCGAAATATGAGGACAACAGTCCAAAAAATGTAAATAGTGTAAATAGTTACAATAACTCATCTCAGAAACAAAAATAGATCCTAAAGAAGACAGGTGTGTAGAACAGCTGAAGAATCACGAATATGATGCGAAATATGAGGACAACAGTTCGAAAAATGTAAATAGTGTAAATAGTTACAATACCTCATCTCAGAAATAGAGATAGATCCTGAAGAAGATCCGAGCATACAATGGCCAAAATATTGTGAGTACGGCAATACAGATAAGGACAACAGTCCAAATAATGCAAATATTTTTACTTTAACATTTTCTTTTACACTTAATGATATTTTGAAAATGGACATTTTCATTTGATATTTCATGTTTATAATATTTTTGTGACATTTGCTAGAAATAGTTGTGCATTTAATATGTGATAATTTTGTTTTGTAAAGAATTTGTTTGGGGTTCAAATAATACTTTATTTAAATTCTTAGATGTTTCATGTATGTTTTTTTCTGTACATTTTTTTACTATTTTGAAAAATCCTGCTTAAAAGTACAGGGTAACCCAACAAAAAAAGAAGCTACAAATTTTTTAATAAAACTGTTAATATTAATTTTTCTTCATTTCTCTTTCAGGGTATATAGGTTGACTTTGTACATGAATAGCAATCTTCCACAGTATGCCAAGGAAAGGACATTTTGCATGGGGATCTATTTCACCAACAAACCATACAAGCAAACTTTTGGGGGTCTATTTCACCAACAAACCATACAAGCAAACTTTTGTGGGTCTATTTCACCAACGAACCTTACAAGCAAACTTTTGGGGGTCTATTTTGCTAACAAACCATACAAGCAAACTTTTGGTGGTCTATTTTGCTAACAAATCATGCAAACAAACTTTTGGGGGTCTATTTCACCAACAAACCATACAAGCAAACTTTTGGGGGTCTATTTTGCTAACAAATCATGCAAACAAACTTTTGGGGGTCTATTTCACCAACAAACCATACAAGCAAACTTTTGGGGGTCTATTTCACCAACAAACCATACAAGCAAACTTTTGTGCGTCTATTTCACCAACGAACCTTACAAGCAAACTTTTGGGGGTCTATTTTGCTAACAAACCATACAAGCAAACTTTTGGTGGTCTATTTTGCTAACAAATCATGCAAGCAAACTTTTGGGGGTCTATTTCACCAATAAACCATACAAGCAAACTTTTGTGGGTCTATTTCACCAACGAACCTTACAAGCAAACTTTTGGGGGTCTATTTTGCTAACAAACCATACAAGCAAACTTTTGGTGGTTTATTTTGCAAACAAATCATGCAAACAAACTTTTGGGGGTCTATTTCACCAACAAACCATACAAGCAAACTTTTGGGGGTCTATTTTGCTAACAAATCATGCAAACAAACTTTTGGGGGTCTATTTCACCAACAAACCATACAAGCAAACTTTTGGGGGTCTATTTTGCTAACAAATCATGCAAGCAAACTTTTGGGGGTCTATTTCACCAACAAACCATACAAGCAAACTTTTGGGGGTCTATTTTGCTAACAAATCATGCAAGCAAACTTTTGGGGGTCTATTTCACCAACGAACCTTACAAGCAAACTTTTGGTGGTCTATTTTGCTAACAAATCATGCAAACAAACTTTTGGGGATCTATTTCACCAACAAACCATACAAGCAAACATTTGTGGGTCTATTTCACCAATGAACCTTACAAGCAAACTTTTGGGGGGGTATTTTCCTAACAAAGCATACAAGCAAACTTTTGGGGGTCTATTTCACTAACAAATCATGCAAGCAAACTTTTGGGGGTTTATTTCACCAACAAACCATACAAGCAAACTTTTGGTGGTCTATTTTGCTAACAAACCATACAAGCAAACTTATAAGGGTCTATATCGCCAACAAACCATACAAGCAAACTTTTGGGGGTCTATTTTGCTAACAAATCATGCAAACAAACTTTTGGGGGTCTATTTCACCAACAAACCATACAAGCAAACTTTTGGGGGTCTATTTTGCTAACAAACCATACAAGCAAACTTTTGGGGGTCTATTTCACTAACAAATCATGCAAGCAAACTTTTGGGGGTTTATTTCACCAACAAACCATACAAGCAAACTTTTGGTGGTCTATTTTGCTAACAAACCATACAAGCAAACCTATGAGAGTCTATTTCGCCAACAAACCATACAAGCAAACTTTTGGGGGTCTATTTTGCTAACAAATCATGCAAACAAACTTTTGGGGGTCTATTTCACCAACAAACCATACAAGCAAACTTTTGGGGGTCTATTTTGCTAAGAAATCATGCAAGCAAACTTTTGGGTGTCTATTTCACCAACAAACCATACAAGCAAACTTTTGGGGGTCTATTTTGCTAACAAATCATGCAAGCAAACTTTTGGGGTGTCTATTTCACCAACGAACCTAACAAGCAAACTTTTGGTGGTCTATTCTGCTAACAAATCATGCAAACAAACTTTTGGGGGTCTATTTCACCAACAAACCATACAAGCAAACTTTTGGGGGTCTATTTCACCAACAAACCATACAAGCAAACTTTTGGGGGTCTATTTTGCTAACAAATCATGCAAGCAAACTTTTGGGGGTCTATTTCACCAACGAACCTAACAAGCAAACTTTTGGTGGTCTATTTTGCTAACAAATCATACAAGCAAACTTTTGGGGGGGTATTTCACTAACAAATCATGCAAGCAAACTTTTGGGGGTTTATTTCACCAACAAACCATACAAGCAAACTTTTGGTGGTCTATTTTGCTAACAAACCATACAAGCAAACTTATGAGGGTCTATTTCGCCAACAAACCATACAAGCAAACTTTTGGGGGTCTATTTTGCAAACAAATCATGCAAACAAACTTTTGGGGGTCTATTTCACCAACAAACCTTACAAGCAAACTTTTGGGGGTCTATTTTGCTAACAAACCATACAAGCAAACTTTTGGGGGTCTATTTCACTAACAAATCATGCAAGCAAACTTTTGGGGGTTTATTTCACCAACAAACCATATAAGCAAACTTTTGGTGGTCTATTTTGCTAACAAACCATACAAGCAAACCTATGAGAGTCTATTTCGCCAACAAACCATACAAGCAAACTTTTGGGGGTCTATTTTGCTAACAAATCATGCAAACAAACTTTTGGGGGTCTATTTCACCAACAAACCATACAAGCAAACTTTTGGGGGTCTATTTTGCTAAGAAATCATGCAAGCAAACTTTTGGGTGTCTATTTCACCAACAAACCATACAAGCAAACTTTTGGTGGTCTATTTTGCTAACAAATCATGCAAGCAAACTTTTGGGGGTCTATTTCACCAACGAACCTAACAAGCAAACTTTTGGTGGTCTATTCTGCTAACAAATCATGCAAACAAACTTTTGGGGGTCTATTTCACCAACAAACCATACAAGCAAACTTTTGGGGGTCTATTTCACCAACAAACCATACAAGCAAACTTTTGGGGGTCTATTTTGCTAACAAATCATGCAAGCAAACTTTTGGGGGTCTATTTCACCAATAAACCATACAAGCAAACTTTTGTGGGTCTATTTCACCAACGAACCTTACAAGCAAACTTTTGGGGGTCTATTTTGCTAACAAACCATACAAGCAAACTTTTGGTGGTCTATTTTGCTAACAAATCATGCAAACAAACTTTTGGGGGTCTATTTCACCAACAAACCATACAAGCAAACTTTTGGGGGTGGTCTATTTTGCTAACAAATCATGCAAGCAAACTTTTGGGGGTCTATTTCACCAACAAACCATACAAGCAAACTTTTGGTGGTCTATTTTGCTAACAAATCATGCAAGCAAACTTTTGGGGGTCTATTTCACCAACGAACCTTACAAGCAAACTTTTGGGGGTCTATTTTGCTAACAAACCATACAAGCAAACTTTTGGTGGTCTATTTTGCTAACAAATCATGCAAACAAACTTTTGGGGGAGTCTATTTCACCAACAAACCATACAAGCAAACTTTTGGTGGTCTATTTTGCTAACAAATCATGCAAGCAAACTTTTGGGGGTCTATTTCACCAACAAACCATACAAGCAAACTTTTGGTGGTCTATTTTGCTAACAAATCATGCAAGCAAACTTTTGGGGGTCTATTTCACCAACGAACCTTACAAGCAAACTTTTGGTGGTCTATTTTGCTAACAAATCATGCAAACAAACTTTTGGGGATCTATTTCACCAACAAACCATACAAGCAAACATTTGTGGGTCTATTTCACCAATGAACCTTACAAGCAAACTTTTTGGGGGGGGTATTTGCCTAACAAAGCATACAAGCAAACTTTTGGGGGTCTATTTCACTAACAAATCATGCAAGCAAACTTTTGGGGGTTTATTTCACCAACAAACCATACAAGCAAACTTTTGGGGGTCTATTTTGCTAACAAACCATACAAGCAAACTTATGAGGGTCTATTTCGCCAACAAACCATACAAGCAAACTTTTGGGGGTTTCTATTTTGCCTAACAAACCATACAAGCAAACTTATGAGGGTCTATTTCGCCAACAAACCATACAAGCAAACTTTTGGTGGTCTATTTTGCTAACAAATCATGCAAACAAACTTTTGGGGGTCTATTTCACCAACAAACCATACAAGCAAACTTTTGGGGGTCTATTTTGCTAACAAACCATACAAGCAAACTTTTGGGGGTCTATTTCACTAACAAATCATGCAAGCAAACTTTTGGGGGTCTATTTCACCAACAAACCATACAAGCAAACTTTTGGTGGTCTATTTTGCTAAGAAATCATGCAAGCAAACTTTTGGGTGTCTATTTCACCAACAAACCATACAAGCAAACTTTTGGGGGTCTATTTTGCTAACAAATCATGCAAGCAAACTTTTGGGGGTCTATTTCACCAACGAACCTAACAAGCAAACTTTGGTGGTCTATTTTGCTAACAAATCATGCAAACAAACTTTTGGGGGTCTATTTCACCAACAAACCATACAAGCAAACATTTGTGGGTCTATTTCACCAACGAACCTTACAAGCAAACTTTTGGGGGTCTATTTTGCTAACAAACCATACAAGCAAACTTTTGGGGGTCTATTTCACTAACAAATCATGCAAGCAAACTTTTGGGGTTTATTTCACCAACAAACCATACAAGCAAACTTTTGGTGGTCTATTTTGCTAACAAACCATACAAGCAAACTTATGAGGGTCTATTTCTCCAACAAACCATACAAGCAAACTTTTGGGGGTTTATTTCACCAACAAACCATACAAGCAAACTTTTTGGGATCTTTTTCACTAACAAATCATGCAAGCAAACTTTTGCAGAAAGTTCCAGTGTCATCATGCTCCATCAAAAAGCAGAATTTTTGACTGGTTTCAGAAATTTAAAGAACATGGGACTGTGCAAAATCTGAACTCTAAAGGTCTGAGGGACAATTATTCTGGTCTGAGGGTGAGTGCTTGAACAGATAGGAATATTGAGGCTGTACATGACTGAACCACTCAGATTTTATTTGTGGTGGTATCTCAAGGATAATGTGTACCAGAACAACCCTCAAACAATTTAGTGAACTAAAGGCAGCAAAGTCAAGGAAATCCCAAAAGAGGAATGAGTCCAACTAATTGACAATTTTGTGCAACGTTTGCAAGTTTTCCTTCAATGCCACATTTAGAGCATATTTTGGAAAGATTGTGACTTTTATTCAAAGCAACCACTTTAACTAAAAACTTGTACACAGACTGAAGTGTAAATCCACCAAGTTTATTAAAAATAACTAAACTTTTTTAGGATTTATTACAATATTTATGGGCATTCTTTTTTGGAGGTCACCATGTATAAATTTTTTTTTTATTATTTTCTTTTGTATCAGTTAACTCAAGAACACTAACCATGGGTACATACTACCCAGTGTAGATGACGCCATTTTAATTAAAATTTAATTACAATTTTCAGTACCTGATTTTCTTACCTAAATAATATGTTTTTCAGTTCCTATTAATGTTAACTCAAAGTAAAATGTTTCAAGTGTTTGCATGTAAAATATTTCAAATAAAGATTTATTTTTAATATTCTTTTGATATTTTTAAAATTGGGTATGATATACCCATGGTTAGTAGTGGTGTAACTTTAATTGATGGTTAGTGTTCCAGGGTTAGACACCATTGAAATACTTTGGCCCATAAAGAAAAGGTGAGTCAAAACATCGGGTCTTCCCATCACTCTGCTGTGAGTGTATTCACTTCTGATTCTCTCAGTAATGGCTGTTCAAAAGCAAAACGGATAATATGAAATATTTATTCAAATTTTCTTGGCATATAATTCATAGATATTTTTATAAAACTATGAACAAACAAACTTGTTAATGTAGTTATTTATAAATTAGCAAATCTAAACTTATTTATAAATGGAACTTTGTGTGTGTGTATCCGTTACCTATAGACTCCGAAATGGCTGAACCGATTTTCTTGAAAATTTACACAGTTGTACTATAAGCATCTGTGAGTGTTCTTATCTAGGTTTTGTGTCGAGGTACCCCTGATAAATATTGAAATCAATAATAAAAAAATCAGGTTATAGAAGGAGTGGTTCGATTTTAATCAAATTTGATACACTCATAGACAAAGACATAAGAAATGATATTCAGAAGTTTCAAGGTTGCAGTTCTTACAATAGTGCAGAAAATCGATAATATATATATAAAAGTTCTCATTACACCCGAGCAATGCTGGGTTATACTGCTAGTAATAAATATTGCATTGGGTTATGTATTCTGATAAATTTTAATTTTTTATAAACTTTTAAACAAAGTGATTTCTTTACAGATTTATAAAGTTTGTCAGTTAGTTGACTGACGTTACATTCACCCCTTCAACTTGAGTGATTTGTCGATAAACCTTTCTGTAATTGTTTCATCCACTTAATACAGATTGCATTGTACTTGCTCCCCATATTTTTATAATCTTGTAACTAAGCATTGCTGAGGGAGTCAAAAGTGTATACAGTAATATTGGTGTCAAGGTAAATAAATATCGCATTCTACTTGGTTCACATATTTTTATAATCTTGTAACTAAGCATTGCTGAAGAAGTCAAAAGTGTATACAGTAATATTGGTGTCAAGGTAAATAAATATCGCATTCTACTTGGTACACATATTTTTATAATCTTATAAATAAACATTGCTGAGTGAGTCAAAAGTGTATACAGTAATATTGGTGTCAAGGTAAATAAATATCGCATTCTACTTAGTTCACATATTTTTATAATCTTGTAACTAAGCATTGCTGAGGGAGTCAAAAGTGTATACAGTAATATTGGTGTCAAGGTAAATAAATATCGCATTCTACTTGGTTCATATATTTTTATAATCTTATGAATAAACATTGCTGAGGGAGTCAAAAGTGTATACAGTAATAGCAGTGTTGTAGTAAATAATAAATATTGCATGGTACTTGGTTCATATATTTCATAATCTTGTAAATAAACATTGGTGTGAGAGTCAAAAACATATACAGTAATGTGTCAAGGTAAATAATAAATATTTCATTATAATTGGTTCACATACTTTTATAATCTTGCAAATATACATTGCCAAGGAAGTCAAAAGCAATATTGATGTCAAGGGAATAAACATCCTTTTGATACACCGTTTTTTTGCTGTTTCATTGTTCTAAATTTTTTGTCTATTTAAAATACTGCTTACACTAGAAAATATATTCAGTTTAATTATAAGATTTATAAAAATGACTTCAAAGGGTGGTACAATTCCAGCTTATACTCTTTTCCTGTTACCCAGGGATTAGTTAGAGAATAAAATAGAAATTGTCTTGGGAGTCAAAAATGTATACTGTAATAGCAGTGTCAAAGGAATAACCTTCTGTTTTGATAGACTGTTTTTTGGGGGCATGACATTTAAAGATTAGCTGTTAAATCTCTTTTAATTTTTTTCAATCATTTGCAACAAATTTTATATTAAGTGTAGATAAATACTTTTCAGTTGTAGCCGTTATTGGGTCAGTTGGTAGTATTATGAGGCTAGCATATTTGCTTTTGTGAGTTTTATAAGCTTTCTTTTTTGTATTATACATTTTATAATTATATCAATATTTATAGTATGAAAATGCTATACTTTATAGGGTTTCCAACATTATAATTATATTTTTACATTAT
This sequence comes from Ascarosepion bandense, assembly GCA_037127315.1. Classification (NCBI taxonomy): domain Eukaryota; kingdom Metazoa; phylum Mollusca; class Cephalopoda; order Sepiida; family Sepiidae; genus Ascarosepion; species Ascarosepion bandense. The sequence goes on along the minus strand of JBBBDQ010001553.1, from coordinate 2,309,776 downwards.
ACATTTTTTAATACTTTTCTGTTGTAGCCATTATTGGGTCAGTAGGTATTATGAGGTTAGGTTATTTGCTTTTGTGAGTTTTTGTGAGCTTTCTTTTTTACATTACACACATATTTTAATCAAATTCCCCCCAAGTAAAGCAGTAAAGTCACTAAGATACAAGGAGTTTCTGGGTGTGAGAGAATTAGAAAAGGAAGGCATTACTAAGGAGCGAGAACAAAAGAAGAGTAATTAAGAAAACAGTAGATAATGTTTGACATTGCATTTAAATTTTGGAAGATCAAACATGTCTGGAAAGCAAGACGCCAAAAAAGATTTTCATAAGTGAAAAGTACAAGAGAAGAAACTATTAGTGTAGAACTTACAGTTACATCTAGCCATTTCAACTGTAAAATTTTGAGACCTTACTGCCAATCTAGCACTGCACTTCATAAAGTCTAGGTATCATAGCAAAGAGCACACCCAAACAATTACCATGAAAGCATTTATAGAAAAAGCACAGGGATGCAACTGGGGAAAATGACTGCAGCCAAGACACCAGGTCAAGACCAATAATATTGCTGCGTCTTCTTTGGATTTTATCAAAAACTTTTAAACATATGCAAAAAGACAGCAATATTTGAAGCATAGACAAATGATAGAATTATAGATATGTAAATAAAAGAAAAATTGTCTTGCATGATACAGCGATCTTTCTTAGCAGCTGACCTCATAATAGATTTAATATAGTCTTTCTTCTTCATGTCTGCTGAGAATGAAAATTTCTTTCCTCGCACTTCCCGACTGTGGAATTCTCTTCCACACGATTGCTTCCCCGACGGCTACAATCTCCAGGAGTTTAAATGTAAGGTCAATAGACACCTCCTAACACACTAACCTGCTCCCATTCTATCAAACACTCTTCCCATCTGCCCAACCCTCATCCTCGCTATCCTTACTCATCTGTCACCTTTCTCCTGTCATTCCGTATGTCTAACCACTCCTTCTCTTTACCTTCCCCTATGTAGCCCCATGCGCAATAGTGGCAGTGGAATGCCTTGCTTGGGGTGAGATGATTAAAAAAAAAAATGTTAGCATAGGAAGGTTAGCATTAGCCATACTGATGGTGGCTAGAAAGAAGTTTCTTATATAATTAATATAGAGCAGTTTTGTTTTTGAAATGTTAAAACAAACAAGCCATTCTTTGCCTCAATTAACAACAGACTGTAGGTCATTTATTTTTAAATTGACCTTGCCAATCTAATTAGACTTACTCTCAAGACAGAAGCAAATGTCTTATCATCAATATAGATACCAAGTTGAAATGTCATCGAGTATGAAAGGATCTAGACAAGTAGTCATTTAGGAAAATTTTCATTTCATTTGATAAGAAAGATTGAATCACTTTAAAAATTTCTCTAAATGATTAGGATATTGGAGAAGTTTAAAAATATTTCCAAACTTGAGAAAGTTTAATAAATTAAAGGAAATAATATTTTCAGTTAAAATTTATTCTTATTTCTACTGTGAATTTCATGATTTTCCAACCCCACCCACAACTAGAATTGAACACTTATTTTCAAAACAAAAGGAAACTGTTGCCCTGAAAATTTGATCAGTAAGTCTGGATTTTTTTTCTTTTTAGTTAGACTTGCAATACTTCAGAAACCAAGAATTATTGTTTGATTGTCACCAATCAAAAACTGAATATTCTCCAGTCATGATAGACAATTCTATTCTCAATGCGGATTCTATTCTCAATGAGGCTCCATAAAGGTCTATTGGATCTAGAGTCTACTCCAAATATCAAATAGAACTCAAACCACTGCTAAAGAAGCCAAAATACTTAGTACCACTCATGAAAGTACCTGACCTGCCATGTTTCATGCTTACAAGAAGCAGTTTAGACCTAAAATGGAGCATTGCTTCTTTATCTGAGCTGGAGCTGCCCAATCCTCACTTTCCAGCCTTGATAGAGCCCTTATGCTACTCTTCATCTTTACAAGATTAAGATTAGATGCAAAATGAAATATTTTTTTTCTATATAATCATATCACCCCAAGTAAAGCATTTTACTGCCACTGTTTTGCAGGGGGTTACATAGAAGGAAAGTTATGAGAAAGAGTGACAGGTTATATAGGAAGTGTCAGGAAGTGGGTAAGAGAAAGAAGACTGTGGTCATAAAGTGGGGTGTTCAGTTTATATATTGATTGTAATGGAGAATTGATCCCTCACTTTATATCCACATTATAATAGTATAGAAATTTGTTTTCATGATCATATCACCTCAAGCCTGGCATTTTATTGCCACTGTTTTGCAGGGGGTTACATAGAAGGAAAGTTATGATAAAGAGTGACAGGTTGTAGGGGGTGTCAGGAAGTGGGCAAGAGAAGGAAGAGAATATTGATAAGAGTGGAGTGGACGAAGAAGGGAGTATGAGAGGATGCAGGTTAGTGAGATACGAGATGACTATTGACTTTACATTTAAATTCTTGGAGATTGTAGCTGTTGGAAAAGCAAGTAAATGGAAGGGAATTCCACAGGCAGGAAGTGTGAGAAAAGAAGCTGATGGAGTAGAATTTGCATTTACAATTTATTGGTTTCACAGTAAAAGGGTAAGACCTAGTTGCTAATCTTGCTTCTATATCTGGGTTTGAGCTTCTCAATCCTCATTTTCCAGAGTTCAAAATCATTTATCTCGACCTGTGGGGATGAATTATTTTTCATCCTACATCCTCTTACCCCAGAGACACAATGTTACATGCTCATTATTATCCTATTGCTATTTCCATGGCAAATGTTCAGATGAACAAGACAAAATATATTAAGAGCTACAAGAGACAGGAAGATGTGGAGGGCAATCATTGCCTATGTTCTGAAGGGACACAGCATATAAAAGAAGAAAACTGTTTCGTAGTTTATATTTTTTAAAATCTGGAATTGTTGTGTCGTGAGTAAGAATAAATAACTCAACAACAGGAATAGGTTAATCGTTGTATTCCGTGGAAATAGTATTTACAAAGGTTATTAGTATCCAATACAAGAATAAAGGTTAATCGTCTCAACCGTCGTAAGACGTAGTATGAGCAATGGGTACTTCCGGGTCGTCACCGGAAGTCTACGACTGACTTGTCGATACGGCTGCTCGGCACACTCCCCTACGTAGATGCCACCATTACTTTACATAGTAATGGAATAGTCCATTATAGCCGAATAGGCGCGGGTGTCCCAACAGGAATTATAAACAGAAATTTGTGTAATATTAAAATGCATGTCAATATATCATGCTATCACTTAACGACTTTGTCATTTTCAGTTTGAATCATTTGAGAGCGAAAAAAATAGATATTTAGGCAAATTTGTTTTGGTGTTTGAATTTCTAAACTAAACAACTATCATTATCCAATATTGATCAATTCAGACTTGTATCATCACTTTGGTTGTTTAAGTTAAATGTTAGCCACTAAATCTGTAACAAAATTAGAGCTTGCTGTCATTAAAATGCACACAAAGTCAAGTTTGTTTTTTTGTTTTTTTTTTAATCATGTCACCCCGAGCAAGGCAGTAATGCCACTGATGTGCAGGGGGCTATGTAAAGGATAGGGAAAGAGAAAACCGGAAACCACATCCTAAACAGGAAACAAGGGATGAGCCTCTTCACCTGTTCAATAGACGAGGGTGGAGTGTGAACCGGGCGATAGTTTAGTCTATCTGTGTGCTGTAAGAGATTTTTCTGAGGCTGATACATTGAGTCTAAAAGCACAACTCTCAAATTACCCACCTGCTGGCTGAAGAGAAGTGAAGCAAATAAATATATAAAACTTTTCTGGATCAAGGACCACTTGTAAAGGACAATCTTCAAAGTGTCCACCCACTTGACCAAAAGTAAATACGGGCTATAAATAAATAAAAAATTCCAGGATCAATTCCAATTACAGAGTCAGATTGTCAAAGTGGCCATCCTCTTGACCAAGGCTACAGAATCCAATCTATCTTGCTATTTAACCCATAAATAGAGGGATAAGAGATGGATTCACACCTTTGTGCATAAGTGAATGAAACAAATTTAACTGGATTTCAAATTCAGCTCTATTAATTTCCCATCTGTATTTTTTCAGCCCTTTTATTTTAGTTTTTGCTTTGGGTTTGGCTCTAAGTAAGTATAATTGTAGTTCTTAGTCTCAGCCATGATACCATTTACTCAGAGGACTTATTTAACCTTCAAAATTCAGTTTACGATGAAAAAACTTATTTGATATCGATGCCAGGAAATCAAAATTTGACTTACATCCATTCATTTTTCTTTCAGTCTACGGTTTCGCTTTAACTGGAAACAACTATTGCTTTTTAATCTTTTGTGCCAACATCCAAAGTGTCTGAGTTCCAGGACCATGGATTAGTTTTAGAGCTTTCATTACACCCGAGCAATGCCGGGCTATACTGCTAGTCTCTCTCTCTCTCTCTCTCTATATATATATATATATATATATATATATATCTTTATATATATATATATAAATATATATATATTCATTCATTCATTTATATATGTGTGTGTGTGTGTTAATATATATCTATATATATCTATTTTATTCATTCATTCAAATATATATATACACTACAGGCCATATTTATTAGGCCACCCCAGTTTTTAAAAAATGATGTATTTCATACTATTTTTAGTATTTATTGCCAAGTGGATAATTCTAAATGAAAAAAGAATAGTTCTTTTGTTAATACTGCACAATAAAATGTGCTTCAAATGAACTGTTCTGGTGTCCAGTTTTTGTGCTCTCTTCCCCATACTAGTCTCTTCTTCTTATTGGCTGGCCGAAGCAAAGGCTTCCTAGCTGCCTTGTAAAATTTTGCAAAGTAATAATAACAAAATAACTATTCTATTTTAATTTAGAATTATCCACTTAGCAATAAATACTAAAAATAATACGAAATAATAATTTTTAAAAAAACTGGGGTGGCCTAATAATTATGGCTGGTAGTGTATATCTATATATATTTTTTTATGAATTCATTCACATATATATATATATCTATATATATCTTTTTTATTTATTCATATATATATATATATATTGTTAAATATAAGAGGCAATGAATGTCTATTATGTTTAATCATGAGCCATTCTAAACATCGTATTTTGGCTTAAATTTCAGGTGAAAATAAAGACAAAAATTCTCCAACATTTGGATAATTTTTTATTAAGTTGGCTCACATGAGCCATCCTCAGAGAGGTTACAAGGTCGTTAACATAAAAACATCCACCATCAGCGACGATTTTATCTTGTGTTGACATAAAACTTTGCTAGGCAATGATAAAACCTAAAATTAAACATAATAGACATTCATTGTCTCTTATATTTAACAGTATACATTTAGAAAATTATCTGCTGCCTCGATACACGAAATATATATTTTTTTTATTCATTCATTCATATATGTGTGTGTGTATGTGTGTGTGTGTGTGTGCATGTGTATATATATCTTTTTAGTCATTCATTCATATATATATGTCATTTTTATGCATTCATTCATATATATATATGTGTGTGTGTGTGTGTGTGTGTGTGTGTGTGTGTGTGTGTGTTTTGTTCATTTATTCATTCATATATATATATATATATATAGATATAGATATATATATGAGTAAAAAAGAGAAAATGAAAACTATACTTAAACCAATGAGTTTTGTCATCTAACAGACTTTTCAAGGTTATTGAAATGTTTTTATTTTGAAAATGTATCTTTTTTCTTTTTTTTTATAATCATTTCACCCCAAGCAAGGCAGTACTGCCACTGGTGCACAGGGGGTTACAATTAGAGGAGAGGGAAGACAGAAAAAATATCATACAGTTGATGTTGTAGAAAGGGTAAGAGAGAGAAAGAAACTGGCAATTGATGTTGCATTTAAACTTTTGGAGATTGTAGTTATCACAGAAGCAAGCATGTGGAAGGGAGTTCCACAGGCGGGAAATGCAAGGAAAGAAACTAATAGAGTAGAATTGACGGTTACATTGCCTATTTTAAGAGTAAAATGGTGGGGCTATAAACAAAAGCAAAATGTCGTTATTTATTCAATATATTTTAAATTACAAGACATTCATTTGGTGAATATGTATGACTGACTTGTCATTTAAATTTTTTTTTGAGTAATGAACAACATTTTGCCTTTGGTTTTAGTTAAATTGTGCAAAATTAAATCATTTCAGTTGGCTTGAAAAAGTCCATCAGATGAAGAAACGCATCAGCTAAGACTAAATAGTTTTCTGCTTGTCTCTTTTTAATTTATATTGTCTTTTCTACATCTGCTATGAAAGTCGGCTCTCTGTGCAGGGCCCAGAAGTTTTTCCCACCTGAATCTATTCTGCACATATACAAATCTACCATCCGCCCGTGTATTGAATATTGCTGCCATATCTGGTCGGGTGCCCCTGCTGCTCTCCTTGGGCTTCTTGACAAAATACAAAGGAGGATCTGTCACATGGTTGATACTGACTTGGCAGACCGGCTGCAACCACTCTCTCACCGGCGTGATGTGGCTTCCCTGTGCCTCTTCTACAAGTAATTTCATGGCTTCTGCTCCAATGAGCTTAGATCACTGGTACCGCCTAAGCATGAATTTGCACAAGATACTAGATTTTACAGTTAAGCAAATAAGATATAACCGTAAATTCTACTCCAACAGTTTCTTTTCTCGCTTCCCACCTGTGGAACTCCCTTCCACAAGTCTGCTTTCCCGACAGCTACAATCTCCAGGTGTTTAAATGTAGGGTCAATAGACACCTCCTATCACACTAAACCCCAATTATTCTCAGAACACTCTCATCTACCCAACCCTCATTCTCGGTATCCTTACCCGCCTATCACCCACCCTCTGACATTTCCTATATTTAACCATTCTCGGTATCCTTACCCGCCTATCACCCACCCTCTGACATTTCCTATATTTAACCATTCTCGGTATCCCTACCCGCCTATCACCCACCCTCTGACATTTCCTATATTTAACCATCCTTTCTCCACTCTATGTAGCCCCCTGCGCAGTAGTGGCAGTGACATGCCTTGCTCAGGGTGAAACGCTTATAAAAAAAAAAAAATTACATCTAGGCTTACGGCCTATCACATTGAATACACCGGTTCTTGCTCAATCACTGAAGTTAAGCAATGTTGAGCCTTGTCAGTACTTAGATGGGTGACCACTTGGGTATACCAGGTGCTGTAAGCGTTTAGTGACGGATGTGCATTGTGGTGCAGTGGATATCAGTTTGGAAAGAGAAGTCGGTGAGCCGAGTTCGAATTCCAGTTGAATACCCTGCATTTCACTTAAGCACTGGTACTCTTGGGAAAGGTATTAATCCGTCCCTTCCCACCAGTTATGGGTTAAATAACAAAGGTAGGACTTGGGGACATTGCTCTTAAAAACAAATGCCAATGAATCTTGATACTCGAAAAGAAAAAAGTATTACTAGACACAAAACTTATATAAAAACAACAATAAATTGTTGAAAGAAAAAGGTATTACCAGCAATAAATAAATAAAATTTAGTTTGCAATAAATGACCCACCAAGGTTGATATGCCATAAAAACAAAACGAGCCAACATATTACATCTGTGAATAGTCACACACACAATACATAGACACATACAGATATACATTTATATAACACTATGTGTATCCATATATAGCATTATGTGTGTGTGTATATATATATATATATATATATATATATATATAAAGGAAAACTCAACACGTTATTTCAATTGGTTATAAATTATAATTAATTTCTCTAAGCTTGATTAGCTCATTTCATCAGACCTTACAATATTCCTTCATTTGGTACAAAAAATTTTGCCCGAATCCAAATTTTTTTCTACCAAATGAAAGGAATATTGTAAGGTCTGATGAAATGTGCTAAATAAGCTCATAGAAATGAATTATAATTTATAACCAATTAAAATGATGTGTTGAGTTTTCCTTTATAAATATCATATTGCACTGGATAACATCCATTGAGCTCTCTGTATAGATATAACACTTAATATTTTATATTAAGTTAATCTTGTTGGATTATCCTCACCGTTTACAGACTGGACATCTATATATATATATATATATATATATATATATATATATATATATATATATGTTACGGAAATTAACGAATTTTAACGAAACTTGGTTATAAACAACCGACAATTTGAAATGAATTGTTTGAACATTATTTTTTATGAATAAAAATAATGTTCAAAGAATTCATTATATATATATATATATATATATATATATATATATATATATATATATCTTATTAACATAGTGATGATCCACGTATACTGTCTTAATATGTAGAGGAAAAACTATTAAAAAGTTGTGAGTTTAAAAATGTATTTTTTTGACAGTATTTGTTTATTTCTGTTATTATATTTTATATTTCAGACCGGCCTCGGTCCTTCATCAGAAACAAATGATTTTCAAATTTGAATTAGAAATGTATTTCGCGAGAGCATCTGTGGAGAGAGTCTGTTTACATCACGTGACGCGTTTATACACATTATTTTTAGTGGGTAGACATATTTGATCAGTTATTCTGGTTTTCTTAAACTGTAAAATTAAATACATGCGCCCAGTAAATAAGAATGTTTATAATAATAAGAAATAATGTTGGATAAAACATCTATTCGGTATAAATATATGAACGTAGACACTGAAGCTGACACTGATGGATAACTATCTCATGCTTAAATGAAGTCTTTAAACCTGAAAATTGCCTTCAGATATTAAACAGGCTGTCTCTGCTTGGTGTTGATCCCAGTGTCTGCTTTCATATTTACATACACTCTATTTCTGATATTGAGCACTTTACCCATAAATATATTATACCTTACAGCTATATATATATATATATATATATATATATATATATAGATTTAGTATATCGAGGCAGCAAGTAATTTTCTAAACATATGCTATTAAATATAAGAGACAATGAATGTCTATTATGTTTAATCATGAGCCATTCTAAACGTCGTATTTTTGCTTTAATTTCAGTTGAAAATAAAGACAAAAATTCTCCAACATTTGGATAATTATTTATTGGTTTTCTTCTAAGCTTTCGGCTCACATGAGCCATCTTCAGAGAGGTTGTTTAAACTGAAATATTATAAAATCCACCATCACTGACGATTTTATTTTGTGTTGACATAAAACTATGCTTGGCAATGGCAATAGTTACCAAAAATAACCTCATAGTCTATAATAACCCAACAAGCACTAAACTAAATTCTCTACAAAAAACCAATGTAGTGTACCAATTTACATGCCCATTCAGAGATTGCATCTCTGATACTAATCAAAAACCTAGTACATATATTGGTTTTACTACAACCACGCTCTCCCGTAGACTTACATGTCATCTTTCTGATCAGAGTACTATTAAACAACATTTCTCTGAAAAACATAAACATGTAGGTAATATCAGACAGATTTTGGTTAACAATATGGTGATCCTTACTCATACACACAGTAAGAGGAACCTGCAGATGTTGGAGGCCATGTACATCAAATTGAAACAACCAACACTCAATAAAATCAACTTTAAAACAGGAAATAACATATTACATTGCATTTGACTACATGGTTTTGTTGTCATTTCGCGCTATCCCGCGGTATGACGTCATAAAACCGCATCGCAAACTCAAAAACTGCGTTTATTATTTTTGGTAACTATTGCCGTTGCCAAAAAAATTTTTATGTCAACACAAAATAAAATCGTCAGTGATGGTGGATTTTATAATATTTCAGTTTAAACAACGTCTCTGACGATGGCTCTTGTAAGCCGAAGGCTTAGAAGAAAACCAATAAATAATTATCCAAATGTTGGAGAATTTTTGTCTTTATTTTCAACTGAAATTAAAGCAAAAATATGACGCTTAGAATGGCTCATGATTAAACATAATAGACATTCATTGTCTCTTATATTTAATAGTATATATATATATATATATATATATATATATATATAATGTCAATATATATGTGTTTTATTGAATATGATCAACAAGTATAATTTTTTAAGTTTCTTTTTTGGTTTTTCTAATATTTTAAAATTTTTTCTTTTATAAGCATTAAGAGAGTGTAGAAATTGTCCAAAGTGATTAATATTGATTTATTCCAAACACTTTCAGCCAGTTCATTATCCATTTTCTAAGAGGTTCATTGTTAGTAGATTTTCCTGTGTTTATGCTCTGAATTGTATTGTTCAGAAGTAGTAGTAATTCTAAGATGTGCTGGATGGTAGTAATAGAAATTCCATGTCGAAAATGGCTAATGTAATGGTCGAAAGTGTTCAGGACAGTAATTACTATGGAGAGTTTTTATAAAAGGAAAACTGTATGGATATTAGAAAAAGAGAATAAAAACTTTATAAGTCAGAGAATAAATCGAAATACCAGTGCTTAGGTGTCGATGTTCTTTAATACCAATGTTGCAGCACATATTAGTCTGTGTGACAGGGAAGTTTCATTACAAATGTGCTCACCATGTTTGGAAAATAAAACATTCCCATGACTCTACATGCATACATAAAATAATCTATATATTCAGTTAAAAACAAAATAGAATTCTTCCTTGATAATGGCTACAAGTATATCCAAAAACACTTGATAAATAAAACATTTGGACAATTTTTATATAATTTTTGTGCTGAAAAAATATAAGATCACATGGAAAGTTATATTAAAAACTCAAGCACTTCACCTTGTTTGTCATTTTTAACAAAACTTGCATAAAAGAGGGATTGGTGCCTAAATACACAATATATATATATATATATATATATATAATACAGGTTTCATTGAATAATATAGACAAGTTCTGACTATTTATTTTGTGTAAGATCCTTTCATATGATCTGATTAGCTTAATAGTGTTGTCATGGAAAGACAACAACAAATCGCAATAATTGTTGATTTTTTTATCAGGTCTGAGCTTTTGGCTTACATAAGCCATTATCAAAGAATGAACATTTAATATTCAGTGATCATAGAACATTTAAATTATTAACAGAGTGAAGTTATATAGAGAAAATTAAACAGATCCATTTTTTGCATCGCACGTGGCTGCAGGCCGAGAAGGAATGCTGGTAGTTCAACACACACTTCTTACGAAAACACTTGTTGAAAATACATATATAAATAGACAAGAAACTAATAAACGAAAACTTAAAATTCTCGAAGCTATCTACATCAAACAGTTTAAACCTAGCCTAAATAAAATAAATTTCGACACCTCCACTAACATACTTCAATGCCTATAATCGATGGGAGAGGTCATAGTTATTATACTTACCCCCTACACCCATAGTAGTAGCAGTTCCCAGACCAATCCCTTCATGCCACTATACTCTCATTTGGCCAAAAACCCACTACCACCATTCCTTCTTGGCCTGCAGCCACGTGCAACGCAAAAAAATGGACATGTTTAATTTTCTCTGTATAACTCCACTCTGTTAATAATTAAAATGTTCTATGTTCACTGAATATTAAATGTTCATCCTTTGATAATGGCTTATGTAAGCCGAAAGTTCAGACCTGATAAAAAAATCAACAATTATTGCAATTTCTTGTCGTCTTTCCATGACAACACTATCAAGCTAATCAGATCATACGAAAGGATCTTACACAAAATAAATAGACAGAACTTGTTTATATTATTCAATGAAACCTGTATTAATGAAAAAATGCTGCCAAAATACACAATATATATATATATATATATATATATATATATATATATATATATGTCAGATTAAATAAATTGCAAACATTGTGTCTGATTATTTTTAATAAAATCTGTTCATACTCATGGATAATATTTCATGTATTATAATTGAAAGATGTCAGAAATGAGCTGTACTGTTGACAGATGTAATTATCATTCATTTCTCAAGGTACCCAAGTACTTTCAATCTCTTTCTGAGATCATCGTCAGGGGTGTAAGTTATGGTAACAAAAAATAACTGCAAAACTGTGTTGCTAAAAATTACTGTAAGTTGTTTTTTTTAAGCTTCAAATATAACAGTTGACAAATTGCTAGCATTCATTAGAATGTGAAAATTATTCAAAATGGAATTTCTTTTATATGTTGTAATGTCATGGTCATGCACGTGTTAAAGCATGAAAAAACTGTTTTTTTTTACAAACATTTTAGAATATTACTACACTATTCATAGCTGATTCTATTAATTGACGGCTTAAGTATTTTAATGAATATTGCCTCGAGAATCTTTACTTTGCTTTTGTTGTTTTCTTGGTGTAGGATAGTTGTATTATCGATCATTATTTTTTTATATTGTGAATGTAGACAGAAATATTGTTGTTGTAGATGTCTAGAAATGTCTAGAAATTTTATTAAAAATAAACTGACACAATGTTTGCAATTTATTTAATCTGACATGTCTAAAAGAAAATTTGCTGTTTAAATACACACACACACACACACACACACACATATATATATATTCATGTATATTTGGGCAGCAACTTTTCTTTCAAACATCTTTCATTAAGTACAATTGACAAGAAAGATTTAATTATTTTTTTAATAATTTTTTTCAGCATCCTAACAGTTTTCTATTTTTTAGAAGTTAAGGAATATAAAAATTGTCCATAATCTTATTGTTTAATTTTTTTTATTTTTTCTCATATTTTGACTGTTATGTAATAATTTATTTCTGCTTTGTTTTTAAAAAAAAGTGTTCATTCCAAGTCCTCACATGCCACACACAACTGGAATAACAAAGCCAGAGACAAAACTGTTCTATAAATATTTTCATGGCTTTTGATCCAACAAACTTAAGTCAATGGTGCTTCTGCAACAGGTGTTTACTCGTGCAACCAGACTGGCAACTGGGTCCCACCCATTCACAGTTAGATCAACTAAATGCAGGCGACAATTCTATTCCTGCAGCTTCTTTACTTGCATGCCTGTGGAACTCGCTTCCATATTCTTGCTTTCTTGATGGCTACAACCTCCAGGAATTTAAATGCAATGTCAATATCCATCTCTTAACCACTTGACTCTAGTTCTTTCTTCACCACCCTGTATATCTTTTCCTTTCTCTCAACCTTTGCAACTGTTATCACACCTGTATTCCCATCCTTAACTGGTTATATAGCCTCCTGTGCATTAGTGGTGTTACCACCTTGCTCGGGATGATACGATTAAAAAAAAATATATCAGTGGTCAAATGTGCTTGAGACAATCAAAATTATGGACAATTTTTATATTCCTTAACTCCTAAATGAACAATGTGTGTGTGTGTGTGTGTGTGTTCATGTGAAAATTTTTGTACATCAGAACAATTTCAGAAAATCTATGACAAAATGGCAAAATTTGCTTTACCTAAGCAAACAACTTATATATGTTATACTGCACAGACAATAACCTAAAATTAAATGTCCATCACAAATCAGCTAATAAAAATGATTTCATAAATTTCTATTCTCACCTTAATAACAAGATATAATCTAGAATAATAATCAGATTCAATTTAATAGCACTCAGAATTTATTGCTCTCAATATTCATATAGAAAGGAGAAATAAATTAAAAATACTTTTAAGCTCTTCAATTACCCTGATTGTTTAATATTCAATGCAAAACAAAAGGCTCAGAAAATATTTCAAAATAAAGGCGTGGACAGTACTAACAAACCCAATGAATCAAAATATATTATTCTACCTACAAACTCTATCACAACTACAAATAAAAAGAATCTAAGCTTAAATTAAGTTTGTTACAACTACTTCTAAAACAACAAAAGATTTAATGCAAAACAAAATAATAAGCTAAAACTTTGAAAGAGGAATTTACTCTGTCTCCTGTAATTATTGCAACAAGAATATATTGGTGAAACCTCAAGGAATTTAAATAAAAGATTATATGAAGACAAAAGGAATCTTTTATAAAACAAGAAAATACTCAGTACATTAGTTGCTCACTGTAATGAATTTGACCATGATTTCAATTTAAAAAATGCCACTTTAATTAAAACAGAAAACAATTTACTAAATTGAAATGTATAGAAAGTGCTTTGATTGCTAGATCATCCACAATAGATTTACATTCAGGATCATACAACATTTCACCTTTCATGGCAGATCTATTTTCTAAATGTGGGATTCTTAATAATAAAAATGATACAAGCATAGATAAAAAAAAATTAATGAAATCAGCAAGATTATTTACCCAAACACAGATTTAATTTAAAAGTTTAAAATTTCAGTGCCCCCCACCATGTGCGTATGTATGATTACATCAATGTAAACATCACTTTAGCCTGAATAAGTCATGTAGAATGAAATGTGTCACATGAAATTTTTGACTTTGTCGTACAATAGATAATCCACGTACCATAGATTCATACATAGATATGTTACGAAATAATCTAACCACCACTACAGAATTCTAGACAACTTGCATAAATCAATCCAATTTAGATTATCTACCAACTCTAGTAATGAGGAAATATTTGACAATAACAAATTTAAATTTATAAAATCTTTAAAATAAGTAACCATAATTTAAGTTTAGAATACTCAGATAAAAACAAAGAAGGTAAGAATATGCCAAAAACTGTAAACATAACATCATATGCTTTCACCCACCTTTTAATCATAATGTTCAAACAAACAGTGGAAGAATTTTCTTAAATTTAATTCATAAATACTTCAACCATTCCCCTTCACTAAAAAAATTTTTTTAGAAAAGAAAATGCTAAGGTTAGCTATAGTTGTACTAAAATCATTGATAAATATATATCACAACATAACAATTTTATATTAAACAAATACGTCCAACCTACAAAATAAAAGTAACCCTGCTAAAAAATAAATGCAACTGCCAAAAAAACAAGACCTGCTCACTAAATGACCAGTGCATGAGCAAAAGTATAATTTACAGAGCTCACATTCATTCTGATGGCAATGTTAAATTCTATTTTGGCTCTACTGAGAACCACTGGAAATCTTGTTACTATCATCATCAAATGACATTAGGCAATATTAAATGCAGTAACAGCAAGGCCCTCTCAAAATTTCTGGTTATTAAAAAACAAGAAAAAAAGATCAGTTATTAACTAAGATATCATTGCAAAAACTAAATCTTATAACAGAAATTGAAATAAATGTAATATATGCCTTTCGGAAAAACTAGTTATCTTGAAACACTTAAAGAACCCTAATTTACTAAACAAAAGAAGTGAATTGAGGATTACATGCAACCATAGAAATAAAAATCTACTCAAATACATTGACCCAGATTATTATAGACCATTTTACTAGTATAATTATTAGTTTTTCCGTTTAAGCTGAAAACAATAAGAATTTCCGTTAATACATATAAATAAACCATATACCCTCTACTTTAAAAATATTCTCCCTAATTAATTTCAAGTTAAAGTTTTAGTTTAAATTAAATTATAAACTCAAAAAAATTAAAATTAAAACATATTATTCAAGTATTATAATGTATAATTACACTATCACTGCAAGAGCCACAAATTAAAATTCCAGAATGGTCAGTTCATAATATACCCCTGATGATTGCATAGGGCATGAAACTCTGAATCATTAGGATAATATGTATATTTACTAATATAGACTTAATAGCTCTGTTATATTACATTGAGCACTGTTTTATTAACACCAGTAAAATATATATGTCTATGCTTATATATATATATATATATAAGCATATTTTCATTCAAACATGTTTCATTGAATAATATATACATATTGTGTCTTATCTTTCCAGTTGTCTGATAAGTTTCTTGATGTTAAGATAAAATTTAGCAAGGAAGGCGCCATAGTTTTTTTTTACCCAAGTACTTTCAACCTTTTCTAAGATCATCTACAAGGGTTAAATTACAAAGACAAACTTATTGTAACTGCGAAAAAATCCGCTTTCCATTGTAAGAGGGCTCTTTAAAAATATGCATGAACACGCTGTTATAGTAATTTTAAAATTTTAAAATGTATCTGTTGTAGCTATGGGATATTTTGCAAAACAAGTGTTTTAATGTAAGAGAGCTGACCAGAAATTGGTAAAAATGTAAAATGACATTAAATGTTATATGCATTTTAATATTGCAATATTACTGCCTGCATATGGACTAGAAATGAGTTTATACAAAAATAAAAAGGGGTGTAAGTCAAGGATGTGTCTTCTCACCAGATCTATTCAACCTATACAGTGAGACAATTCTAAGAGAACTACAAGTCCTGCCAGGGTTTCTCATAGGTGGCCACAATAGGAACAATATAAGATACGCAAATGATACAGTGCCAATAGCAGACACGGAAAGGAAACCACAAGACCTCCCACAAAAAGTAGCTAAAGAAAGCGAAAAGAAAGGACTAAACATAAACTACAAGAAAACTGAATGCATGTTCATCAGTAAAAAGAGGAGCCCAAAATGCCAACTACAGGCGGGGGATACTAAAATCAAACAAGAGACGGAAAGAAAAACACAAGACCTACAGAAGGTAGCTAAAGAAAATGAAAAGAAAGGACTAAACATAAACTACAAGAAAACTGAATGCATGGTCATCAGTAAAAAGAGGAGCCCAAAATGCCAACTACAGGCGGGGGATACTAAAATCAAACAAGAGACGGAAAGAAAACCACAAGACCTACAGAAGGTAGCTAAAGAAAGTGAAAAGAAAGGACTAAACATAAACTACAAGAAAACTGAATGCATGGTCATCAGTAAAAAGAGGAGCCTGGGGATACTGAATTCAACCAGGCACAGAAATTTAAATACCTGGAAAATGTTCTAACAGAGAAGGAAAAGTGTGACACTGAGATTCAAAGGCATATTGACATGGCCAAGGTTGTATTCCAAAGTCTGAGTCGAGTATTGAGAGACATTAGGATTTTATTATTGGAAACAACAAAAAGCCTACTGGACTGTTATGCAATATTTGTCCTTTCATATGGCAGCAAATGCTAGACTATCTCCTCAAAGATGAAAGAGAGACTTGAAGCAACAGAAATGTGGTTCTTCAGAAGGATGCTGAGAATATCATAGACCAAACATCTGAGCAGCAACAAGGTTTTGGAGAGAATGGACACAAAAAGGAAACTTATACTTGGCATCAGAGACAGACAGCTTAGATTTCTGGGACATGTAATGAGGAAGGAGGGCTCGGAGAATCTAATATTCACAGGGTGAAAAGAAAGAAAGAGAGATAGGGAAAAGCAGTGCAAGACATACTTGATGAACTTGAGCAAGTGAATGGCAGAGTAGGGTTTGGGAGAGATACCAGATACGACAAGGGATAGATGTAAGTGGAGGTCCCTGATTGCTTACATCCTGAAAGGACACAACACATAAAGAAGAAGAATATTTGTAATAAATTTTGCTGAGTGCTGGTTGCATGATTTTGATATAGAGGGTAGTTTATTGCAGTTACAATAAGTTTGTCTTTTTAATTTACACCTGAAGATGATCTTACTTAAGATTGAAAGTAGTTGGGTTAAAAAAAAACTATGGCACCTTCCTTGATGAATTTCATCTTAACATCAAAGCACTGATTAGACAACTGAAAAAGATTAGTATAAAAATAAGTAGGCAGTCTATATTATTCAATGAAATATGTGTCTATATATATATATATATATATATATATATATATATATATACACACACAGGTGGGGAGAGAGATGCTGATAGATAACAATATCAAAGATTGTACTTTGCTTAAAAATAGTAAAACATGATAATTCTGGAAGATACCATTTTAAAGTCAGGCAGTCTTTTTAATTAAAGTTCTCAATATCAAAAGATAAAGCACTAATAGTAATAAAAAAAATTAAATGTTCACTTATCTTATCTCTATTCAGAGTTCTGCAGAAGTTACATCCACTTCTAAATGGACTTCATTTTTTCAGAAAACATATGAAAAATTAATTTTATTTCTTATTATTGATTTTTAGTGTTTATCAACCCTTTATGGGTTACTCAATGTTGAAACATATTTTGGATTGTAGGAAATTATTTACAGAAGCCAGTATTTCTAAGCAGTCCCCATGCTTAGATGAACTTCCCTTTTTAGTTTCTCGACTGCAATTTGACAAATAGTTCTCATCATTTTAAAGCTGAAATTACTAGCTGTAATGTAAGTTCTATGCTAATAGTTTCTTCTCTTGCATTTCTTGCTTGTGGAACTCTCTTTCAGCTTCCTGCTTCATAGTCAACTTTGATTTTCAAAAATTTAAATGAAATGTTATCTCCATGTTCCTAATTCATATTCTTTCATTTCAAGAATTTCAAGATAGGAACCTCAGCATGATTGAATGGTTAGCAAGCGTGACTTGGTAAAACAATTATGACTGAGCAATTATAACTGAGTTTAGTCCTCACTAGGTGCCCCATACTTTTGGCAATGTGCTGCATCTAAGCTACACTTAGAAAATTACCATAAGAATTTTAAAATAAAGATGAACGAGATACTTGACAAAATCCATAAAAGAATCCGCAATGTTATTGGTTCTGAGTTGGCATCTTGGCATCAGTCACCCTTCCACCACTGTAATGTAGCTTCCCTCTGCCTTTTCTATAAATATTTTCATGGTAATTATTCAGATGAAATTTTGTCTTTGGTTTCTTGGCTTCAAGAATTTGATAATTAGGTTTCATCATTTTAAAGCTGAAATTACTAGCTGTAACCATAAGTTCTATGCTAGTAGTTTCTTCTCTTGCACTTCTCACTTATGGAACTCTCTTGTGGCTCTTTGCTTTCCTGTCCACAACAATCTTCGAAAATTTAAATGCAACATCAACTGTTATCTTCTGTCTCTTTGAATCCTTCTCTTCTGTTGTTCTTTCTTCTCAATAACATTTTCTCAGTTTCTTTCACACCCACAGTCCCCTTGTATCTTAGTGGCTTTATCATCTTACTTAAGATGAAATGATTAAAAGAGAGATGCACTTTTATCAACCCAGTAAAATGGTCTAATTTATAAAGGTACAAAATGTGGAATGAGAACAACCTGTCCTTGTAGATTAGATATAGCGTTCATTTTGAATTCATTTTGAAATTTCCAGAAGGTTAACCGAATACAACATTTAAGAAGAATTGGGAATAAAATGGACGAAATATTGTAATGATCATAATTAAGATTAGGATGCTTGTCTAAATAGATTCTTCTTCTTTTATGTGCAATGTCCCTTCAGGATGTAGACGATTATGGCTCTCCTCAACTTCCTACTTTCTGTTGTTCTTTTGTTGTCATCATCATCTCTCTTTATTTTGCCATAATGTATCCTTGTACTAAATCTCAGAAGGTTCCTAAATATATCAGACACCTGAAGATGGTCAGAGAATACAATGGTTGAAACATTGTGATGATAACAGCCAAGATTAGAACACTCACCCAAATAGATTAATGTATCATATGAGGGCTAAACCCAAAATATCGAGACTGGTGTTATAAAAATAAACTTACAACACATATCAATTCAGCATTTCATCTACTTTTAAGTAGTCTCGTCTTGAAGGCACACACTTTATCAAATGTCGTTTCAATTGACAGAAGCATTTCTGGAACCTCTTTCTGGGATAGCGACCAGCTACCTTGTCACATTCTGTTGAATATCCTAGATGTTTTGAAATCTTGGTACTTTCAAGGTAGCTTTGATTTTTGGAAAGAGGAAAAAGTTGCAAGGGATGAAATTTAAGGAATATGGTAATTATTGAAACTAGAGAATGCTGTACATGGTTAAAAACTGCTGCACAAGCCATGGTCAATGATGGTACCTCAGTCATATCGTGAGACAACCACAGTCTACACACTGTCCTTCCAAGCACTGCTGAATACAACAGAAGCAAGTCTGGGATTATTTACCAAATCTTTTCCTGGATATTATTACTTAATTTACATATATACAACAGAGGTCAACATCTATCTGTGCCAATTGGCTTTATTCAGTATACTTTAGCTTACGGCCTATCATGTTGAATACACTGGTTCTTACTTGATCACCGAAGTTAAGCAACGTTGAACCTGGTCAGTACTTAGCTGGGTGACCACTTGGGAATACCAGGTGCTGTAAATGTTTAGTGACGGATGTGCGTGCTTACGGCCATATCACGTTGAATACACCGGTTCTCACTCGATCACTGAAGTTAAGCAACGTTGAGCCTGGTCAGTATTTAGATGGGTGACCACTTGGGAATACCAGGTGCTGTAAGTGTTTAGTGACGGATGTGCGTGCTTACGGCCATATCACGTTGAATACACCGGTTCTCACTCGATCACTGAAGTTAAGCAACGTTGAGCCTGGTCAGTATTTAGATGGGTCACCACTTGGGAATACCAGGTGCTGTAAGTATTTAGTGACGGATGTGCATGCTTACGGTCATATCACGTTGAATACACCAGTTCTCACTTGATCACCAAAGTTAAGCAACGTTGAGCCTGGTCAGTACTTAGATGGGTGACCACTTGGGAATACCAGTTGCTGTAAGTATTTAGTGACGGATGTGCATGCTTACGGCCATATCACGTTGAATACACCAGTTCTCACTTGATCACCAAAGTTAAGCAACGTTGAGTCTGGTCAGTACTTAGATGGGTGACCGCTTGGGAATACCAGGTGCTGTAAGTGTTTAGTGACGGATGTGCGTGCTTATGGCCATATCACGTTGAATACACCAGTTCTCACTCGATCACCAAAGTTAAGTAACGTTTAGCCTGGTCAGTACTTAGATGGGTGACCGCTTGGGAATACCAGGTGCTGTAAGTGTTTAGTGACGGATGTGCGTGCTTATGGCCATATCACGTTGAATACACCAGTTCTCACTCGATCACCAAAGTTAAGTAACGTTGAGCCTGGTCAGTACTTAGATGGGTGACCACTTGGGAATACCAAGGTTCTGTAAGCGTTTAGTGATGGATGTGCATTGTGGTACAGTGGATATCAGCTCGGAAAGAAAAATCGGTGAGAAGTTCAAATTCCAGTTGAATAAACTGCATTCACTTAAGCACTGGTACCCTTGGGAAAGGTATTAATCCGTCACTTCCCTCCAGTTATGGGTTAAATAACAAGGGTAGGACTTGGAGACTCTGCTCTTAAAAAACAAATCCCAATGAATCTTGATACTCGAAAAAGAAAAAAGTATTACTAGACACAAAACTTATATAAAAAAAAAACAATAAATTGTTGAAAGAAAAAGGTATTACCAGCAATAAATAAATAAATAAAATTTAGTTGGCAATAAATGACCCGCTGAGGTTGATATGCCATAAAAACAAAACAACCAAACCAAACTGTATACTTTAATTACATTATCATAGCAATAGTTCTAATACTTTTTGGTCAGACCTCATAATGCTAATTCCCAGGTTTGTAAATATAGCAGGCACATGAAAGAGAATGCAAGTGTGTCTGTGCACAAGCGGGTGCAATGAATTCAACTGGAATTTAAACTCGACTCTTTGATTTCTCATTCGGAGCCGATATCCATTGCACACACAGCACAGCATGAGGATATTAGTCTAAAGAGAACACAAAATATCGATATCTTAACAACTATGCTTATGTCTCAAATGAAGAAAAACCAAATTTCTGCTTGCCTTAAAATATGCATATTTTTTAAAAAAAGTAGAAAATGACACCTAAAAGACTTAGAAAAGAAATTTCTTCTTAACGGAATAACTGAACTGAAATCCTTTAAACACCAAGGCCATCACCATAACCACTACACCATAGACATATTGGCCTCGAGATACTATTATCTTGATAATTAAATTAATTTGTCTTCAGTCTCTTTCAGCTACAACAGAAAGGAACTGGGTTGCATAGCTTAACTGCTATTTTCAGGGGCTTCAATGGTTAATTAGGTTGAAGAATTAACTTAAGAATTATACAAAGTAGTTTAAAAGTTTAAAAGGGGTTGACTTCTTTAAAACAATGCCTAAATATCAAATTCAGTAGCTTAAAATGGATTGAGTTCTTTAAAACAAGGCCTAGATAGCAAATTCTGTAGCTTACAAGGGGTCGAGTTTTTTAAAGCAATGCTTAGATATCAAATTCAGAAGCTTAAAAGAAGTTGTGTTCTTTAAAATAATGCCTAGATATCAAACACAGTAGCTTAAAATGGGTTCAGTTCTTTGAAACAATGCCTAGATAGCAAATTCAGAAGCTTAAAAGAAGTTGTGTTCTTTAAAATAATGCCTAGATATCAAACACAGTAGCTTAAAATGGGTTCAGTTC
>JBBBDQ010001553.1:2077500-2282500 GCA_037127315.1 Ascarosepion bandense | reverse complement strand
AAATATTTATGGTGTTTACATAACACTGTCAATTCATTTCTGTTGTTTATATATGTAGTTTATATACTGTCAATTCATTTCTGTGGTTTATATATGGTCAAATAAAGAAAAAGAGCAAATACACTACTAGCCATAATTATTAGGCCACCTCAGTTTCATACTATTTTTAAGTGGATAATTGTAAATGAAAATAGAATGGTTCTTTCGTTATTATTACTTTGCAAAATCTTACAAGGCACAGAAGCAAAGACAAACTCTTCTGAATCACCCTAAATTTTCTTCATTTTTTTCATTGATGAAACTACAATATAAGTAAATATTAAATATTTATAAATTCATTTGATGCACATGTTATTGTGCAATATTAACAAAAGAACCATTCTATTTTCATTTACAATTATTCACTTGGCAATAAATACTAAAAAATAGTATGAAATACATAATTTTTTTAAAATACAAAGCACAACATACCAGTATACCGTCTCTTTTACAAAGAAATGGTATACTGGTATGTTGTGCTTTACGGTTGATTCTTATTGGTCAGATATGTGTCACGTGATTTGGGTCTGATTCTTATTGGTCAGATATGTGTCACGTGATTTGGGGTTGATTCTTATTGGTCAGGTATGTGTCACGTGATTTGGGGTTGATTCTTATTGGTCAGATATGTGTCACGTGATTTGGGGCTGATTCTTATTGGTCAGGTATGTGTCACGTGATTTGGGGTTGATTCTTATTGGTCAGGTATGTGTCACGTGATTTGGGGTTGATTCTTATTGGTCAGGTATGTGTCACGTGATTTGGGGTTGATTCTTATTGGTCAGATATGTGTCACGTGATTTGGGGCTGATTCTTATTGGTCAGGTATGTGTCACGTGATTTGGGGCTGATTCTTATTGGTCAGATATGTGTCACGTGATTTGGGGTTGATTCTTATTGGTCAGGTATGTGTCACGGGATTTGGGGTTGATTCTTATTGGTCAGGTATGAGTCACGTGATTTGGGGCTGATTCTTATTGGTCAGGTATGTGTCACGTGATTTGGGGTTGATTCTTATTGGACAGATATGTGTCACGTGATTTGGGGTTGATTCTTATTGGTCAGGTATGTGTCACTTGATTTAGGGTTGATTCTTATTGGTCAGATATGTGTCACGTGATTTGGGGTTGATTCTTATTGGTCAGGTATGTGTCACGGGATATGGGGTTGATTCTTATTGGTCAGGTATGTGTCACGTGATTTGGGGTTGATTCTTATTGGTCAGGTATGTGTCACGTGATTTGGGGTTGATTCTTATTGGTCAGATATGTGTCACGTGATTTGGGGTTGATTCTTATTGGTCAGATATGTGTCACGTGATTTGGGGTTGATTCTTATTGGTCAGGTATGTGTCACGTGATTTGGGGTTGATTCTTATTGGTCAGATATGTGTCACGTGATTTGGGGCTGATTCTTATTGGTCAGGTATGTGTCACGTGATTTGGGGCTGATTCTTATTGGTCAGATATGTGTCACGTGATTTGGGGTTGATTCTTATTGGTCAGGTATGTGTCACGTGATTTGGGGTTGATTCTTATTGGTCAGTTATGTGTCACGTGATTTGGGGCTGATTCTTATTGGTCAGGTATGTGTCACGTGATTTAGGGTTGATTCTTATTGGTCAGATATGTGTCACGTGATTTGGGGTTGATTCTTATTGGTCAGGTATGTGTCACGTGATTTGGGGCAGATTCTTATTGGTCAGATATGTGTCACGTGATTTAGGGTTGATTCTTATTGGTCAGATATGTGTCACGTGATTTGGGGTTGATTCTTATTGGTCAGGTATGTGTCACGTGATTTGGGGTTGATTCTTATTGGTCAGATATGTGTCACATGATTTGGGGTTGATTCTTATTGGTCAGATATGTGTCACGTGATTTGGGGTTGATTCTTATTGGTGAGATATGTGTCACGTGATTTGGGGTTGATTCTTATTGGTCAGATATGTGTCACGTGATTTGGGGTTGATTCTTATTGGTCAGGTATGTGTCACGTGATTTGGGGTTGATTCTTATTGGTCAGATATGTGTCACGTGATTTGGGGCTGATTCTTATTGGTCAGGTATGTGTCACGTGATTTGGGGCTGATTCTTATTGGTCAGGTATGTGTCACGTGATTTGGGGCTGATTCTTATTGGTCAGGTATGTGTCACGTGATTTGGGGCTGATTCTTATTGGTCAGGTATGTGTCACGTGATTTGGGGTTGATTCTTATTGGTCAGGTATGTGTCACGTGATTTGGGGTTGATTCTTATTGGTCAGATATGTGTCACGTGATTTGGGGTTGATTCTTATTGGTCAGATATGTGTCACGTGATTTGGGGTTGATTCTTATTGGTCAGATATGTGTCACGTGATTTGGGGTTGATTCTTATTGGTCAGGTATGTGTCACGTGATTTGGGGTTGATTCTTATTGGTCAGGTATGTGTCACGTGATTTGGGGTTGATTCTTATTGGTCAGGTATGGGTCACGTGATTTGCGGTTGATTCTTATTGGTCAGGTATGTGTCACGTGATTTGGGGTTGATTCTCATTGGTCAGATATGTGTCACGTGATTTGGGGTTGATTCTCATTGGTCAGATATGTGTCACGTGATTTGGGGTTGATTCTTATTGGTCAGATATGTGTCACGTGATTTGGGGTTGATTCTTATTGGTCAGATATGTGTCACGTGATTTGGGGTAGATTCTTATTGGTCAGATATGTGTCACGTGATTTGGGGTTGATTCTTATTGGTCAGATATGTGTCACGTGATTTGGGGTTGATTCTTATTGGTCAGGTATGTGTCACGTGATTTGGGGTTGATTCTTATTGGTCAGATATGTGTCACGTGATTTGGGGTTGATTCTTATTGGTCAAGTATGTGTCACGTGATTTGGGGTTGATTCTTATTGGTCAAGTATGTGTCACGTGATTTGGGGTTGATTCTTATTGGTCAGGTATGTGTCACGTGATTTGGGGTTGATTCTCATTGGTCAGGTATGTGTCACGTGATTTGGGGTAGATTCTCATTGGTCAGATATGTGTCACGTGATTTGGGGTTGATTCTTATTGGTCAGATATGTGTCACGTGATTTGGGGTTGATTCTTATTGGTCAGGTATGTGTCACGTGATTTGGGGTTGATTCTTATTGGTCAGGTATGTGTCACGTGATTTGGGGTTGATTCTTATTGGTCAGATATGTGTCACGTGATTTGGGGTAGATTCTTATTGGTCAGATATGTGTCACGTGATTTGGGGTTGATTCTTATTGGTCAGGTATGTGTCACGTGATTTGGGGGTGATTCTTTTTGGTCAGATATGTGTCACGTGATTTGGGGTTGATTCTTATTGGTCAGGTATGTGTCACGTGATTTGGGGTTGATTCTCATTGGTCAGGTATGTGTCACGTGATTTGGGGTAGATTCTCATTGGTCAGATATGTGTCACGTGATTTGGGGTTGATTCTTATTGGTCAGGTATGTGTCACGTGATTTGGGGTTGATTCTTATTGGTCAGATATGTGTCACGTGATTTGGGGTTGATTCTTATTGGTCAGATATGTGTCACGTGATTTGGGGTTGATTCTTATTGGTCAGGTATGTGTCACGTGATTTGGGGTAGATTCTTATTGGTCAGATATGTGTCACGTGATTTGGGGTTGATTCTTATTGGTCAGATATGTGTCACGTGATTTGGGGTTGATTCTTATTGGTCAGGTATGTGTCACGTGATTTGGGGTTGATTCTTTTTGGTCAGATATGTGTCACGTGATTTGGGGTTGATTCTTTTTGGTCAGATATGTGTCACGTGATTTGGGGTTGATTCTTATTGGTCAGATATGTGTCACGTGATTTGGGGTTGATTCTTATTGGTCAGATATGTGTCACGTGATTTGGGGTTGATTCTTATTTGTCAGATATGTGTCACGTGATTTGGGGGTGATTCTTATTGGTCAGATATG
Organism: Ascarosepion bandense; assembly: GCA_037127315.1. Lineage (NCBI taxonomy): Eukaryota > Metazoa > Mollusca > Cephalopoda > Sepiida > Sepiidae > Ascarosepion > Ascarosepion bandense. The sequence goes on along the minus strand of JBBBDQ010001553.1, from coordinate 2,278,511 downwards.
TGTCACGTGATTTGGGGTTGATTCTTATTGGTCAGATATGTGTCACATAATTTGGGGCTGATTCTTATTGGTCAGATATGTGTCACATGTATTAAAGCAATAGATAATTATTTTAAAATGTATGTGTGTGGAATATTTTGGATAGTAAAATGCATAATAGTGTATATTTGAATAGAAAATCTTGTCTGTTTAGGTGTGTATTGGACGGTAATGTTAATTAATATATGTGCATATCAGTATATGCGTATTAATACATATGTCATGTGTCACATGTATTAAAGCCATGGACAATTTTTAAATATATGTGAGGGAAATATTTTAGTAAAATAGGTGATAGTGCATGTGAGTGTTTATGCAGAAATACTTGTCTGTCTGGGTGTTTGTTGTTCTTTTTTTATTTTTCTATCAGTCTATGAAGAAGCTTTAATAAGAATGAAACATGTTAGATTCAGATACTTTTCATATTTATTTTTTATTTTTCTATCAGTCTATGAAGAAGCTTTAATAAGAATGAAACATGTTAGATTCAGATACTTTCATATTTATTTTTCATTTTTCTATCAGTCTATGAAGAAGCTTTAATAAGAATGAAAACATGTTAGATTCAGATACTTTTCATATTTATTTTTTTATTTTTCTATCAGTCTATGAAGAAGCTTTAATAAGAATGAAACATGTTAGATTCAGATACTTTTCATATTTATTTTTTATTTTTCTATCAGTCTATGAAGAAGCTTTAATAAGAATGAAACATGTTAGATTCAGATACTTTTCATATTTATTTTTTATTTTTCTATCAGTCTATGAAGAAGCTTTAATAAGAATGAAACATGTTAGGATTCAGATATTTTTCATATTTATTTTTTATTTTTCTATCAGTCTATGAAGAAGCTTAAATAAGAATGAAACATGTTAGATTCAGATATTTTTCATATTTATTTTTTATTTTTCTATCAGTCTATGAAGAAGCTTAAATAAGAATGAAACATGTTAGATTCAGATATTTTGTATTTATTTTATTTTTCTATCAGTCTATGAAGAAGCTTAAATAAGAATGAAACATGTTAGATTCAGATATTTTTCATTTATTTTTTATTTTCTATCAGTCTATGAAGAAGCTTTAATAAGAATGAAACATGTTAGATTCAGATACTTTTCATATTTATTTTTATTTTTCTATCAGTCTATGAAGAAGCTTTAATAAGAATGAAACATGTTAGATTCAGATACTTTTCATATTTATTTTTTATTTTTCTATCAGTCTATAATAGCTTTAATAAGAATGAAACATGTTAGATTCAGATACTTTTCATATTTATTTTTTATTTTTCTATCAGTCTATGAAGAAGCTTTAATAAGAATGAAACATGTTAGATTCAGATACTTTTCATATTTATTTTTTATTTTTCTTATCAGTCTATGAAGAAGCTTTAATAAGAATGAAACATGTTAGATTCAGATACTTTTCATATATTTATTTTTTATTTTTCTATCAGTCTATGAAGAAGCTTTAATAAGAATGAAACATGTTAGATTCAGATACTTTTCATATTTATTTTTTATTTTTCTATCAGTCTATGAAGAAGCTTTAATAAGAATGAAACATGTTAGATTCAGATACTTTTCATATTTATTTTTTATTTTCTTATCAGTCTATGAAGAAGCTTTAATAAGAATGAAACATGTTAGATTCAGATACTTTTCATATTTATTTTTTATTTTTCTATCAGTCTATGAAGAAGCTTTAATAAGAATGAAACATGTTAGATTCAGATATTTTTCATATTTATTTTTATTTTCTATCAGTCTATGAAGAAGCTTAAATAAGAATGAAACATGTTAGATTCAGATATTTTTCATATTTATTTTTTATTTTTCTATCAGTCTATGAAGAAGCTTAAATAAGAATGAAACATGTTAGATTCAGATATTTTTCATATTTATTTTTTATTTTTTCTATCAGTCTATGAAGAAGCTTAAATAAGAATGAAACATGTTAGATTCAGATATTTTTCATATTTATTTTTTATTTTTCTATCAGTCTATGAAGAAGTTTTAATAAGAATGAAACATGTTAGATTCAGATACTTTTCATATTTATTTTTTATTTTTCTATCAGTCTATGAAGAAGCTTTAATAAGAATGAAACATGTTAGATTCAGATATTTTTCATATTTATTTTTTATTTTTCTATCAGTCTATGAAGAAGCTTTAATAAGAATGAAACATGTTAGATTCAGATATTTTTCATATTTATTTTTTATTTTTCTATCAGTCTATGAAGAAGCTTTAATAAGAATGAAACATGTTAGATTCAGATACTTTTCATATTTATTTTTTATTTTTCTATCAGTCTATGAAGAAGCTTTAATAAGAATGAAACATGTTAGATTCAGATACTTTTCATATTTATTTTTTATTTTTCTATCAGTCTATGAAGAAGCTTGAATAAGAATGAAACATGTTAGATTCAGATATTTTTCATATTTATTTTTTATTTTTCTATCAGTTCATGAAGAAGCTTTAATAAGAATGAAACATGTTAGATTCAGATACATTTCATATTTATTTTTTATTTTTCTATCAGTCTATGAAGAAGCTTTAATAAGAATGAAACATGTTAGATTCAGATACTTTTCATATTTATTTTTTATTTTTCTATCAGTCTATGAAGAAGCTTTAATAAGAATGAAACATGTTAGATTCAGATACTTTTCATATTTATTTTTTATTTTTCTATCAGTCTATGAAGAAGCTTTAATAAGAATGAAACATGTTAGATTCAGATACTTTTCATATTTATTTTTTATTTTTCTATCAGTCTATGAAGAAGCTTTAATAAGAATGAAACATGTTAGATTCAGATACTTTTCATATTTATTTTTTATTTTTCTATCAGTCTATGAAGAAGCTTTAATAAGAATGAAACATGTTAGATTCAGATACTTTTCATATTTATTTTTTATTTTTCTATCAGTCTATGAAGAAGCTTAAATAAGAATGAAACATGTTAGATTCAGATATTTTTCATATTTATTTTTTATTTTTCTATCAGTCTATGAAGAAGCTTTAATAAGAATGAAACATGTTAGATTCAGATACATTTCATATTTATTTTTATTTTTCTATCAGTCTATGAAGAAGCTTTAATAAGAATGAAACATGTTAGATTCAGATACTTTTCATATTTATTTTTATTTTTCTATCAGTCTATGAAGAAGCTTTAATAAGTAGAGCTGTGTTAGATTCAGATACTTTTCATATTTATTTTTATTTTTCTATCAGTCTATGAAGAAGCTTTAATAAGAATGAAACATGTTAGATTCAGTCTTTTTCATATTTATTTTTATTTTTCTATCAGTCTATGAAGAAGCTTTAATAAGAATGAAACATGTTGATTCAGATACTTTTCATATTTATTTTTATTTTTCTATCAGTCTATGAAGAAGCTTTAATAAGAATGAAACATGTTAGATTCAGATACTTTTCATATTTATTTTTATTTTTCTATCAGTCTATGAAGAAGCTTTAATAAGAATGAAACATATTTAGATTCAGATACTTTTCATATTTATTTTTATTTTTCTATCAGTCTATGAAGAAGCTTAAATAAAGAATGAAACATGTTAGATTCAGATATTTTTCATATTTATTTTTATTTTTCTATCAGTCTATGAAGAAGCTTTAATAAGAATGAAACATGTTAGATTCAGATACTTTTCATATTTATTTTTTATTTTTCTATCAGTCTATGAGAAGCTTTAATAAGAATGAAACATGTTAGATTCAGATACTTTTCATATTTATTTTTATTTTCTATCAGTCTATGAAGAAGCTTTAATAAGAATGAAACATTGAATTCAGATACTTTTCATATTTATTTTTTAATTTTCTATCAGTCTATGAAGAAGCTTTAATAAGAATGAAACATGTTAGATTGGTACTCATATTTATTTTTATTTTTCTATCAGTCTATGAAGAAGCTTTAATAAGAATGAAACATGTTAGATTCAGATACTTTTCATATTTATTTTTATTTTTCTATCAGTCTATGAAGAAGCTTTAATAAGAATGAAACATGTTAGATTCAGATATTTTTCACTTATTTATTTTTTATTTTTCTATCCATTCTATGAAGAAGCTTAAATAAGAATGAAACATGTTAGATTCAGATATTTTTCATATTTATTTTTATTTTTCTATCAGTCTATGAAGAAGCTTAAATAAGAATGAAACATGTTAGATTAAGATATTTTTCATATTTATTTTTATTTTTCTATCAGTCTATGAAGAAGCTTAAATAAGAATGAAACATGTTAATTCAGATATTTTCATATTTATTTTTATTTTCTATCAGTCTATGAAGAAGCTTTAATAAGAATGAAACATGTTAGATTCAGATACTTTTCATATTTATTTTTTATTTTTTCTATCAGTCTATGAAGAAGCTTTAATAAGAATGAAACATGTTAGATTCAGATACTTTTCATATTTATTTTTTATTTTTCTATCAGTCTATGAAGAAGCTTAAATAAGAATGAAACATGTTAGATTCAGATATTTTTCATATTTATTTTTTATTTTTCTATCAGTCTATGAAGAAGCTTAAATAAGAATGAAACATGTTAGATTCAGATACTTTTCATATTTATTTTTTATTTTTCTATCAGTCTATGAAGAAGCTTTAATAAGAATGAAACATGTTAGATTCAGATACTTTTCATATTTATTTTTTATTTTTCTATCAGTCTATGAAGAAGCTTTAATAAGAATGGAAACATGATTCAGATACTTTTCATATTTATTTTTTGTTTTCCTATCAGTCTATGAAGAAGCTTTTAATAAGATGAAACATGTTAGATTCAGATACTTTTCATATTTATTTTTATTTTTCTATCAGTCTATGAAGAAGCACAATAAGAATGAAACACATGTTAGATTCAGATACTTTTCATATTTATTTTTATTTTTCTATCAGTCTATGAAGAAGCTTAAATAAGAATGAAACATGTTAGATTCAGATATTTTCATATTTATTTTTTATTTTTCTATCAGTCTATGAAGAAGCTTTAATAAAGAATGTTTTATGTTAGATTCAGATACTTTTCATATTTATTTTTATTTTTCTATCAGTCTGTGAAGAAGCTTTAATAAGAATGAAACATGTTAGATTCAGATTAACTTTTCATATTTATTTTTTATTTTTCTATCAGTCTATGAAGAAGCTTAAATAAGGGCCAGAAACATATTGGAATGATATTTTCATATTTATTTTGTTTTTTCTATCAGTCTATGAAGAAGCTTTAATAAGAATGAAACATGTTAGATTCAGATACTTTTCATATTGATTTTTTATTTTTCTATCAGTCTATGAAGAAGCTTCAATAAGAATGAAACATGTTAGATTCAGATATTTTTCATATTTATTTTTATTTTTCTATCAGTCTATGAAGAAGCTTTAATAAGAATGAAACATGTTAGATTCAGATATTTTTCATATTTATTTTTTTTATTTTTCTATCAGTCTATGAAGAAGCTTTAATAAGAATGAAACATGTTAGATTCAAAGATATTTTCATATTTATTTTTTTATTTTCTATCAGTCTATGAAGAAGCTTTAATAAGAATGAAACATGTTAGATTCAGATACTTTTCATATTTATTTTTATTTTTCTATCAGTCTATGAAGAAGCTTTAATAAGAATGAAACATGTTAGATTCAGATACTTTTCATATTTATTTTTTATTTTTCTATCAGTCTATGAAGAAGCTTTAATAAGAATGAAACATGTTAGATTCAGATACTTTTCATATTTATTTTTTATTTTTCTATCAGTCTATGAAGAAACTTAAATAAGAATGAAACATGTTAGATTCAGATATTTTTCATATTTATTTTTTATTTTTCTATCAGTCTATGAAGAAGCTTTAATAAGAATGAAACATGTTAGATTCAAACAGATACTTTTCATATTTATTTTTTATTTTTCTATCAGTCTATGAAGAAGCTTTAATAAGAATGAAACATGTTAGATTCAGATATTTTTCATATTTATTTTTATTTTTCTATCAGTCTATGAAGAAGCTTAAATAAGAATGAAACATGTTAGATTCAGATACTTTTCATATTTATTTTTTATTTTTCTATCAGTCTATGAAGAAGCTTTAATAAGAATGAAACATGTTAGATTCAGATACTTTTCATATTTATTTTTATTTTCTATCAGTCTATGAAGAAGCTTTAATAAGAATGAAACATGTTAGATTCAGATACTTTTCATATTTATTTTATTTTTCTATCAGTCTATGAAGAAGCTTTAATAAAGAATGAAACATGTTAGATTCAGATACTTTTCATATTTATTTTTATTTTTCTATCAGTCTATGAAGAAGCTTTAATAAGAATAAAACATGTTAGATTCAGATACTTTTCATATTTATTTTTTATTTTTCTATCAGTCTATGAAGAAGCTTAAATAAGAATGAAACATGTTAGATTCAGATATTTTTCATATTTATTTTTATTTTTCTATCAGTCTATGAAGAAGCTTTAATAAGAATGAAACATGTTAGATTCAGATACTTTTCATATTTATTTTTTATTTTTCTATCAGTCTATGAAGAAGCTTTAATAGAATGAAACATGTTAGATTCAGATACTTTTCATATTTATTTTTATTTTTCTATCAGTCTATGAAGAAGCTTAAATAAGAATGAAACATGTTAGATTCAGATATTTTCATATTTATTTTTTATTTTTCTATCAGTCTATGAAGAAGCTTTAATAAGAATGAAACATGTTAGATTCAGATACTTTTCATATTTATTTTATTTTTCTATCAGTCTATGAAGAAGCTTAAATAAGAATGAAACATGTTAGATTCAGATATTTTTCATATTTATTTTTATTTTTCTATCAGTCTATGAAGAAGCTTAAATAAGAATGAAACATGTTAGATTCAGATATTTTTCATATTTTATTTTTTATTTTTCTATCAGTCTATGAAGAAGCTTAAATAAAGAATGAAACATGTTAGATTCAGATACTTTTCATATTTATTTTTATTTTTCTATCAGTCTATGAAAGAAGCTTTAATAAGAATGAAACATGTTAGATTCAGATATTTTTCATATTTATTTTTTATTTTTCTATCAGTCTATGAAGAAGCTTAAATAAGAATGAAACATGTTAGATTCAGATATTTTTTTCATATTTATTTTTTATTTTTCTATCAGTCTATGAAGAAGCTTAAATAGAATGAAACATGTTAGATTCAGATATTTTTCATATTTATTTTTTATTTTTCTATCAGTCTATGAAGAAGCTTAAATAAGAATGAAACATGTTAGATTCAGATACTTTTCATATTTATTTTTATTTTTCTATCAGTCTATGAAGAAGCTTTAATAAGAATGAAACATGTTAGATTCAGATATTTTTCATATTTATTTTTTATTTTTCTATCAGTCTATGAAGAAGCTTAAATAAGAATGAAACATGTTAGATTCAGATATTTTTCATATTTATTTTTTATTTTTCTATCAGTCTATGAAGAAGCTTTAATAAGAATGAAACATGTTAGATTCAGATATTTTTCATATTTATTTTTTATTTTTCTATCAGTCTGAAGAAGCTTTAATAAGAATGAAACATGTTAAAGATTCAGATACTTTTTCATATTTATTTTTTATTTTTCTATCAGTCTATGAAGAAGCTTAAATAAGAATGAAACATATTGGAATTCAGATATTTTCATATTTATTTTATTTTTCTATCAGTCTATGAAGAAGCTTTTAATACCAAGAATGAAACATGTTAGATTCAGATATTTTTCATATTTATTTTTTTATTTTTCTATCAGTCTATGAAGAAGCTTAAATAAGAGTGAAACATGTTAGATTCAGATATTTTTCATATTTATTTTTATTTTCTATCAGTCTATGAAGAAGCTTTAATAAGAATGAAACATGTTAGATTCAGATATTTTTCATATTTATTTTTTATTTTTCTATCAGTCTATGAAGAAGCTTTAATAAGAATGAAACATGTTAGATTTAGATATTTTTCATATTTATTTTATTTTTCTATCAGTCTATGAAGAAGCTTAAATAAGAATGAAACATGTTAGATTCAGATATTTTTCATATTTATTTTTTATTTTTCTATCAGTCTATGAAGAAGCTTAAATAAGAATGAAACATGTTAGATTCAGATATTTTTCATATTTATTTTTATTTTTCTATCAGTCTATGAAGAAGCTTTTAATAAGAATGAAACATGTTAGATTCAGATATTTTTCATATTTATTTTTATTTTTTTCTATCAGTCTATGAAGAAGCTTTAATAAGAATGAAACATGTTAGATTCAGATATTTTTCATATTTATTTTTATTTTCCTATCAGTCTATGAAGAAGCTTTAATAAGAATGAAACATGTTAGATTTAGATACTTTTCATATTTATTTTTTATTTTTCTTTCAGTCTATGAAGAAGCTTTAATAAGAATGAAACATGTTAGATTCAGATATTTTTCATATTTATTTTTTATTTTTCTATCAGTCTATGAAGAAGCTTAAATAAGAATGAAACATGTTAGATTCAGATACTTTTCATATTTATTTTTTATTTTTCTATCAGTCTATGAAGAAGCTTTAATAAGAATGAAACATGTTAGATTCAGATATTTTTCATATTTATTTTTTATTTTTCTATCAGTCTATGAAGAAGCTTTAATAAGAATGAAACATGTTAGATTCAGATATTTTTCATATTTATTTTTTATTTTTCTATCAGTCTATGAAGAAGCTTAAATAAGAATGAAACATGTTAGATTCAGATATTTTTCATATTTATTTTTTATTTTTCTATCAGTCTATGAAGAAGCTTTAATAAGAATGAAACATGTTAGATTCAGATACTTTTCATATTTATTTTTTATTTTTCTATCAGTCTATGAAGAAGCTTTAATAAGAATGAAACATGTTAGATTGAGATACTTTTCATATTTATTTTTTATTTTTCTATCAGTCTATGAAGAAGCTTTAATAAGAATGAAACATGTTAGATTCAGATACTTTTCATATTTATTTTTTATTTTTGTATCAGTCTATGAAGAAGCTTTAATAAGAATGAAACATGTTAGATTCAGATACTTTTCATATTTATTTTTTATTTTTCTATCAGTCTATGAAGAAGCTTAAATAAGAATGAAACATGTTAGATTCAGATATTTTTCATATTTATTTTTTATTTTTCTATCAGTCTATGAAGAAGCTTAAATAAAGATGAAACATGTTAGATTCAGATATTTTTCATATTTATTTTTTTCTATCAGTCTATGAAGAAGCTTAAATAAGAATGAAACATGTTAGATTCAGATATTTTTCATATTTATTTTTTATTTTTCTATCAGTCTATGAAGAAGCTTTTAATAAGAATGAAACATGTTAAGTTCAGATACTTTTCATATTTATTTTTTATTTTTCTATCAGTCTATGAAGAAGCTTTAATAAGAATGAGAAACATGTTAGATTCAGATACTTTTCATATTTATTTTTTATTTTTCTATCAGTCTATGAAGAAGCTTTAATAAGAATGAAACATGTTAGATTCAGATACTTTTCATATTTATTTTTATTTTTCTGTCAGTCTATGAAGAAGCTTAAATAAGAATGAAACATGTTAGATTCAGATATTTTTCATATTTATTTTTTTATTTTTCTATCAGTCTATGAAGAAGCTTTAATAAGAATGAAACATGTTCATTCAGATACTTTTCATATTTATTTTTTATTTTTCTATCAGTCTATGAAGAAGCTTTAATAAGAATGAAACATGTTAGATTCAGATACTTTTCATATTTATTTTTTATTTTTCTATCAGTCTATGAAGAAGCTTTAATAAGAATGAAACATGTTAGATTCAGATACTTTTCATGTTTATTTTTATTTTTCTATCAGTCTATGAAGAAGCTTTAATAAGAATGAAACATGTTAGATTCAGATACTTTTCATATTTATTTTTTATTTTTCTGTCAGTCTATGAAGAAGCTTAAATAAGAATGAAACATATTAGATTCAGATATTTTTCATATTTATTCTTTATTTTTCTATCAGTCTATGAAGAAACTTTAATAAGAATGAAACATGTTAGATTCAGATACTTTTCATATTTATTTTTTATTTTCTATCAGTCTATGAAGAAGCTTTAATAAGAATGAAACATGTTAGATTCAGATACTTTTCATGTTGCTTTTTATTTTTCTATCAGTCTATGAAGAAGCTTTAATAAGAATGAAACATGTTAGATTCAGATACTTTTCATATTTATTTTTATTTTTCTATCAGTCTATGAAGAAGCTTAAATAAGAATGAAACATGTTAGATTCAGATATTTTTCATATTTATTTTTATTTTTCTATCAGTCTATGAAGAAGCTTTAATAAGAATGAAACATGTTAGAATCAGATACTTTATATCATATTTATTTTTTTATTTTTCTATCAGTCTATGAAGAAGCTTTAATAAGAATGAAACATGTTAGATTCAGATATTTTTCATGTTTATTTTTTATTTTTCTATCAGTCTATGAAGAAGCTTAAATAAGAATGAAACATGTTAGATTCGAATATTTTTCATATTTATTTTTTATTTTTCTATCAGTCTATGAAGAAGCTTAAATAAAGAATGAAACATGTTAGATTCAGATATTTTTCATATTTATTTTTTTTATTTTTCTATCAGTCTATGAAGAAGCTTAAATAAGAATGAAACATGTTAGATTCAGATATTTTTCATATTTATTTTTATTTTTCCTATCAGTCTATGAAGAAGCTTTAATAAGAATGAAACATGTTAGATTCAGATGCTTTTCATATTTATTTTTTTTTTATTTTTCTATCAGTCTATGAAGAAGCTTTAATAGAATGAAACATGTTAGATTCAGATACTTTTCATATTTATTTTTATTTTTCTTTCAGTCTATGAAGAAGCTTTAATAGAATGAAACATGTTAGATTCAGATACTTTTCATATTTATTTTTTATTTTTCTATCAGTCTATGAAGAAGCTTTAATAAGAATGAAGCATATTTAGATTCAGATACTTTTCATATTTATTTTTTTGTTTTCCTCAGTCTATGAAGAAGCTTTAATAAGAATGAAACTTATGTGAGATTCAGATACTTTTCATATTTATTTTTTATTTTCCTATCAGTCTATGAAGAAGCTTTAATAAGAATGAAACATGTTAGATTCAGATACTTCTTATTTATTTTTTATTTTTCTATCAGTCTATGAAGAAGCTTTAATAAGAATGAAACATGTTAGATTCAGATACTTTTCATATTTATTTTTTTATTTTTCTATCAGTCTATGAAGCTTTAATAAGAATGAAACATATTGGAGTCAGATATTTTTCATATTTATTTTTTTATTTTTCTATCAGTCTGTAAGCTTAAATAAGAATGAAACATGTTGATTCAGAATATTTTCATATTTATTTTTTATTTTTCTATCAGTCTATGAAGAAGCTTAAATAAGAATGAAACATGTTAGATTCAGATATTTTTCATATTTATTTTTGTTTTTCTATCAGTCTATGAAGCTTAAATAAGAATGAAACATGTAGATTCAGATATTTTCATATTTATTTTTTATTTTTTCTATCAGTCTATGAAGAAGCTTTAATAAGAATGAAACATATTTAGATTCAGATACTTTTCATATTTATTTTTATTTTTCTATCAGTCTATGAAGAAGCTTTAATAAGAATGAAACATGTTAGATTCAGGTACTTTTCATATTTATTTTTATTTTTCTATCAGTCTATGAAGAAGCTTTAATAAGAATGAAACATGTTAGATTCAGATACTTTTCATATTTATTTTTTATTTTTCCTATCAGTCTATGAAGAAGCTTAAATAAGAATGAAACATGTTAGATTCAGATATTTTTCATATTTATTTTTTATTTTTCTATCTGTCTATGAAGAAGCTTAAATAAGAATGAAACATGTAGATTCAGATGTTTTTCATATTTATTTTTTATTTTTCTATCAGTCTATGAAGAAGCTTTAATAAGAATGAAACATGTTAGATTCAGATACTTTTCATATTTATTTTTTTATTTTTCTATCAGTCTATGAAAGGCTTAAATAAGAATGAAACATGTTAGATTCAAGATATTTTTCATATTTATTTTTTATTTTTCTATCAGTCTATGAAGAAGCTTTAAATAAGAATGAAACATGTTAGATTCAGATACTTTCATATTTATTTTTTATTTTTCTATCAGTCTATGAAGAAGCTTTAATAAGAATGAAACATGTTAGATTCAGATATTTTTCATATTTATTTTTTATTTTTCTATCAGTCTATGAAGAAGCTTAAATAAGAATGAAACATGTTAGATTCAGATACTTTTCATATTTATTTTATTTTTCTATCAGTCTATGAAGAAGCTTAAATAAGAATGAAGCATGTTAGATTCAGATATTTTTCATATTTATTTTTATTTTTCTATCAGTCTATGAAAGCTTAAATAAGAATGAAACATGTTAGATTCAGATATTTTTCATATTTATTTTTTATTTTCTATCAGTCTATGAAGAAGCTTAAATAAGAATGAAACATGTTAGATTCAGATATTTTGTATTTATTTTTATTTTTCTATCAGTCTATGAAGAAGCTTTAATAAGAATGAAACATGTTAGATTCGAATATTTTTCATATTTATTTTTATTTTTCTATCAGTCTATGAAGCTTAAATAAGAATGAAACATGTTAGATTCAGATATTTTTCATATTTATTTTTTTATTTTTCTATCAGTCTATGAAGAAGCTTAAATAAGAATGAAACATGTTAGATTCAGATATTTTTCATATTTATTTTTATTTTTCTATCAGTCTATGAAGAAGCTTAAATAAGAATGAAACATGTTAGATTCAGATATTTTTCATATTTATTTTTTATTTTTCTATCAGTCTATGAAGAAGCTTAAATAAAGATAAAGAACATGTTAGATTCAAGATACTTTTCATATTTATTTTTATTTTTCTATCAATCTATGAAGAAGCTTTAATAAGAATGAAACATGTTAGATTCAGATATTTTTCATATTTATTTTTTATTTTTCTATCAGTCTATGAAAGAAGCTTAAATAAGAATGAAACATGTTAGATTCAGATATTTTTCATATTTATTTTTGTTTTTTTCTATCAGTCTATGAAGAAACTTTTAATAAGAATGAAACATGTTAGATTCAGATATTTTTCATATTTATTTTTATTTTTCTATCAGTCTATGAAGAAGCTTTAATAAGAGAATGAAACATGTTAGATTCAGATATTTTTCATATTTATTTTTTTATTTTTCTATCAGTCTATGAAGAAGCTTTAATAAGAATGAAACATGTTAGATTCAGATATTTTTCATATTTATTTTTTATTTTCTATCAGTCTATGAAGAAGCTTAAATAAGAATGAAACATGTTAGATTCAGATATTTTTCATATTTATTTTTATTTTCTATCAGTCTATGAAGAAGCTTAAATAAGAATGAAACATGTTTTAGATTCAGATATTTTCATATTTATTTTATTTTTCTATCAGTCTGAAGAAGCTTAAATAAGAATGAAACATGTTAGATTCAGATAACTTTTTATATTTATTTTTTATTTTTCTATCAGTCTATGAAGAAGCTTTAATAAGAATGAAACATGTTAGATTCAGATATTTTTCTGTTATTTTTTTTTGTTCTATCAGTCTATGAAGAAGCTTAAATAAGAATGAAACATGTTAGATTCAGATATTTTCATATTTATTTTTATTTTTCTATCAGTCTATGAAGAAGCTTAAATAAGAATGAAACATGTTAGATTCAGATATTTTTCATATTTATTTTTTATTTTTCTATCAGTCTATGAAGAAGCTTAAATAAGAATGAAACATGTTAGATTCAGATATTTTTCATATTTATTTTTATTTTTCTATCAGTCTATGAAGAAGCTTAAATAAGAATGAAACATGTTAGATTCAGATATTTTTCATATTTATTTTTTATTTTTTTCTATCAGTCTATGAAGAAGCTTAAAATAAGAATGAAACATGTTAGATTCAGATACTTTTCATATTTATTTTTTATTTTTCTATCAGTCTATGAAAGCTTTAATAAGAATGAAACATGTTAGATTCAGATATTTTTCATATTTATTTTTTATTTTTCTATCAGTCTATGAAGAAGCTTAAATAAGAATGAAACATGTTAGATTCAGATATTTTTCATATTTATTTTTTATTTTCCTATCAGTCTATGAAGAAGCTTTAATAAGAATGAAACATGTTAGATTCAGATATTTTTCATATTTATTTTTATTTTTCTATCAGTCTATGAAGAAGCTTTAATAAGAATGAAACATGTTAGATTCAGATATTTTCCATATTTATTTTTGTTTTTCTATCAGTCTATGAAGAAGCTTTAATAAGAATGAAACATGTTAGATTCAGATATTTTTTCATATTTATTTTTATTTTTCTATCAGTCTATGAAGAAGCTTAAATAAGAATGAAACATGTTAAGATTCAGATATTTTCATATTTATTTTTTATTTTTCTATCAGTCCATAGAAGCTTTAAATAAGAATGAAACATGTTAGATTCAGATATTTTTCATATTTATTTTTTATTTTTCTATCAGTCTATGAAGAAGCTTAAATAAGAATGAAACATGTTAGATTCAGATATTTTTCATATTTATTTTTTTATTTTCTATCGATCTATGAAGAAAGCTTAAATAAGAATGAAACATGTTAGATTCAGATACTTTTCATATTTATTTTTTATTTTTCTATCAGTCCTATGAAGAAGCTTTAATAAGAATGAAACATGTTAGATTCAGATATTTTTCATATTTATTTTTTGTTCTATCAGTCTATGAAGAAGCTTAAATAAGAATGAAACATGTTAGATTCAGATATTTTTCATATTTATTTTTTATTTTTCTATCAGTCTATGAAGAAGCTTTAATAAGAATGAAACATGTTAGATTCAGATATTTTTCATATTTATTTTTTATTTTCCTATCAGTCTATGAAGAAGCTTTAATAAGAATGAAACATGTTAGATTCAGATACTTTTCATATTTATTTTTTATTTTTTCTATCAGTCTATGAAGAAGCTTAAATAAGAATGAAACATGTTAGATTCAGATATTTTTCATATTTATTTTTATTTTTCTATCAGTCTATGAAGAAGCTTTAATAAGAATGAAACATGTTAGATTCAGATATTTTTCATATTTATTTTTTATTTTTCTATCAGTCTATGAAGAAGCTTAAATAAGAATGAAACATGTTAGATTCAGATATTTTTCATATTTATTTTTTATTTTTCTATCAGTCTATGAAGAAGCTTTAATAAGAATGAAACATGTTAGATTCAGATATTTTTCATATTTATTTTTATTTTTCTATCAGTCTATGAAAGCTTTAATAAGAATGAAACATGTTGAATTCAGATATTTTTCATATTTATTTTTTATTTTTTTCTATCAGTCTATGAAGAAGCTTAAATAAGAATGAAACATGTTAGATTCAGATACTTTTCATATTTATTTTTTATTTTTCTATCAGTCTATGAAGAAGCTTTAATAAGAATGAAACATATTTAGATTCAGATATTTTTCATATTTATTTTTATTTTTCTATCAGTCTATGAAGAAGCTTTAATAAGAATGAAACGTGTTAGATTCAGATATTTTTCATATTTTATTTTTATTTTTCTATCAGTCTATGAAGAAGCTTTAATAAGAATGAAACATGTTAGATTCAGATACTTTTCATATTTATTTTATTTTTCAGTCTATGAAGAAGCTTTAATAAGAATGAAACATGTTAGATTCAGATACTTTTTGATATTTATTTTTTATTTTTCTATCAGTCTATGAAGAAGCTTTAATAAGAATGAAACATGTTAGATTCAGATACTTTTCATATTTATTTTTTTTTATTTGATCATCTAGTCAGATTTTTAACTATATTTTATAATCATATCACCCCAAGCAAGGCATTTTATTGCTGTTTTGCAGGAGGTTACATAGAAGGAAAGTTATAAGAAAGAGTGACAGGTTATAGGTGATGTCAGGAAGTGGGTAAGAGAAGGATAAGAATACTGATGAGAGTGGAGTGGATGGAGAAAGGAGCATGAGAGAGAGAGAGAAGATGCAGGTTAGTGAGATAGGAGATAACTATTGACTATACATTTAAATTCTTGGAGATTGTAGCTGATGGAAAATAAGTAAACAAAAGGTAATTCCACAGGCGGGAAAAGCGAGAAAAGAAGGTGATGGAGTAGAATTTGTGTTTACAATTTATTGGTTTCACAGTAAAAGGGTGGGACCTAGTTGCTAATCTTGTGGCTCGAGTAAATTTATATATGGGGTCACCAGTGAGCTAAGTTCATTGGAGCAGAAGCCGTGAAAGTATTTGTAGAAGAGACACAGAGAAGCCACATTGTGCTGGTGAGAAAGTGATTGTTTCTGAGCTGCCAAGTCGGGATCTATCATATTACAGATTCTCCGTTGAATTTTGTCAAGAACACCTAGGTGGATAGCAGGAGCATCTGACCATATATGGCAGCAGTATTCAATGCATGGGCGGATGGTAGATTTATATATGTGCAAGATTGTTTCAGGCAGAAAAAACTTCCTGGCCCTACACAGAGAACCGACTTCCTTAGAAGCTTTTCAACTTTTACACACACACACACACACACACACGCACGCATATATGTGTGTGTGTGCACGTACAGCGGATATATAACATGTTAAAATTTCTTTCTCTCTCAGCTGTCTGTCAATAGCTTAGGGGTAGATTCTCTGACTGATACCAAATCAGCTGAGATTTCATCCTGGCTGGAAGCAAGCGAATGTCTAGCCACACTGGTGAGCTGTAATACAGCAAAACAGGCTTGTTTGTGGATGACTAATTATGCTCTCATTATCTGATTGAGCTCTCTAGAATGGAAAACTAAAAACAGTAAACCACTTCTGCGATTTAAGCATTACTCTTCAATCACAAATTGAGTTCTCTTGGCTGCTAGTGTGTGCATCCATTGTTTATATATAACATATTAAAATCCTCTCTCAGCCATCTTCCGATAGCTTAGACTCTCCGAGTGATACCAAATTGGTTGGTTTTTGATGCAAGATGGAAGCAATCAGATGTCTAACCATACTGATAAGCTGTGATACAGCAAAACAGACTTGTATGTGGATGACTATATATATATATATATATATATATATTATAAATTATGTTTTAGAACATGTACATAATTTCTTCCATATGTGTCCTCTTCCCTACAATCATATGTTTGTTTCAGTGTTTGGATTTAAACACTTCCTCAGGGGAAATAAAGGTTTGGAATCATTCTCTGTTTATATTTGGTTCGTTGTTGTCGTGGGGGTTGGTTGGGGTTATTGGTAATTAAGTGAATGTCTCATTTTGATCGTTAGACTTTTGAGGAATTTGGTGAGTAAGTGTGAAATTGTTGATTAATGGTATTATCTGTTGGAATGTATGTTTTATCTTTTTATCGGTTGGGTATATCTTTTGGTTAGGATTTCTAAGAGGTCGGTGTTGAGTGGTCATTTTTATGGTCGGCTATCATTTAATTGGTTGATGTCTGCTGTTAGTGGACCTAATTCATGTATTTACTTTGATCCTGTGTCTAGGTTTTCATAGACGTGATAGGGGTGGGATGTTTTTTCTTTGCACTTTAGATTTTTTCGGTAAAAAAAAAAAAAAATTTTCTTTTTTCTCTCCTCATTCTATACTCACTTGGATATATATATATATATATAGTCATTCACATACAACTCTGTGCAAACAGCATGAATGGTTGGAGCTCAATATTATTAGCCTTTAGCTACTTACATTCATAATATTTTTTCCCCTCATTTTCCATGACACACCTTATTTTTTTATTCCAATTTAAATCTCCCATAAAGGCCTGACAAGCAGGAGTGAAACCAGTTGCTTTGCTTTTTATTAATAAGCTACACACTTTTATTTCTTTAATTAAATTTTGTACATATAAAAACATTTTCACATATATATATTAATAATGGCTGGCCACTCCTAATCGGGGATACCCGTCCAGCATGGTGGCTAGCTAATCCCCTTTGTAGACGCCTGCTCAACAAAGCCCATCTGGGATTTATACTGCAACTATTCTGAGTGAACCTTAGTTACAGTTTCTGGGGGAGAGTGTGTTATCTAGTGTGAACAACATCCTGAACAAACCCTTGGTCTCGATGACTTGTGACTTTGAGCTAGCACAACCATTGACAATTCCTCAAAGGGAGCTGTCTACCCAATTTCACTCATATGGTTTTCAGGCACTTTCCAAAGGTGCTGCATACTGGGATCACCTCCTCCATATCAATAACATCAAGAAGTCACCTTCCTGATAAATCGACCATGGTGAGATTTGAAACTGGGCTTTATGGTCAGAAAGCAAATGTTATAATCATTCGGCCACACGCCCACAACATATATATATATATATATATATATATATGAAGAAAAATGAAATGTATATTTATTATTAATATATATATATATATGAGTGTATGTGTATATATATATTAATAATGAATATACATATTTCCACATTTATTATTAATAATAAATATAAATTTTTCTTAATAAGAAAAAGACATTTTTTGTCATTTATTGTTAATATATAATTTATAGTTATTTCAATTTACATTGAGCACTATTTTATTAACACTACCACTGAATATGCAAGATATATATATATATATATATATATATATATATATATATATATATTTATTTCATATATAATTTCAATATTTTACATTTGGAGAATAATCATTTCTACAGGCTTCCAAAAGACTGTTTCATCAGCTCCTCAAAAGAGTTGTTAAGGTATTTGCTCTGTAAATCAAAATTACATTGAGCTCTCTGTTGGATCAGTTTTGATATTTAATCTAATATTACTAGGATCCATTGGGATTATTTACCAAATCTTTTCCTGGATTTATTACCAATATATATATATATATATATATATATAGATATTGATATAGATATATTGTGTATTTAGGCGTCAAATTTTCTTTTAGAGATGTCAGATTAAATAAATTGCAAACATTGTGTCTGCTTATTTTTTAAATAAAATCCATTCATATTCATGGATAATCTTTCGTGTTTTATAATTGAAAGATGTCAGAAATGAGCTGTAATGTTGAGAGCTGTAATAACGTTATTATTATTCACTTCTCAATGTACCCAAGTACTTTCAATCTCCAATTTGTCAACCATTATATTTGAAGCAGAATAAACTTTTACAGTGATTTTTAGCAACACAGTTTTGCAATTATTTTTGTTACTATAACTCACACCACCGAAGATGATCTTGGAAGGAGATTGAAAGTACTTGGGTACATTGAGAAATGAATGATAATAACATCTGTGAACATTACAGCTCATTTCCGACATCTTTCAATTATAATACACAAAAGATTATCCATGAATATGAACGGATTTTATTTAAAATAATCAGACACAATATTTGCAATTTATTTAATCTGACATATATATATATATATATATATATATATAAATTATTTTTCAAAAAAGAAACTATGGACACATATTTAAGTACTTATCATTGCTCTGATGTCTGTTCATCACAAATTAGTAAGAAGACCTCATTGTCTCTTGTTTAATACTGTCACCATTTAGCTTTGAGTTGGACTACTAAGAATACAGAATCATGGGTTAAGGAATTTATTTTTGATTCCTGTTAGTTATAAAAAAATGTCATCAAAAATCTAATTTGAGTCTGGTGACTGCAGGCAAGAAACCCTAGTGCTAAAGTTAATGATACCCATTTCTTAGCAACCACCCCACCTCCTAAAAAAAAAGAAAAAAACTTTTGTTAATATCTACATTGGGAGTGATAATCTCAGCAAAGATATCTTAAGTGTTTTCAATTAAATACTGAAGTAAAAATTGTCCAAGGATTAAATCTTGGCATGCAATTTCACAAAGAAACTATTTTGTATCTTTTTACGTAGATAGCAAAATATCTGCACAACAAAAAAAAGAAAAAAATAAGTATAAAAATTGCATCTGTAAGAGAAAGAGCATTTTTTTCTTTCTATAAACAATAATATTCACCCTGTACAAGGCCTAAGAGCCATTCTAGGTAGAACTATAGTATAAATGCTAACAATCACAGTGTGTGGAAGATAATGATAAGCCTTATATTTGAACTGGTTAAGATTGTAGCAATTATGAAAGCATCTTCTTGGTTCTACAGAAGGATACTGAAAATATATCGAGTACCTAGGTAATGATGAAGTTTAAAGGAAAATGGAAACAAAAAGCATACTTATACTCAGAATTAGAAAGAGGCAGTTGAAATTTCTTGAAGACATCGTTTCTTCTCCTTACAAGAAAAATATTTGAACAGTTATGTCAATTCTGGTCAACCATACTTAGCTGTCATGAATCACTTCACATGTCAATTACTTCACTCCTCTGTGATTAAGAAATACTTTTATTTTAAATTTCATGCTATAAACAAGTAATACATGTGTAAATCAGATTAATTGAACTTTAAATTTTCTAATTTTTTAAAAATAACATTTCACTGATGCATATTTTATCTTTGCAAGATTTTTAAAACCAAGAATTAAGTTTCATTTAAAAAATTGTCAAGCTGTCAAGTCAAAATGAACAAAAAAGATTATGAATTTTGAAAACTTAAAGAAAGGTGAGATTCCAATCAATATTTCTTTTTGAAATACACCAGAATATTTGGTAAATTTTGGTTTTGTTCCCCTTCAAATCTTTCAAAAACATTCCAATTTACATATGCAAATATATATGCTGAACTCAAATCAGTAATTGTTTATTGAAGATACATACCTTTTTTTCATTTTATCAAGCAGAAAAATATGAAACTTCTTGTCGCTGTTTATCTCACCCCGTAACCACGGTTCAAAAATGTTATTCCCTGCTGACTGAATTCACGCATAGTTTTACAAATTTCCGTTCTTTTTTCGATCCCTACACGCAAAATGAGTTCTGAAACTGAACAATTCACAGAGTAATTGCTCAAATGGAGAAAATCAACCGGAAAAAGGAATCTATGCTTCAATTCATTCAGCAGTGTATCAGGGTAGAAAGGGGTGAGATATAGTCCGATGTATTTATGGTCGATACCATGAAAGAAAAGTAGGTTTCTTCAATAAACAATTATCAATTTGAGTTCAGCATGTACATTTGCATGGAATTAAGGATGTTTTAGAAAGTTTTGAAGGAGTAAAGGCCTTCGGGGAACAAAACAAAAATTTACCGAATATTTTGCTTACTGGAAATAGTAAATTTACTGATTTAGCTTTCAATTAAAGCTAAAATTAAAGCTTCAAGAAAACTTTTTATTTTTAAAAATTCAATTGAAAAGATAGGTATCAAAAATGAGAGGAGTTATCTAATTTTTGGGGATCTTTTAAAACCAATCTACACTGAATTTACACATTTAGCCCCAACCCCACAGTAACTTTTAAATTTTATTCTGCAAATTTTTTTCCTCTTTCAATAGAATTAGATAAATTTGCCTATCATCCGGTTCAGACTCCTCCCCAGTCTTTTGAACAGGAGCAGAGTTTTATCCCTTGTTCTGGAGTGGGTTTCCAGCTCCTTCTAAAGTCTATTTCAACTTTATACTTCTAAAATCTCTGCCTGAACACTGAAATTTTTATTTTCTCTATTTTATTTTATTTTTTCCCCCTAATAGGAGTAGATAGGTTTGCCTATCATCCAGATCATATTCCTCCCAAGTTTTTTAAAAAGGAGTAGGATTTATCCCTTGTTCCCTGTTTAGAATCAAATTTCCCGTTCCTTCTAATGTTCACTTCAACTCTATACTTTTAACTTCCCTGTTTGAATTCTGAAATATTGTCACTATTTATTTTTTCTCCTTCCCCGACAGGAGTAAATAGGTTTGCCTATTGCCCAATTCACATGCTTCCCAGTCTTTTGTACAGGAGCAGAAGTTTATCCCTCATTCCCTGTTTAAGGTTGGGTTTCTGGTTCCTTCTAATGTCTAATTCAACTTCATATTTCTAATGTCCCTGCCAGAACTCTGAAACTTTTTCACTATTTCCCTTCTTGTGCATAAAACTTCACACAGTAACCCTCTATTTTGAGTGTCTCTTAGACCTTGTATTGGGTAGACATCAGTAAAATAAAATTTTATAATGACATATAATCCTAGTAATATGATGGAGCTACTCTGAGAATTTAACGTCCACACATTTTAGCCAGTCAAATATTAGCAACATTAAATCATTCTCTACAAAATCACCTGACTTAGCTGGTAATCTTTAGCGGCTTGAATTTCTTCACATTTCTTGAATTTTCCTTGAAGATTCTCCTCTGTTTTCTTCTTCCATAACTCCAGACATAAATTCACCCTAGAATATAAAAAAAAAATTGTCAAGTCTGCTAGAATGTTTTTTTTGCTTTTGAATAGGTTTTTAACAGTATTTCTTGAGCTGATTTCGAATTGCAGTTGAATTCATTGCATTCACTTATATGCAAATACCCTTAGGAAAGGCATTAATTCATCTCTTCTCCTTTAAGCTATAAGTTGAATAGCAGAACAGATTGGGCTATACAGCCATGGTTGGCAACCAGTCTACCACAGAAAGTAATGGCAACCTACTGTGCCCAGTCAGATCGCCCAAGCATGTATAATGTATGGCACTTAACTGACTGACTGTTCCTTGTGTTGTTTTTTTACTTTTTGGCTTTTTTTTTTCAGATTTCTAAAATTCAATCCCTGAACCAATGTCATTGGATTCAATTCATTTGTGCCATTTTATCTTTATGACTTTCAACCAAGGAAAGAATTTGGGTGAGGCTTTGAAAAAATTGCATGAATTTAGAGTTCCTCCAGTAGTGGTAGGACTTCTACTTCTCAGAGGATTGTTTTGCAGTATGGGTTCTCAACATTTTTCTATTCATGGCCCTCTTTTCATGGATGATTTTTTTGACAACATCCTCCTAGCTGTATATTTTAACAAAAGTTTATTTTATAACTTCTACAACAAACAGTGATATTTCTCCATATAAGCTTTAAAACTGCTCATTTTAAAAGTTAAACAAGTTAAATAAGATTTTATTTTGGCCAAAAATGTTCAAAGGTTTGCTGACTACCAGATGAGGGTGTTGCAGGATGTTAGGGTGTTTAGGGAGAAACATGCTTCTTGGAATAGTTACCCCGCAACAATTATTGTGGATTCTATGTGAGTTAAAGTAAAAAACAAGTGACACAAAACAATAAATATAAAACAAATGACAATGCATATATAAACACAATAATTACATGTGACAAAAGGGCGGAAGAAAAAATGCTTTTGTAAAGAAACATCACTGGGACTTGATTTAATCATTCCTTTGTTTTTTTCAGATTCCTGAACTTCACCCGCCCAAATAGTTTAATTGGATAAAATTCATTTACACTATTAAATTTACAACTTTTAGCAAGGAAAAAATGCAGCCAAAGCTTCTAGAAAAGTGTATAAAGTGTTTGGAGATCTTACTGTTCCTGATAGAACATATAGAAACTGATTTAGAAAATTTAAAGATGGGAATTCTAATCTCAAAGATGGACCATACTCTGGTTGATCTTCAGGAGTTGCTGATGGAGAACCTTTTTCTTCAACTACTTCAAGATGTGCTAAGAATCTTGATATTGGCCAAAAACTGTTTCTGGTCATATCCAGTTTTTGAGAATTATACAAGATGGTTAACGCATACCCTACTGATCTCACTTGTACAGACCAATGTTGGAATGATTGTCTGGTATTATTTAACACCTCTAAAACTGTTATGGGACCTACCCTTTTTGGACTATAATGGACTCTTCTTATTATTATGAATACTGGAAGAATATGCCTCTCGAGGTGGAGTTGATTTGGGTTGAGTCACACCCGGTCTAATAGTTGACAGTCAGACTGATGTGTAACACTCTTGTATTTGTTTTCCGTTTAATATATATGTTTCACTAACTCCTGAGTTTGAGTTTTCTTTCGGATATATTCTGGGTTCACGACAAAAACAAAACTAATGTTTCATTTCACCAAGCAGAACCCAAATTAATTCCAATCCTGATCAGTGGTTATACTCTTAATGATGTTCCTTGCAAAAGATATCTATTGGGACTAAAATTCTCTCCATACCTCAAATAGAACTCAACCAACCTGAAGTGGAACAAATATATTGGATCCATAGACGCATCTATTGCTAGGTAGGTTGGCTTACTGTGTCAGGCCAGAAAGTACTTTCATCAGAATCTATCTTGCACATTTATAAATCTAGTATTCATTCGGGAATTTAATACTGTTGCCATATCTGGTCAGGTGATCCTGCTATTCAACTTGAGGTTCTCGACAACATCCAGAAGAGAATCTGCAATGTAATTTATCTTGACTTGGCATCTCGACTTCGATCACTTTCTCATCAATATGTCTTTTATATTTTCATGGCAACTGCTCCAGCTTCTTTCCTTGGTGCCCAACTACATCAATTTATGCATGCTACTAGATTGGCCTTTAGGTCCCATCCTTTTATCATTAAAATAGTTAAAATGTAACTTCCTCTTCTACTTTTGCAATTTCTTTTCTTGCACTTTCCCTGTGGAACTCCCTTTCATTGACTTGCTTCCCTAAAAGCTACAATATTCAAAAGTTTAAAGGCAATGTGAATTGACATCTTTTGTCACCTTGAATACCATCCATCTCTTATCTTTTCTTTGACACCCAGTGTACCCAGTTTTTCTCTCAGTGTAATTCTCTATATCAAGGATTGGCAACCTACTGTCTGCGGGTCGGATCTAACCCGTGAAGGCATTTTGACTGGCCCGCAAGCCTGAATACCAATGACTCTAATTTTAACATGAGAGATGTGGCTTTCAAATTCAACAAAAGGCCAGCTGTTATCTTCCTCTGATCCACCCAACTGAATTAGAATACTATAACACAATCAAAACCCAATCACCTCCTTTTCTGCCTAAAAGATAAGCATAAAACAAAAACTGAGAGCCGATTTGACTGACCGACCGGCAACAGACATTAGGCGGAGACACCTTCAAAGAGAAATGTTGTCTCAGTCGGCTTTCTATTTTATTCCTCCAACAGTGACCTCCCTCATTGCTTACTTCTGCCACTTACCCTATGTAAGTTGCTGGAATCTTTCAATGGGCCATGTTCTTGTCTTATCATACGTAAGTGTATATGTTTGCAACTATTTGTACTTGTATGTATGGTTATATGTGTTTTGTTTTTGTTTGATGTGTGTGTGTGGTTCGTTTATGGTACAGTTTTCAATAACAGTTTCAAACCTACATGCCATAACTTCATCCATTTCACTTCGTTGATGTTTTATGTTTTTCACTCTGAAGTATTTTGACGTACTTTGAGGAAAAGTAATTTTTGTTAGGTGTTTTTTAATTTTAAATTTTCTTTTGTTTTTCTGATTTCTCAATGCTAATTTTCATTATGATTTTAAATATTTAGGTTGACAGGGGTCTGCATATGTAATTTTCTCTAATTTTTCATTAATGGCCTTTGTTCGGCCTGCAACCCACCATTGGTCCAGCTCGCGGGGTTGAATGAGTTGCTGACCCCTGCTCTATACACCAGTGGCTGTCCTGCCTTGCTTGAAGTGAACTGATTAAAAAATAAATATTTATACCATCATTAAAGATGCTGCAAAAATGGTAGAACATACTTTACTTCTACTGACATGCTTTTTCATTAAAAGAACCAAATCAGACTGAAAATTGCTCCTATACCTGGGTTAGAGTAGCCTACTTTTTACTTATCTCTCTTGACATAGTTCAAAAGCAATTACATGGCCATTTTTTTTTTTAAGCATATCATCCCAAGCAAGGCAGTTTACAGCCACTGGTGTAAAGGGGGTTACATAGGAGAAAAGTTATCAGAAAGAGTGACAGGTTATAAGGGGTGTCAGGAAGTGGGTAAGAGAAGGATGAGAATACTGATGAGAGTGGAGTGGATGGAGAAAGGAGCATGAGAGAGAGAGAGAGGATGCAGGTTAGTGAGATAGGAGATGACTATTGACTTTACATTTAAATTCTTGGAGATTGTAGCTGTCATGGAAGCAAGTAAACGGAAGGAAATTCCACTGGCGGGAAGTGCAAGAAAAGAAGCTGCTTGAGTAGAATTTGCATTTACATTTTATTGGTTTCACAGTAAAAGGGTTGGACCTCGTTACTAATCTTGTGGCTTGAGTAAATTCATATATAGAAAGCATCAGAGAGCTAAGTTCATCAAAACAGAAGCTGTGAAAGTATTTGTAGAAGAGACACAGGGAAGTCACATTACGCTGGTGAGAAAGTGACTGTATCTGAGTTGCCAAGTCGCAATTACAGATTCTCCATTAGATTTCATGAAGGACACCTAGGTGAATAGCAGGGGCACCCGACCAAATATGGCACCGGTATTCAATGCAAGGATGAATTATTTACTACTTTATAACACTTTTCCACAGAGGAAACATTGCTAGCCTTTCTGTAGTGAAAAAAATAGCAAATTATCTCATCACACCAAGAAACAGCATGTTGTATATATTCTATGATGGAAAATGCAACAAAGGAGAAAATCTAAAGAAAATTGGTAGCACAAAAAGAGCTGCTATAAGTATCAGAAGCTATGCTAATATTCTTTCCTCCCAGTCTGGCATGGCTAATCAGAAAAATCATTCAGGGAATAAAGGCTGTTGCTTTTGTTTACAGAGACAGTAGGATTGTCGGAGCTTGTTGAGCAAAAGTGAGTTTCTGCTGTTGCAAGGAGAAAGTTGCATTTCTGACCACATTTTTCTTACTACATTGTCTGCTGGATTGATCACAAGAGATTTGTGACTGAACTTAGTGTTCGCACACGGATTTTTATTTTTCCTGTTTGTTTCTACTTACCCCATTGACTGACACTCAATTACACTTTCACTATTGTATTTCTATTTCCATGGCAAATGTTCTGATGAGCTACATTTGCTAGTTCATCAGTTCATATCTTCATGCTTCTGATTAGGAGACTGAAGGTTTTGAAGAGCATAGAACCACCTCTTAATTGATGTTGCCCTCAGGTCCACCCTGACATGAGGTGATAACAGTTAGGGCCCCAGCTATCAGTTGATAAATAACCCCTCAAACAAAACAAAAGCCTATGATATCAGAAAAATACATTTTTGAAATAAAAATACCAGCGATATATTTCTATATAAAAAAATTATCAACAACCTTTATTCAGAGTAAAATCACTAATAATACAATAATCAACATAAAAAAACTTTTTCATTAAATTAAACCATATATTATACTACAATTTCTTAAAAAAACAAACTGTATTCTAAAATATAACTTCAACAAACCTACAACATAAAACACACATCATGAACTCTAGTATATATGTTTACACATATTTAGGTTTTCTAAACATATACTGTTAAATGTAAGAGACAATGAATGTCTATTATGTTTAATCATGAGCCATTCTAAGCATCATATTTTGGCTTTAATTTCAGTTGAAAATAAAGACAAAAATTCTCCAACATTTGGATAATTCTTTATTAAGTTGGTTCTAAGCTTTTGGCTCACATGAGCTATCTTCAGAGAGGTTATTAAGATGGTAGCACAATAACATCCACCATCAGCAACGATTTTATTTTGTGTTGACATAAAACTCTGCTAAGCAACGGCAATAGTTACCAAAAATAACAAATGCAGTTCACAAATTTGCAATGCAGTTCTATGACGTCACACTGCGTAATAGCGCGAAATGACAACAGAACCATATATTCAAATGCAATGTAATGTGTTATGACCAGATTTAAACGTGATTTTATTAAGTGTGGAATGTTTGGATTTAATGTAGATAGCTACCAATATCTGAAGGTTCTTTTTACTGTGTGTATGAGTGAGGATTATTGCATTGTTGACTAAATGTGTCTGATATTACCTACACTGCTATGTTTTTCAAAATATTATTATATATTTAGGTTTATACATCTTAAAAATTTGGTAGTTCTTGTCCTTAAGGACACATGGCCCAGTGAATATAGGCATTGGTTAGTTTCTGTGACCCAAAGAATTGTGAGTTCAATACCAGCTTAGAGGGAGATAACTCATGACTTCCAAAAGAGGCAGTACTATCTCCTTCTAACCCTGCAAGTTACTTGTTCACCACTGCTCTAGCCTAGTAATGAACTCACAACTCTTTGGGTCAAGTCACAGGAACTAACCAATGTCTATAAATAAAAAAAATAATAGGTAAATAACACCACTGGAAACTATGTAAATATGTGTTGATTCCTATATTAAAGAATCAACACATGTAGTAGACTTCAAAAATATCCTAAACCAACCAAGCATAGAGATGAACACAATATGGGAACCAGTATGGAACCAATACAAAGTGCCAGAGAAAATCATTAGTGTAAAAAAATTGCAATATGAGCTTTGTTAAAAAAATACTAGAGAAAACCATTAACATCAAAAAATTACAATATGAACTCCAGTAAAAAAGGGTTACTGGATATTAGGTCTATAAGTTCCCAAAATTCAGTTGTTCTTGTCCTTAAGGACACATGGTCCAGTGAATATAGGCGTTGGTTAGTTTCTGTGACCGAAGCATACAACAGCCAAAACATCATATAAATGTCAACAAAAACGAGGACAATAGTCCAAATAATGTAAATACTGATGTCTACACAAGCATGTATATGACTGTGAAAGCAGAATAAGATATATCATATTTTTATTACTTCAAATTTCCCAAGAAAATTAAATTTCAGCATTAAATGACCCATAAGGAGTTGATATGTCTTTAAACAAACAAATCAAATCAAAGATCTCAAGATAATTAAATTTCAGCATTAAATAACCCATAAGGAGTTGATATGTCTTTAAACAAATCAAATCAAATCAAAGATCTCAAGATAATTAAATTTCAGCATTAAATGACCCATAAGGAGTTGATATGTCTTTAAACAAACAAATCAAATCAAAGATCTCAAGATAATTAAATTTCAGCATTAAATGACCCATAAGGAGTTGATATGTCTTTAAACAAACAAATCAAATCAAAGATCTCAAGATAATTAAATTTCAGCATTAAATGACCCATAAGGAGTTGATATGTCTTTAAACAAATCAAATCAAATCAAAGATCTCAAGATAATTAAATTTCAGCATTAAATGACCCATAAGGAGTTGATATGTCTTTAAACAAACAAATCAAATCAAAGATCTCAAGATAATTAAATTTCAGCATTAAATGACCCATAAGGAGTTGATATGTCTTTAAACAAACAAATCAAATCAAAGATCTCAAGATAATTAAATTTCAGCATTAAATGACCCATAAGGAGTTGATATGTCTTTAAACAAATCAAATCAAATCAAAGATCTCAAGATAATTAAATTTCAGCATTAAATGACCCATAAGGAGTTGATATGTCTTTAAACAAACAAATCAAATCAAAGATCTCAAGATAATTAAATTTCAGCATTAAATGACCCATAAGGAGTTGATATGTCTTTAAACAAACAAATCAAATCAAAGATCTCAAGATAATTAAATTTCAGCATTAAATGACCCATAAGGAGTTGATATGTCTTTAAACAAACAAATCAAATCAAAGATCTCAAGATAATTAAATTTCAGCATTAAATGACCCATAAGGAGTTGATATGTCTTTAAACAAACAAATCAAATCAAAGATCTCAAGATAATTAAATTTCAGCATTAAATGACCCATAAGGAGTTGATATGTCTTTAAACAAACAAATCAAATCAAAGATCTCAAGATAATTAAATTTCAGCATTAAATGACCCATAAGGAGTTGATATGTCTTTAAACAAACAAATCAAATCAAACATCTCAAGATAATTAAATTTCAGCATTAAATGACCCATAAGGAGTTGATATGTCTTTAAACAAATCAAATCAAATCAAAGATCTCAAGATAATTAAATTTCAGCATTAAATGATCCATAAGGAGTTGATATGTCTTTAAACAAACAAATCAAATCAAAGATCTCAAGATAATTAAATTTCAGCATTAAATAACCTATAAGGAGTTGATATAACATTAAAAAAACAAAACAAAACAAAGATCCCAAGAAAATTATAATTTAATCATTAAATTACCCATAAATAGTTGATGTGCCATTAAGCAAACACAGCAAATCAAATCTTCACAGCTGGTACTCACTATGTGACTTACTCTCATTCCCGTTTTATTCCATTGGTAAAGAAGAAGTTCCCTTCAGACACCTTCTTTAGAATTGTCACTTTGTGGAAGTGACATCCAAGAAGATGTTTCCCTCATCATTACAATCTTAATCTTTTCAAGTTTTGGGTCAAATGTTATCTATCCTACATATTCTCATAATATGTACTTCTTATTTCTTCTTTTTAATTTCTTGCAAGCACTTCATTCAGTACAGCTCTACCTTGAGTGCCTCTCAAGTCTTCTATTGTGTAAGAAATAGTATAAAAACATCAGAAAATGTAAATTAGTTAAGAAGTATACAAGATAGGTACCTCGTGAATTGTCCAATAAAAATTGTTGATATTATCTCACCATTTGTTCTTAAGTATACAAGATAGGTACCTCGTGAATTGTCCAATAAAAATCGTTGATATTATCTCACCATTTGTTCTTCTTTACCGTGTCAACTCAACCCTGATCTATTTTTAGATCCAGTTGTTACTAGAGATGAAAACTGTGAATCATGTGAGAAAAAGGGTTTATTGCCTGCTTAGCTAACCAGCCTCTTTAACCTCCAAATGCAGATTGCACTCAAAGAATGTCACGCCCTCAATACGGTTGGATACAAAGTGACTAATTCACAAAAAGCATTGTTAAAGAAATTGAGAATGT
Organism: Ascarosepion bandense; assembly: GCA_037127315.1. Lineage (NCBI taxonomy): Eukaryota > Metazoa > Mollusca > Cephalopoda > Sepiida > Sepiidae > Ascarosepion > Ascarosepion bandense. Next base: position 2,247,502 of record JBBBDQ010001553.1, on the reverse strand, counting down.
CAAATCAAAAAAGTACTGCAAGCAACTTGATAAACTTGAACAGAAAACCAAGAAAACATGCCCAACTCGGCAAAATAAAAACGATTTCATTCTACAGTATGACATCACAAATAATATAGCTGAGTTAAGATGAGAAGTTCTAACCATTTTTTTTATCATTTCACTCTAAGTAAGGCAATAAAGTCATTAAGACAGTGGCAATAAGTTAGCGCTGAGTGTTAAGAAAACAACAGAGGACAATAAAAGGACAAGAATCAAGAAGCCAGAAGATCGTTCCACAAGCAAGAAGTGCAGAAAAAGAAATAGAACTTACAGCTATATCTAGCCAGCTCGACTGTAAAATGACGAAACCTTTCTGTCAGTCTAGTCAGTCAGTTAAGTGCCATACGTGATACACGCTTGGGCGATAATGTCTAGAAAGAGACATGACTGACTGGGCAGAAGATTATCTCGCAGTAGGTTGTCATTGCTTTCTGCGGTAGACTGGTTGCCAACCAAGGCTATAGAACCCAATCTGTCCTATTATTTGTCTTATAGCTAAAGGGGGAAGAGATGCATTATATTTTTAAGAAGTAATTAGTGGGGGATCAGTTTATTACTTCATAATAATATAAAACTGATCCCCACTTTATGCCCAGTAGAAGCCTTAATCATGTTTGCAACTATTATATTCAGTCAGTCAGTTAAGTGCCACACGTAATGCACGCTTGGGCAATCATGTCTCGAAAGAGACATGACTGACTGGGCAGAAGATTATCTCGCAGTAGGTTGTCATTGCTTTCTGCGGTAGACTGGTTGCCAACCAAGGCTATAGAACCCAATCTGTCCTATTATTTGTCTTATAGCTAAAGGGGGAAGAGATGCATTATATTTTTAAGAAGTAATTAGTGGGGGATCAGTTTATTACTTCATAACAATATAAAACTGATCCCCACTTTATACACAGTAGAAGCCTTAATCATGTTTGCAACTATTATATTCAGTCAGTCAGTTAAGTGCCATACGTGATACACGCTTGGGCGATCATGTCTCGAAAGAGACATGAGTGACTGGGCAGAAGATTATCCCGCAGTAGGTTGCCATTGCTTTCTGCGGTAGACCAAGGCTATAGAACCCAATCTGTCCTATTATTTGTCTTATAGCTAAAGGGGGAAGAGATGTATTATATTTTTACAAAGTAATTAGTGGGGGATCAGTTTATTACTTCATAACAATATAAAACTGATAAGTCGATGTAAGTGCCATACGTGATACACGCTCAGGTGATCATGTCTCAAAAGAGACATGACTGGGCAGAAAAGTTTTTTTCTGCAGCAGACTGCCAACCAAAGCTATAGAACCCAATCTGTCCTGCTATTTAATCTATACCTGGAGAGATTTGCGCATAAGTGAATGAAACAAATTCAGCTGAAATTCAAACTGGGCTCTCCAATTTCTCGTTCCGAGCAAATATCCACCGCCCCACAATTCTCATCTAATTCTGCATTTAAATTTATAATATCTAGATGCATAGAGGAAAGATTATCAGAACAATTACCATGAAAGTATTTATAGAAAAGGCACAGGAAATCTATATTATGGCAATGCAAAAGGGACTGAAGCCAAGATGCCAGGTTAGGACCAATAACATTGCATATCCTGTTCTCCGTGTTTTCCAAACTCAACACCTTACAATTTACATTTGTTTTTGTCAATTTATAGATATAAAAGGCAATCTGTGAGTCTGTGTTTGAGGCAATCATATTAATTGACATTATGACGTTACTGACAAACACAAAAAGATAGTCATATTAATGTGAGTGTGACATAACAAACAGACAAAATATGACAATCATATTTATAAACATTATGACATCATAGACAAACACAAAAATGAACATTACAACATCATATACACAAAAAAGAGACTGTCATATTACTGGGTATTATGACATCATCGACAAACACAAAAAGGGACAATTGTTCTTCTTTACCGTGTCAACTCAACCCTGATCTATGATGGTCATTATGTGTATTTATTTTGTAAACTTACAAACTTACAAAATTATGGCACAAGGCCGAAAAATGGGGAGGGGGAACAAAACTCGGGTTGGTCTACAGATACTCTATCCTATATCTAGCTAATCAGATTCGCGACCCATACATACGTTACAATGATTCTCATTCACCATAAAAATTTGTCCATCAACACTCATACTTGTCGTGCACCAAAATACCGCAAAAACATACCGAGGACCTACAAAACGCCCCAAATGTACATAAAAATTTGTGGTTTGTACAATAAATTACAAAAATAACTTTAAAAATTTTCATGAAATGACATGATGGGAAGGGGTTATGAAGAAACAAAAAATCCCAAAACAAAACAATTTCAAATGAATATATATACATCGTGTTAGTAAGACCCAAACACACCCTCATAATTAAAGAGGCCGCTGTATTCTGCCTTAAAAGGACAGAATCAAGAAGCTCTCTTTCTTAGGGGAATGGAGATGCCGGGTACAAAATAAATTGGACAGTAGAATATATAAGGCTGACCCAGCCGAGAATGAAAAACGGGACAAAATAACAATGGACAATGGGGATCTCGAACTGGATCATAACGAAAGCAGTGGAGCCGGGAACAGGCCGGGACAAACACATTCACTCACATTAACTAGATACACAAAAGAATTCTTACCTTAACCGCGGGAGGGGTTCCAAACATCATAGACAAACACAAAAGGATAAATGACATAATGAATAAATAATAAATAATAAATAAATAAATAATAATAAATTCAAAGCAGACAATCATATTAATGGGCATTATGACATAATGAATAAATTCAAAGCAGACAATCATATTAATGGGCATTATGATATAGACAAACACAAAAATTGGCATTATGACATCATGGACAAACACAAATAGAGACAATAATATTAATGGATATTATGTCATCACAGACAAATGCTAGATGAGACAATCATATAATAGACATTATGATATCATAGGCAAACACAAAAAGAGACAATCACATTAACAGGAATTAAGACATAGATAAACATAGTAAAGGACAAAGATAGAAATAGGCATTATGACATCATAGATAAATATTAAAAGAGACATTCGCATTAATTATTATTGTAACATCATAAACAAATGGTAAAAGACAATAATAATGTCTTATCTTACTGTAATATAATAATCTGGCCCCACCCGAAGAAGGAAGCTGATGCAAGCGGGGGCGTTTTCCGACATTTTTATGGGTTGCTAATCCTGGTCACGGCACCAAAAATACACGTCTGTTGTATACCAATAAACAGACAAACACGTCTATATATAAAAATATATCATAATATTTTTTATTAATGAACGATGGACCGTGTAGCCTAGTGAACAGAGAGTGAGAGAGCGCTCTTCCAAGGTTGACAGGGTGACGGGGGGGGTGTCGTTGTATCTGTTGCTCCTCTACTCTGGTCCGGCTCTCTGCCCAGACTCGTCTGTCGAGACTGACTGCCGTGAAATCCGTGCCTGAGGTCTTTTTATCTCCAAACCGGTACTTCCGATTTTTGCCTCGCCTACTCACGTCCATGTAATTCTCAGGGACACCTGTTCTGCTTGCCTCTTGTAGCCATTTCCGCTACTGCCGGAAATAAGGTCAAACAAACATCCGTTCCTTTCAACGGCCGGAAAACGCCCCCGCTTGCATCAGCTTCCTTCTTCGGGTGGGGCCAGATTATTATATTACATTACGACATAATATATTGCATCAGAAGAAAATATTTTTATCTTACTTCCTCATGTTGACAATTTGACATTTCTGTCTGGACAATCGTTCCTCCCGAACTTTCTTGGCTTTTAAATCAGCAAATTTTGCTGCTGCTGCTATCAGATGTTTCCTTTCCTAAGAATAAAGAGATTTAAAAAAAATACATCGTCTCTCTCTTTGCCAATTACATTAAAAGTGAGAAATATGAGAAAATAGACTGATGATTTCTTAGAATTATTTTTAATGAAATTTTTAAAATCAACTTATAAATTATTAATCATTATAAAAGAAACACAGAGAAAATTTTCTTTTAAATATCATATTTGACAGCTTATAAGGTTGATTTCATTCTAAAATAAATGGCTAAAAATTGCCCAGCATCTTGTCTGCAAAGTTGAAACCACTCAGACTAATTTTTCAGGAAAGTCATGGCTCTCCTCAACTTCCTGTCTTTAGTTCTAAGCAAATCCTGTCTCGTTACCACTTATCTTTTTCTTTTTAGTGTTTGGCTTGACATCCATTCATTCAAATTCATTAAGTAGGTTGCATGTTGATTTTTCCTACTTCGTAAACCTTCAGCCTTGTGAGTTAAATTCTCCAAGCCTTCTTTCTCCATTGTGTGTCCCAATAATTTTCATGGCTTCCTTTCTGATTCTTAGCGTTAGTTTCTTTGTAGTTGATATCCCCTTTAAATCTTCCTTGTATTTCAGATGCTCTGTTAATGTTATAACATTTTTCTGTAGAACCACATTTCTATGGGTTAAAGTCTCTACTCCTGTTGTGAGGAAATAGTCCAACATACAACCATCGACTGAAATGTTCATAAACTAATTATTTACTATTTTTACATAGTTGTGGCACGAAGCCGAAAAGGGTTTGGTAGAGGGTGGTACTCACTAGCTATCTTACACCTAGCTAAACAGTATCACTCATTAAGAATTTGCCCATTCGCCACAAGAACCCATCCATCACTTCCAATCATTCACAAACCACAATACCACATTAGTTAGTTTCTTTGTAGTTGATATCCCCTTTAAAACTTCCTTGTATTTCAGATGCTCTGTTAATGTTATAGCATTTTTCTGTAGAACCACATTTCTATGGGTTAAAGTCTCTACTCCTGTTGTGAGGAAATAGTCCAACATATTAAGCATCAACTGAATCTTACTTATTTTTATAATGTCCTAGTAAAATTATTGCCTTACATCAAGAGAAAAGAAGAAGAAAAAAGGTCAGTTTAGTGATGTCACTCTATGCTTAGCATAAACAAACTCCCTACAGTTGATTGTTCAGAAATTCAGAACAACAATTGAAAGTTAAATCTCACTTCTTTTTATAATGTTCTAGTGACATTATTGCCGAATTGGAGTGAAACGATTTTATAAAAAGCTCAATTTAGTGATATCAATCTATGCCTAATATGAACAAACTCCTCACATTTGAACATTCTGAAATTCGGAACAATAACTAAAAGTTATATCGCAAATCTTTTTATAAAAATGGAGATATTTATTAATTATTTTATTGCATCAAGCTATGGAGGTTTTGTTGTGTAACAATATTTGTCAAGAGTTCAGATTCTTGTATTTACAAGAAATGCTTAGTTGATATTATTTTTTTTTTGTTACATACACACTTGAATCATAGTAGCAATCCACTTTTACTTCTTTCCATTGCTGAACAGCTTTGCGAAAGGAAGGAAGTATAAGTGAGAGAGTGGCAAAGCCAGTGTTTATCATCTGCTTTTTTTGACTGCCTGAACAGACAGTTGTGGATCTATGTATATGTTCTTTCTTTTCCTTTTCTTTTTCTAAATGTGGGGAAGAAAAAGAAAATGAGAGAGTAAGAAATAGATCCAGTTATTATGCACAATTTTCTTGGTTCTTTCTCTCCTTCCTCTCTCCAAAACCTTTTCTTTTTATATCACTTTTTTTTTTTTTCTTTTTTTTTGTAGGGAAACACTTTCGCATGTTACTCAGTCTCTTTTGCTGAAAACCATGCAGCCTGTCTTCTTTGAAGAATTCATTAAATTATGATCCGAATTGCTCTTTGTACAATAAATTACAAAATTGATCTGAAAATCAAGAAAATTATTTAATGGCTGAATAATGATGCTATGAATTTATTTGAATAAAAAAGTTTGTCAAACCGTTGCAAACTTTTTCATCCACTAAATGTCTTGATCTGCTCCATTTGTCGTTACCTTTTCTTTTTCCTCATTGTACAGTTTTTGCCGCTTCCAGATTTCTTCTTCCAGTTGTTTTTGTAGTTTTCTGTTTTGTTCGATCCGCAGTTCCAGTTCTTTTCTAGGGAGAGAATCAGAGAAAAAAACCCATCAGTAAAAGGAAGGAATGGTCTTTAAGAATCAAATTTTGGAAAATAATTCTGACATTGTCAAGAACTGGATGTTATCAATATAACAAGCAAGACTGGACTAAATAGTGACACAAATGAGTGTGAACTACACCAAGCTATCAGCTTAATGAGTCATATTACAAAACTAATCACCCGAATACTGATGAATAGAGCAAGAAGTAGAATCAGGCTAAAGAAAAGTGCCATACATGATACACACTTAGGCAATCATGTCTTCAAAGAGACTAGACTGACTGGGCAGAATATTTTTCTGCAGTAAGTTGCCATTACTTCCTGTGGTAGACCAGTTGCCAACCAAGGCAATAGAACCGAATTTGTCTTGCTATTTAACCCATAGCTGGAGAGAAAAAAGATGGATTATATTATATTATTATATTAATAAGTAATAATTAATGGGGGATCAGTTTATTACTTCATAACAATAAAAAACTGATCCCTCATTTTATGCCCAGTAGAAGCTTTACTTATGTTTCCAACTATTATATTCAGTCAGTCAGTTAAGTGAATATTTAGTTACCTATTTACAATAGGTAACTAAGTAAAAAATGTTATTTTTATGTGTATTAGAAAGCTCTATTTAAAATGTGATATATGATTGGCCAATCATGTCTCAAAAGACTAGGCAAAAGATTATTCCCACAGTAGCTTGCAATTACTTTCTGCAGTAGACTGGTTGCCAACTAAGACTAAAGGACCCAATCTGTCCTGTTATCTAACTCATAGCTGGAGGGAGAAGCAACAGACCCATATGTTACCCATGGGTATTTGTGCATAAGTGAATGCAACAAGTTCAACTGGAATTGGAACTTGGCCCTCCAATTTCTCATTCCGAGCCAATAATCACTACCGTTCAATGCAGATCATATACAGTAGTCAAATCAAAAAGCATGAAAATAGGTTTGTTTTAATACACACATCTGCATCAATTAAATTTTAAAAATTGTCTATTTCAAACCTTTTCATTTGTATCCCCTTACTACTAAAAATAACAGCCATCTTGCATGTTTATGAATGTTATTATAATATTTGACTATACTTTTGAGATGAACCAGTATTTACACTATTTATGTTGTTTGAACTATTGTCCTCATATTTACTACCATGTTTACGATGTTTTTGGCTGTTGTACGCTTCGGCCTTCTTCAGGTGTTAGGAAATTCCTAGCATCTGAAGAAGGTGAGAGCGTACAACGGCCAAAACATCGTAAACATGGAAGAAAAGATGAGGACAATAGTCTGAACAATGTAAATAGTCTTTTTACATTATTTGGTTAAAGTTGTGTTATGTCGCCAAGTATAAAAGAATAACTCAACAACAGAATCAGAATATAAGTTGTATTCCGCGGAAAGACGGTTAGTATGTACAGAAGTGATTAGTAATATTTACAATAGAAAGATACAAGAGTCCAATCCGTCGTAAGACGTGTGTATACGTGATTACTTCCGGTACGCCACCAGAAGTGTGACTAACTCTTCACTGACTCACACTAACTCATTAGAGACTCTCAAGTGACTCTCTACGACCCACCTGTAGAGAATCCACCATTGCTATATATAGCAATGGGAACAGTCCATTTGTAATCAAATAGGAGCGGCGCCCTAACAAGTTGTTATGCTTAAATATTTAACAATGCCATAAAGGAATTTCCAAGAAATAAGGTTGAGCTTGAGTTTGAGTTTTGTTTAACTACATATCAACACCTCTGTGGGTTATTTAATGCCAAAAAGGAAGGGTTTTAAGGTACTTTTTTTAATGTAAGAAGGTTGATTTAGTCAGATTTTGATGAAAATTTTTTTTTTTTTTTTTTTAGAAAACTGAAGATGTCATCTAGTTTTGTATTCAAAAATGTATTGCTGGTAATGATTTTTTTTCTTCAAAAATGTGTTATGGGAATAATTTTTTCTTCAAAAATGTATATTTTTCTATAAAAGTCTATTTTTATACTTTCATAGTGTTTTGATCCCAGTTTGGGGGTTAACTATTTACCCATAGCTGGGACCCTAACAGGTGCTATCACTCCGGGTCAGGGTAGACCTGGAAACAACAGCAATTAAGAGGTGGTTTCATGCTCCTCACAACATCTCAATCAGAGGCCTTACTGCTGGATGCAGTTTACTGTCATACCCAGGATCCCCAAGAATTAAGATTCAAATAGCAAAACTGGAAAATTTTCTTGGTTATTTTTAATAAGGAGGAGCATGGTTATAATGGGTGAGTTCAAGTCAGCCTTGTGCTGAGTTGAAACAACTAAAGAAGAGGTTGATTTACTTTATAGGTGGAGGTGTTAGAAGACATGTGTGAATGCCATGTATTGGAAAGTAGAAGCTAGGTACAGTCATCAGTGGGTCTGGGAAACAGATGTATCTCAGTGGGGATGTCCTTTATCCATGTGCTGCAACATCTTTCAACAAGAATGAGAAAAGAAATATTTGTCTTTTTGTAGACTTTATAATCGCCACCTAATGGGTATTTGATGCAGTCAAAGAAAATCATTAGTGTCAAAAATTGCAATGTGAGCTCTGGTAAAAAATACTTGAGAAAACCATTAACATCAAAAGTTGCAATATGAACTCTGGTAAAAATGGTTACTGAACATTAGGTTTATAAGTCCTAAAAATTCAGTTGTTCTTGTTCTTAAGGACACATGGCCGAGTGGATATAGACATTGATTAGTTCCAAAGAGTTGCGAGTTCAGTACTTAATAAACAAGTAACTTAGAGAATCTGGTTAGAGGGAGATGACTCATGACAACCAAAGAGGCTCGCACAAAAGAATGAGAATGATATACCCCAGCGATAGTAATAAAGGGTTCAGTTCAAAATTCCTAGCATCTGAAGAAGGCCGAAGCATACAACAGCCGAAATATTAAACAAATGGCAAAAAAAGATGAGGACCACAAACCAAATAATGTAAATAGCATAAATACTACCTCATCTCAGAAATATAGACAAATACTGAAGCCAAATGGGGTAATAAAATTTCCAATTCCTTTACTACTAGCATCATGGGAAAATGTGTTTCTTTTCTTTTTTTTTTTATTCATTTATTTATTATTTTACTTATTGATTCCTATTTATTTTTCCACAGATCTATCATTTTATTTTACTTTTTAACATTTTTAAAAAGAAACAAGTTGAAATAATTTATCTTTGTTTATTAATCCGCACATGTTTTTGAATTGAAGGATTTTCAGTTTCTCCTCTATACATACACCCTTGTGCAAATTAATTGAAGCAAAATTGCTACCATTTATGGTCTGGTGCCCCTGCTGTTCTCCTCAGTGTTCCTGACAAGCTCCAAAGGAGAGTCTGTAATGTGATAGGTACTGATCTGGCGACTCGACTGCAGCCACTTCCCCATCATAAAAATGTGGCCTCCCTTTGTCTGTTCTATAAATACTTTCATGGCTTCTGCTCGGATGAACTTAAGTCACTGGTGCCTCCTCAACAGGTGTTTACTCGTGCAACCAGACTGGCAACTGGGTCCCACCCATTCACAGGTTAGCCAAATGCAGACGACAATTCTACTCCTGCAGCTTCTCCTCTCGCACTTCCCGCCTGTGGAACTCGCTCCCGTATTCTTGCTTTCCTCAGTGTTCTTGACAGGCTCCAGGGGTGAGTCTGTAATGTGACAGGTACTGATCTGGCGGCTCGACTGAAGCCACTTCCCCATCATCGAAATGTGGCCTCCCTTTGTCTCTTCTATAAATACTTTCATGGCTTCTGCTCAGACGAACTTAAGTCACTGGTGCCTCCTCAACAGGTGTTTACTCGTGCAACCAGACTGGCAACTGGGTCCCACCCATTCACAGTCAGGTTAGCCAAATGCAGACGACAATTCTACTCCTGCAGCTTCTCCTCTCGCACTTCCCGCCTGTGGAATTCGCTCCCGTATTCTTGCTTTCCTGACGGCTACAACCTCCAGAAATTTAAATGCAAAGTCAATACTCATCTACTAACCACTGGACTCTAGCTCTCTCCCCATCCCTGTATAACCTTCCCTTTCTCTCCACCTATGTATCTGTCATCGCACCTGCTATCTCAGCTTTCTATTGTTCCTTTCTAACTAGGTTGTACTCCTCACTCTTTTCTAATTAATCTTTTTACATTTATGTAGCGCCCTGCACATCAGTGGCGTTTCCACCTTGCTCGGGGTGAAATGATTAAAAAAAAGAAATGAATGTCTTTATTGGATCTTTCACACTTTCCCTGTTTTTGTATACATCTCTTCGTGTTGCTTGTCTCTTCTGACTGCATTTTCCTTTACGTTTCGGACTGATGGATCCAGTTTGTTTCTGCTCCTTGATGACACGACTGACAGTTGAAAGGCTGACAATAACAACATTCATGACCTCTCTGTAAGGTTTGCCAGTGTGATCATGCAGCGTTACATTTTTCATACATTTCCTTGGAGAGATGTCCACTGTGGATATTGCTTGAAGAACAACTTATTAGTTGTGTCTGGGCATGATAAAAAATCTGATGCGATCACGGATGATGCAATATCTGTCAAGGCCAAATCAATTTCACTGCAGTTATAGATTCATATTGCTGCACAACACTGCAAATGCCCTCATCTGATGAAAAAATATAAATTGATTACACCCTGTCACTCCAGTGGGTCTAAAACTGACCATATGGTGAAAGATAGGAAACTAAAGCAGTTGTTTCACTTAATTTGCACAAGGGTGTACATATATATAATTGTTTAATACTTAGCTTTTGGTCCTAATATGGTTAGACCAGTACACATTTGTATTAAAACGTGTTCTATACAATTATATTGTAGAACTTTTGAATATTTTTCATTTTTAAACGAGTTATTTCGCTACCTTGGTTTCCACCATGAGTGGTTTTTTTCAGGCGATTTTTAATAACTGATTTTACCTTATACCGTTTTTCTTTTTAAGAACACTCTTAAATATACATATCTAGAATATACCCAAATAAAGATGAACTGTTAAATGAAAAAACAGAAATATTATGACAAAATGCATCCACACTAAGAAATACCTCTTAGGTTCATACAACCATGGATGAAAACGTTATAATTCGTTTGAATTTAAATAATACGCATTCATAAATTGTCTGCCACATGAATGTTCAAATAAAACACCGTTACAAGAGCATTCTTTTCAATTTATAAAAATTAATAATACAAACCAACACAATTTCTTCTGTGTTATTTGCAACAATTAATAAAACTACTAATATAATTACTTTCATCCAGCCAGGCTAAAAAATAGTTTTATACTTCTTTCTGATAAGAAAGTGATAATTAATGTATCACTGAAGATAGTTGTTGAGGTCTCAAACACACACAAGGACGAATGTAGTGAAAAAACGCTCGCACAAGGACCTTAAACCTGTTCTTATGTCAAAGTACCAGCTCCAAAGGGAATCACTAATTCTAATGAAAGAGATACCTGTTATCTGTGTCAACAACAAACTTCTCTGGTAAGTGATGCTACACATTCTATGTAGGGGAGAATGTATGTCTTTGTTAGCTTTTCAAATAATAATAAATGTTGATATCATTATAACTTGTGCCTCATCACTTAATCATCATAGACAATCTCACTTACCTCCTATTAGCATGGACCAGGCTTGCCTCCCAGAGAGTAAAACACTATGCCTCCTTGGTCTCACACTCTCAGCAGACCTCAAGTGGAATGACTATATCGAATCCATTGCTAAATCCGCTGCTATGAAAGTCGGTTCTCTGTGCAGGCCCCGGAGGTTTTTTCCGTCTGAATCTATCCTGCACATTTATAAATCTACCATCCGTCCGTGCATTGAATACTGTTGCCATATCTGGTCGGGTGCCCCTGCTATTCTCCTTGGGCTTCTAGACAAGGTACAGCAGAGGGTCTGTAATGTGATCGATACCGACTTAGCAGACCACCTGCAGACTCTCTCTCACCGATGCGACGTGGCTTCCCTGTGCCTCTTCTATAAATACTTTCACGGCTTCTGCTCCGATGAACTTAGATCACTGGTGCCCCCTAGGTTCGAATTTGCACAAGATACTAGATTAGCAACTAGATCCCACACTTTTACAGTGAAACCGATAAAATGCAACCGCAACTTCTACTCCAACAGTTTCTTTTCTCGCACTTTTTTTTTTCTTCTTTCGTCACTTAATTTGTGTAAATAATTTTGCTATTCAAGGGTATTTTCGACTAATGATAAATAGCATCACGGTTCAATTATTTCCATTAGTTTTGTCTTGTAGAAGATTTAAATTTCTGTCTTCGAGAGATTGAATTCTTAACGGTTTGGCAAGCGAACGCAAGCAACATAACTCGACTATATTCTGTAAAAAACGGTTTAATTTCTATTTTTGTCTTCATAAATTGAATTAAATCAACTTTACAGTGTTAGCTGCTTGTGGTAAGTCAACCGGGATTCAGTCCATTTTTCAGTCTGTTTTTGTGAAATTTCTTGGAAATTATTTTATTTATTTATTTTTTCGTCTTTTGGTCGTCTTTGATTTTTTTTCTTTCGTCACTTAATTTGTGTAAATAATTTTGCTATTCAAGGGTATTTTCGACTAATGATAAATAGCATCACGGTTCAATTATTTCCATTAGTTTTGTCTTGTAGAAGATTTAAATTTCTGTCTTCGAGAGATTGAATTCTTAACGGTTTGGCAAGCGAACGCAAGCAACATAACTCGACTATATTCTGTAAAAAACGGTTTAATTTCTATTTTTGTCTTCATAAATTGAATTAAATCAACTTTACAGTGTTAGCTGCTTGTGGTAAGTCAACCGGGATTCAGTCCATTTTTCAGTCTGTTTTTGTGAAATTTCTTGGAAATTATTTTATTTATTTATTTTTTCGTCTTTTGGTCGTCTTTGATTTTTTTTCTTTCGTCACTTAATTTGTGTAAATAATTTTGCTATTCAAGGGTATTTTCGACTAATGATAAATAGCATCACGGTTCAATTATTTCCATTAGTTTTGTCTTGTAGAAGATTTAAATTTCTGTCTTCGAGAGATTGAATTCTTAACGGTTTGGCAAGCGAACGCAAGCAACATAACTCGACTATATTCTGTAAAAAACGGTTTAATTTCTATTTTTGTCTTCATAAATTGAATTAAATCAACTTTACAGTGTTAGCTGCTTGTGGTAAGTCAACCGGGATTCAGTCCATTTTTCAGTCTGTTTTTGTGAAATTTCTTGGAAATTATTTTATTTATTTATTTTTTCGTCTTTTGGTCGTCTTTGATTTTTTTTTCTTTCGTCACTTAATTTGTGTAAATAATTTTGCTATTCAAGGGTATTTTCGACTTTTACTAAGTTAAAACTTTGTAAGCCTCAGTCACTTTTTCTTTTTTTTTTTTTTTTTTTTTTTAATTGGAGTAGATAGTTTCTACTATCGCCCGGTCTCACACTCCACCCCCTTCTTTTGAATGAGTTTAGAGGTGATCACCTTGTTTCTTGTTTAGGAAGGGGTTCCTGGTTCATCCCCTTTCTCTGGTCTTGGTGTTAGTTCAGCTGGAAGCTCTTTGCAGTTACGGAGTATGGTGGCAACGTCTTTACATTCTGAGGGTACCGGGTTGGCAGTTTCCTGGTTGCTGCTTCCGACTGGTAGTTAGGAGCCCGAACTCTTGCGTAGCGTCTTGAGAGGCTGCTCTGATCAACAGTTGAATAATACCGGGGTTCTTGTAGTGCCATATCGCGCATGGACGGGCGTCCCTGCATGAACGTTCGGTGGGCAACCCCGAGGCCACATTATGTTGTAGGCCGCGCCAGTCTCCATCCTTCACAAGTTGCAAATGATTGACCGACTGATTCTATTCTAAGACCACTCCTTAACTGAATTACTATGGAAAAAAGCAAACATAATAACAAAACTAAACCAGCTCATTTGAAAACGCCCAAACCTGTCTGCATCTCTTTCACTAACATACGCGGCATCCGCACCAACTTCCCCAGCGTAGATTCTTTCCTCCATAATAACTCACCTGATATATTAGCCCTATGTGAAACTAATCTTAACCCTTTTATCCCCTCATCTGAGTTCTGCGTTCCTGGCTACCTTCCCCTCTTCAGGAAGGACTCCAATGTTCATATGCATGGGCTTGGTGTCTATGTCAGCGAACACCTTCCCTTAGCTAGGGTGTCATCTTTTGAATCCCCAGATCATTCTTTCATGTGCTTCCGCCTCTCACTTCTCAGCTCGATTAGCTATCTCTTCTTTCTGTACCGCTCTCCTTCCTCCCCTGACTGTTCGTTACTTGACATCATTTCTGACAATATTGACAAAGCCATTTCTACCCATCCCTCTGCCCATGTATTCGTGTTTGGTGACTTTAACGCCCACCACACCAAGTGGCTGAAGAACGCAGTCACTGACCCTGCTGGTGTCCACACCATGAACTTTTCAATCACCCAATCCCTTACGCAAGTAGTGGACTTCCCCACGCGTTTCTCCGACAACCCTAACGGAAGGAACTCACTTCTAGACCTCTGCTTCACTTCCATCCCAGACTCTTGCACTACCAGACAACTCTGCCCACTTGGAAACTCTGACCACACTGTAGTGTCCGTCAATATTTCACTCCACTCCCGCCCTACCCATGAAACACAGACAAGTAGAATATCATACTGCTATCAAAGAGCAGACTGGGATTCGTTCCGAGACTTCCTCTGTGACATCCCTTGGAACAACGTCTTTAGTCTTCCCATCGAAGAATGTGCATCCGAGGTCTCCTCCTGGGTTAAGGCTGGCATCGATGCCTTCATCCCTGCTAGGAAATTCCAGCTTAAATCTCATTCGTCTCCATGGTTCTCACCCGCTTGCTCGGCTGCCATTGCCCACCGGAATCATTTCTTCCGACTTTATCGTAACTATGCGTCGGACCAAAACAGGCGCCTTTTCACTTCAGCTCGTAATAAGTGTAAAAGGATACTTAACGAAGCTAAGATGTTGTTTGCTGCCAGACTGAAGCAACGCATAGCATGCTCTAAATTCGGCTTTAAAGACTACTGGCGACTCTGTAAAAGAGTACTTAACAAGAGCAAGTCCACAATACCCCCGCTAATCAACAAATTTGAGGTCCTCACCTCCCCAGCAGATAAGGCTGAATGTTTTGCCCGCAGATTCTCGAACAATTCGAGTCTGGACTCATCTGGAGTTTTTACACCCGACTTCTCACCTAGAACCGAGGCACAACTGAATGATGTGCACATTACACCTTCGCTTGTCTCTAAGATAATCTTAAAACTTGACCCTCACAAAGCGAGCGGTGGTGACGGAATCCCAACCATAGTCTTAAAGAAATGTGCCCCTGAACTATCCTCTATCCTTTCTAAGCTCTACAACCTCTGCCTATCTGCTTCCTGCTTTCCTGCCTGTTGGAAATCTTCCTCTATAGTTCCTATATTTAAAAACACTGGAGAACCCTCTGACCCTGCAAATTACCGCCCTATCAGCCTTCTTCCGATCTTTGGCAAAGTGTTCGAAGCCATTATCAACGCCGAGGTGGTTCAGCATCTCACAGCACACAGGCTCCTCTCGGACAAGCAATATGGTTTCCGCTTCACCAGGTCTACTGCTGATATGCTAACGACCATCACCGAGTACATATACCAGGCACTCGACAGGAATGGCGAAGCTCGAACCGTTGCATTGGATATATCTAAGGCGTTCGACAGAGTTTGGCATGCTGGCCTTCTATGTAAACTGCGGAGCTATGGTATAACTGGACATTTGTTTGAACTAATCCAGTCCTTCCTCTCTAACCGCACAATGAAAGTGGTATTAAACGGACATGCCTCTCAGAACTACCATACAAACGCAGGTGTCCCCCAAGGCTCCATCTTAGGTCCTACACTCTTCCTGATATATATTAATGATCTCCCTGATTCCATAAGAACCCAAATAGGTTTGTACGCCGATGACACCACAGTTTACTCTCGCCTCCAACAAAAATCTGGTGTAGGCGTCAAAGCTAAACTCGCAGCCGAGATTGAAAAAGACCTCCAATCCATATTGGACTGGGGTAAGAAATGGCTAGTAAATTTTAATGCTTCTAAAACGAAGCTACTGTCAATTAACCATCATCGACAATCTCACCTACCTCCCATTAGCATGGACCAGGCTTGCCTCCCAGAGAGTAAAACACTACGCCTCCTTGGTCTCACACTTTCAGCGGACCTCAAATGGAATGACTATATCGAATCCATTGCTAAATCCGCTGCTATGAAAGTCGGTTCTCTGTGTAGGGCCCGGAAGTTTTTTCCGTCTAAATCTATCCTGCACATTTACAAATCTACCATCCGCCCGTGCATTGAATACTGCTGCCATATCTGGTCGGGTGCCCCTGCTGTTCTCCTCGGGCTTCTTGATAAGGTTCAGAGGAGGGTCTGTAATGTGATAGATACCGACTTGGCAGACCGCTTGCAGTCTCTCTCCCACCGGCGAGACGTGGCTTCGCTGTGTCTCTTCTATAAATACTTTCACGGCTTCTGCTCCGATGAACTTAGATCACTGGTGCCTCCTAAATACGAATTTGCACGAGATACTAGATTAGCAACTAGATCCCACCCTTTTACAGTGAAACCGATAAAATGCAGCCGTAACTTCTACTCCAACAGTTTCTTTCCTCGCACTTCCCGACTGTGGAATTCTCTTCCAAACGATTGCTTCCCCGACGGCTACAATCTCCAGGAGTTTAAATGTAAGGTCAATAGACACCTCCTAACACACTAACCTGCTCCCATTCTATCAAACACTCTTCCCATCTGCCCGACACTCATCCTCGCTATCCTTACTCATCTATCACCTTTCTCCTGACATTCCCTATGTCTATCCACTCCTTCTCTTTACCTTCCCCTATGTAGCCCCATGCGCAATAGTGGCAGTGGAATGCCTTGCTTGGGGTGAGATGATTAAAAAAAAAAAAAACTTCCTGACTGTGGAATTCTCTTCCACATGACTGCTTCCCCGACGGCTACAATCTCCAGGAGTTTAAATGTAAGGTCAATAGACACCTCCTAACAAACTAACTTCCATTGTTTCAAACACTCTTCCCACCCACCCAACTATCTATCACCCCCTCTTCTGACATTTCCTATATCTAACCACTCTTCCTATTTACCTCCCCCTATGTAGCCCCAAACGCAATAGTGGCAGTGGAATGCCTTGTTTGGGGTGAAATGATTAAAAAAAAAAAAAAGAAAAAAAAGTTTTCCTTAGCCTGTAAACTCTAACAGAATGATTGACATTAAATTTTTTTTCTACAAGGTAGAAGACATATCACATCAGGGTCACCCTTATGGATGTGATGGTTGTTATTGCTGGGTTGGTTTTGGGGGTTCTTTCATTCAAAAACCTAATACTTGTTGAATTGCTTTTGGTGCTGAAAAATAGGCAAAGGATAAAGGAAACAGAGACACTAGAAATATTTTAGGGTTTGGGTTTTTATTCATGAGATGGTGATGATCTTTTTGAAGGAGAAAAATCTTCTCGAGCAAAAAGGTATGTCTTATCCCATTGAGAGTCCCAGCTAAAAAAAAGACTAAGATTTCTTGGTTCCTATTTAGTGCCATAAAGGTCCTTTTTCCCATGCATACACAGATGGTCTTTCCCCTCAGTGACCTCCTTAGAAATTTTTATTCTTTTTTTTTTTTTTGTGCTTTTATTTTAATCCCCACAGGCCCAAGTCTGATTGGAGGCCTTGGTCAGTGTTTTGTGACCCTGACTATTTTATTAACATTTTCTTTTTTCTACCTACATTACAAATTAAAGTAAGCCCAAATATAAAAGGATGAAAACTTTTCATGGATTTTGACATTATTCTGGATTATTCTGGATTATTATGGATTATTATTTCTGGATTTTTATGCTAAATCTCAAAATATCATGATATAAAGTTTTTACATCATTTTTTTGAGATTGCAATAAAATAAAATCCACTATTTTTTTTTATCCATGTTAAATGTGCTAAAATTATTCAACTCCTTAATAAGAAAACATCAAGTTGATATTTAAAATTGCCGCAAAACATTGTTGATTTATTTAAAGTTGGAATAATTTATTATGACAGGTCTCTAATTTGTAATTATACACATTGTATTTATTGTCAGTTTTTCTAGTTGAATTGTTCACCTATATTGCATATGATCCGTTACTTAAAATTTGTATTTCTTAATATCACATTATGAGAATTGAGATGTAGTAGAGTGGGACCGTGTCATAAATTCAAAGTGACAGGAGCATGAGACTCTTGCAGCAGCCCTGCCTGTATAATTTGCAGAATGACCTAGAATTTGTTTTTGCTGAAAAAAAAAATTATTGCATGACATGAATAAAAAGCATCTGGTCTATTTATCCTGGACTAATATTCATGAATAATTTCTAATTCAGTTTTATCAAATATGAATATACCCCTGCCATAAAAAAAAATGGCGGCAAAATATTAGAATTGTTTATTCACTGTTTCTTCAGAGGTTATCCCTTCTGACCATGACAGGAGGGAAGATATATATACATTATGAAAATTAATGAAGATTAACAAAACTTGGTTATAAACGACCAACAATTTGAAATGATTTGTTTGAACATTATTTTGGATTGATACTCATATTTAAGTAGATATTCTGTTTTTAATTAAACAGTAATATATATTTATATCTACCAGCCTGATTATTTACAATAAATTTTTATTATGAAAATGTGTGTCATTTGGCAGGATTCGAATCTGTGGCCCCTTATCCACATAAGGAAAGCTATCATGTAATCTGGCACGCCTTAGATCTTTTGACCATGAATGACCATCAGTCTAAACGAGGTTTTAATCAAGCCTATATAACACAATTTTCATAATAAAAATTTAGCGTAAATAATCAGGTCAGTAGATATATATATATATATATATAATACTATTTAATTAAAAACAGAATATCTACTTAAATATGAGTATCGATCAAAAATAATGTTTAAACAAATCAATTCAAATATATATATATATATATAATGATCTTCATTATAATAGAGAGGATATATTCTTCACTACTTGACAACAATTATGGCAAAAAAATGAAATAATAAGGCATAGTTACAGAGCAAACAAAAAGGTGACAAGAGCTTTCATAACTGATAGTAAAGTTTAATAACTGGTAGTAAAGAGAATGAACTGAGCAAATGCTGCCTCACTATTGTCTCTCTAATGAACTGAGCTGGTGCATCCTTGCTGTTGTCTCTCTCTCCAGGAGCATCACAGGAGGGAAATATATATATATATATATATATATATATATATATATATATATATATATTTATTTTATTAAAATACTTTAATCCAAAACAGTAAAGTAGGAAGGTAAATCCCAAAACCTGATCATAATTAATATTAAATTTTAATATTAAAAAATGATACAGGAGAAGAGCTTGTGGGGTTTCATACATTGACACCCACACACACACACACACACACACACACACACGCATGGTCACTCGGCGTCCACGTGATGACTTGTTTCCCGCCTAAACGATGCTAATAAAAGCGGAAAACATCACATGGTAGGCCAGTTAGGATTTCGTCCCGACAAGAGCAGACATGTCTCCCTAACTCACACAAACACACGCGCACTAATTGCGGGTAGCAATTAGTGGCGCAAATATTTTTTATTTTTCTTATTTTTCTTCTCACCGACATTAACACTATGCACATTAACTTTCATTCAAACAGGACCTTACATAAAATAACTTTCTACACATAAATTTACAATTTTTCCAACCTTCGTCAGTAGAAATCCACAGACTGACTAAGACTGCTACATTCGCACATAAGTCTCTCTCTCTCTACTCAACGCACACACAGACACAGAACTTTGTCTTCTGTCTGACTTTCTTCATCAAGGATTTGAATTTTGAACTCTTTACGATAATCTTAACAATTGTTACAAACCTTTCTTTCAGCTAGAGAAAAAACTTCATACATCTTATTTTGTTTCTACGAACAGACGAAGGGGAATTACTCTTTCCTTTTCACTTTCTTATGCATGCTCTCTCAACCCCATGTAACCTTTGTCAATACATTGTTTTTCTCGTTACTTTCGCCTTTTTGTTCTTTCTTAAAACCTGCTTTAAATCATGATCCCATGTTACGTCGAGTCGACTCGTAAATCTAAATTAGTAAGTGGACGCATCATCCACTACAAGCTCAATGTAATTAAAATTACAGAGCTAATATAAAATAAATAAATTTTCAATATTCAAAATTGTTGAATGAACATTTCAACATGAAATCCCTAAGAGAGATTTCAAGTCTCCTCATTTAAAGTTAGTTTTGTTTGACACCTATGAGCATCTCTATATAAAAATCTTTTCTTTTTTCCTTTTTTTTCTTTCCTTTTCTTTATTTTTCTTACCTCTTTTCGCTTTCTGTTTTGTTTAACCCAATTCTCAATTTAACACCCCTCCCGATTCCTTTAAGCCTTTCCTTTGTAAAGCTAGACAAAAACAAATTTTCCATTTCTTCACTTACAATTCTATCTAAAAGTTTAAATCTAAGAATAGACATGATTTGCTTCCAGATTTTTTTGTGATGTAAATTTCTCAAATCTTAACCATTATTTCTTTTTTATTTTTATTTTTTTTATTTCTTTTTTTTATTTTTATTCTTATTTTTATTCTCATTTTGAAATATGTACCGTTGTTGAGGAGATGTGAAATTTCTCTTAGGGATTTCATGTTGAAATGTTCATTCAACAATTTTGAATATTGAAAATATATATATATATATATATATATATATATATATATATATATATAATAATAATAATAATATTTATTAATAAATTATAACATTGATATGTTATAATATCACTACAAAAGTAGCTATTTTGTTTCGACACTTTTTGTGTCTTTTCAAGTGATGTTGTTATTTCGAAATAAATGTTATATCAATGTTATATCAATGTTATATCAATGTTATAAATGTTATATCAATGTTATAATTTATTAATAAATATTATTATTATTATTAGCTCTACTTTGTATTGAGCACTTTTTTAAAAACAGTGTTTCTTTGGATGGGGAATATTATTCCACCCATACTTGGATATATATATATATATATATATATATATATATATATATATATATATATATATAATCATCACAACACAACAAGCTTTATTGTAATAGAGAAGATAAATTAAAATTTCATTTTTTTTTAAATATTAAAAAAAGGTCAAGGGTCATTATGTTTTCTTACCTTTTGACTTTTTGGTTCATTTCCCTTTGTTTCATCAGTTTGTCATGATTACTTTTCGCCTGGGCGTGTTGACATTCCAGTGAAGCCAAAAGATTCTCAAAGCCCTCCCTAAACACAAGACAAAAATTGTTTAGTGATAGATTCATTTATGTCTTAACTTTTTTTTCTAGATTTTTCTTGCTTCTAAATTTGGGTATTTGAATTAATGTTATGGGATATATTTAGTTCTTCTGAGTTGTAATGTGGTTTTATATAGCATCATTTTTTTTTTAATCATCTCACCCCAAGCAAGGCATTCCACTGCCACTATTGTGCATGGGGCTACATAGGGGAAGGTAAAGAGAAGGAGTGGTTAGACATAGGAAATGTCAGGAGGAAGGTGACAGATGAGTAAGGATAGTGAGGATGAGGGTTGGGCAGATGGGAAGAGTGCTTATAGAATGGGAGCAGGTTAGTGTGTTAGGAGGTGTCTATTGACCTTACATTTAAACTCCTGGAGATTGTAGCCGTCGGGGAAGCAATCGTTTGGAAGAGAATTCCACAGTCGGGAAATGTGAGGAAAGAAACTGTTGGAGTAGAAGTTATTGCTGCTTGGTAGGTGGTGGAACAAAGTCCAATCTAATCAAGATTAGGAGTGAACCTGTGAGTTGAAATTGCCTATATTGATAGTTAGGTAATTAGTTGTTATAGTATAAGTATATCCAAACTAGCCGAAATGTGTGTGGGAAGAGAAGAAATTTGGTGAGTGGAATCAAAATGCTTGTTGATGTCTGTAGAAACAATTTGTTTCCACATTCTTTTCAGGCTGTCCTTTAAGTCCAATATTGTTTTTTTTTTTTTTAATCATCTCACCCCAAGCAAGGCATTCCACTGTCACTATTGCGCATGGGGCTACATAGGGGAAGGTAAAGAGAAGGAGTGGTTAGACATAGGGAATGTCAGGAGGAAGGTGACAGATGAGTAAGGATAGTGAGGATGAGGGTTGGGCAGATGGGAAGAGTGTTTGATAGAATGGGAGCAGGTTAGTGTGTTAGGAGGTGTCTATTGACCTTACATTTAAACTCCTGGAGAGTGTAGCCGTCGGGGAAGCAATCGTTTGGAAGAGAATTCCACAGTCGGGAAGTGTGAGGAAAGAAACTGTTGGAGTAGAAGTTATGGCTGCATTTTATCGGTTAGGGAATTGTATTCGTGTCTCTACCTCCAAATACCCTGTCTTCAATATTAAAGACTCTTCTCTCATAAATATAGCAAAATTTATAGAATATAATAATTTATTTGCACTATTTACATTGTTCAGATTGTTGTCCCCATCATTATTGTCATATATTGCCATATACTCGGTATTTCAGCCATTGTACACTCAAGGTTTTTTCGAGTGTTATTTGTTGAAATTTAAGGTTGATTGATCCATAAGTAATTTCTTTTTTAATCATTTCACCCCAGAAAGATGGGACTGCTACTAGGGCGCAGGGGGTTACAGTGAGTGAATAGACTGGGTACAAGAGGCATTGAAGAAAGAATAAAAGATGAATGGGTTTTAAGAAGACAGAAGATGGCAATTGATGTTGGATTTAAATTTTTGGAGATTATAGCTATCAGGGATATAAGTAAACGGAAGGGAGTTCTACAGGTGAGAAGTGTGAGAAAAGAAACTGTTGGAGTAGAAGTGGCTGTTACTTTTAACTATTTCAGCAATAAAAGGATGGGACCTAAATACCAAACTAGTAATCAAAGAAATCGAACATATTATTGAGAACATTTCAGATGAAAATTTCACTTGTATTGTTTCGGCTATGGACTTATTGAACTACTGATATATATATATATATAATCATTTCACTGCCACTATTGCACAGGGGGTTACATAGGGGAAGGTGGTGAGAAAGAGTGTTTAGATATAGAAAATCTCAGAAGGCGGGTGATAGACGGGTAAGGATGTAGGTGGGAAGAGTGTTTAAGAGAATGGGTGCGAGTTAGTATATTAGGAGGTGTCTATTGACCTTACATTTAAACTCCTGGAGATTGTAGCTGTCGGGGGAAGCAAGTATGTGGAAGGGAATTCCACAGGCGGGAAGTGCGAGAAAAGAAACTGTTGGAGTAGAAATTGTGGTTACATTTTATCGGTTTCGCTGTAAAAGGGTGGGACCGAATTGCTAATCTAGTATCTCGTGCAAATTCATACCTAGGGGGCACCAGTGATCTAAGTTCATCAAAACAGAAGCCGTGAAAGTATTTATAGAAGAGGCACAGGGTAGCCATGTCAGGCCAGTGAGAGAGTGACTGTAGGTGGTCTTATATATATATATATATAGACAGAGAGAGAGAGAGAGAGAGAGAGAGAGAGAGAAAGAGTTAGAAAAAAGAGTTAGTGGGCTAAAAGAGTGTCACATGTTTCATACAAATACTGGACATTTATAGAGATGGATAAGTTAATTTTCATAGATAAAGTGAAAATCGAAGTTTGGCTTTCATAAGTGGAAATATTTTTGTTAAATGCCATTACATTACAGTCGCCCAGCAAAGGGTTATACAGCAGATCCAACTAAAACCTGCATTTATATTGCCGAGGCCTGTAGTAGGTGCCATGAAAATATTTGTTGAAAAGGCAGAGGGAAGCCACATTACGTAGGAGAGAAAGTAACTGAGTTGAGATGCCAAGTCAGGTGTGATTACATTTCAGATCCTTCTTTGACCCAACGAGTTTTGAGTTCGATCTCTGGCCACAGCAGAGAGATATCCCAAAGCATGGCAAGACATGGAATTCAGACAACCTACCCCCGTGGGTTAAATAAAGGGTTCGGTTTAAAATTCCACCGAATATCACCTGAAGAAGGTCTGAGAGTATATGTAATATAACAATCTGGCCCCACCCGAGGAAGTGATGCAAGCGATGGTGTTTTCCATCCGTGAAGGGGGCGGCGAAGCGACAAGACAGGTGTTTGTGAAATACATCCTGTCGAAGCCGGAACGGATGTCATTTTGACCTTATTTCCGACAGCGGCGGAAATGGCTACAGAGGCAAACAGATCAGGTGCCTCTTAGAATTACGTGGGCGTGCGTGGGCGAGGCAAAAAACCGGAAGGAAAGTCCCGGTTCTAGAGGACTATATAAAGACCTCAACACACGGATTCGCCAGTAGCAGAGAGCGGCCGGTGGAAGCAGAGAGAGACAACACAGGCAGACTACACTCCCGTCAGCCATTCTATATGCGCCCTCACCCTTTCCGTTCTCTATTCCACACAGTTCGTCGTCATTAATAAAAATATAACTTTATATTTTTATATATGCGTGTTTGTTGTTTTGTCGTCGTACGGCGATATATAACATATATGCCTTTGGATATGACAGTTTTAGTTTATTAGTCTTGATAACCCAACTCTCCAAATATAGACAGATGTAAAATCAATTTTGTTTTTATATTACCCTGTTCTGCCATCCATTTGCTCAAACTAACTTGTTAGGTTATATGTCATTTTCCTCCTTCCCTTTTGCCTTCAATCAAATCAAATTTTCCAAACACTCTTTCTTCATTATGTTCCGTAAAAATTTCAACAATATAAGTGTTGTTTTTGTCTTTACTTTAACTAAAATTTTGTTGTTGCTCACATGTTTGGTTCATGGTATTCTTATCATCCTTCTGATTAACCATATCTCAATTCTCTTCTTCACCTTTGGGGAGATTGTCCAGCATTCACTGCTATATAGGAGGACTGATATTACATAACAGTTCAGTACTCTTTTCTTTGTTTCTGTTGCTTCAAGTCTCTTCTTCATCTTTAGGGAGAGATTGTCCAGCATTCATTGCCATATAGAAGGACTGATATTACATAACAATTCAGTACTCTTTTTTTTATTTCTGTTGCTTCAAGTCTCTTCTTCATCTGTGAGGAGATTGTCCAGCATTCACTGCTATATAGGAGGACTGATATTACATAACAGTTCAGTACTCTTTTCTTTGTTTCTGTTGCTTCAAGTCTCTTCTTCATCTCCGAGGATATTGTCCAGCATTCACTGTTGTACAGGAGGACTTATATTATGCGACAACTCAGTACTCTTTTCATGTTTTCTAATTAAATGTTTCTGTTTCTTATTAACTTGCTTAGCCTTTGGAAGGCATCTTTCATTATCTCAATGTGCTTTCAGATAAAAAGACATGTTACCAAAAAATAAAGAAATGGTCGCATTTTAAACTTGTAATGAAAGCATTTTTACGTAATTGATTAGGTCTTCTTTAATGGTTCTAATAACTGTATTTTCAGTGAATTTTTAAAAGGTATTAATGTTTACAAATAAATATGCTATACTTTCTTGTTAGAAATTATATGGATAGGAAAGTAGAAATCATGTACCTTGATCCTGTAATTTATAATGCATAATTTCCAGAAATTACTATGGGCTAACCAGAAAATAGTCAAATTTGGAGTAGATCAACTCAGTTGGAGTAGATAGAATAATTGGAGTAGGTAGATTTTAATTGGAGTAGACAGAATAATTGGAGTAGACAGAATAATTGGAGTAGATAGAATAATTGGAGCAGGTAGACTTTAATTGGAGTAGATAGACTTTAATTGGAGTAGATAGAATAACTGGAGTAGATAGACTTTAATTGGAGTAGATAGAATAATTGGAGTAGATAGACTTTAATTGGAGTAGATAGAATAATTGGAGTAGATAGACTTTAATTGGAGTAGATAGAATAATTGGAGTAGATAGAATAATTGGAGCAGGTAGACTTTAATTGGAGTAGATAGACTTTAATTGGAGTAGATAGAATAACTGGAGTAGATAGACTTTAATTGGAGTAGACAGAATAATTGGAGTAGATAGAATAATTGGAGCAGGTAGACTTTAATTGGAGTAGATAGACTTTAATTGGAGTAGAGAGACTTTAATTGGAGTAGATAGAATAACTGGAGTAGATAGACTTTAATTGGAGTAGACAGAATAATTGGAGTAGATAGAATAATTGGAGTAGGTAGACTTTAATTGGAGTAGATAGATTTAATTGGAGTAGAGAGACTTGAAATGGAGTCGATAGAATAATTGGAGTAGATAGACTTTAATTGGAGTAGATAGACTTTAATTGGAGTAGATAGAATAACTGGAGTAGATAGACTTTAATTGGAGTAGATAGACTTTAATTGGAGTAGATAGAATAATTGGAGTAGATAGACTTTAATTGGAGTAGATAGACTTTAATTGGAGTAGATAGAATAACTGGAGTAGATAGACTTTAATTGGAGTAGATAGAATAATTGGAGTAGATAGACTTTAATTGGAGTAGATAGACTTTAATTGGAGTAGATAGAATAATTGGAGTAGATAGAATAATTGGAGTAGATAGAATAATTGGAGTATGTAGACTTTAATTGGAGGAGATAGATTCAATTGGAGTAGATAGAATAATTGGAGTAGATATATTTTAATTGGAGTAGATATTTACAATTGGATTAGATATTCACAATTGGAGTAGATAGACTCAATTGGAGTAGATAGAATAATTGGAGTAGGTAGACTTTAATTGGAGTAGATAGAATAATTGGAGTAGGTAGACTTTAATTGGAGTAGATAGATTTAATTGGAGTAGAGAGACTTGAAATGGAGTAGGTAGAATAATTGGAATAGATAGACACAATTGGAGTAGATAGAATATTTGGAGCAGATAGACTTTAATTGGAGTAGATAGAATAATTGGAGTAGATAGAATAATTTGTGTAGATCGACTTAATTGGAGTAGATAGGATAATTGGAGAAGGGAGACTTTAATTGGAGTAGATAGACTTTAATTGTGTAGATAGATTTAATTGGAGTAGAGAGACTTGAAATGGAGTCGATAGAATAATTGGAGTAGATAGACTTTAATTGGAGTAGATAGACTTTAATTGGAGTAGATAGACTTTAATTGTGTAGATAGATTTAATTGGAGTAGATAAACTTTAATTGGAGTAGATAGAATATCTGGAGTAAATAGACTTTAATTGGGGTAGATAGAATAATTGGAGTAGATAGACTTTAATTGGAGTAGATAGACTTTAATTGGAGTAGATAGAATAATTGGAGTAGATAGACTTCAATTGGAGTTGATAGAATAATTGGAGTAGATTTACTCAATTGGAGTAGATAGACTCAATTGGAGTAGATAGATTTTAATTAAAAGGGGATAGATTCAACTGGAGTAGATAGAATAATTGGAGTAGATAGATTTTAATTGGAGTAGATATTCACAATTGGAGTCAATAGAATAATTGGAGTAGATAGACTTTAATTGGAGTAGATTGACTCAATTTGAGTAGATAGACTCAATTGGCGTAGATAGAATAATTGGAGTAGATAAAATAATTGGAGTAGATAGATTTTAATTGGAGTAGATAGACTTAATTGGAGTAGATAGAATTAGTGGAGTAGATAGACTCAATTGGTGTAGATAGATTTAATTGGAGTAGATAGAATAACTGGTATAGATAAACTCAGTTGGAATAGATAGACACAATTGGAGTAGATAGACTTTAATTGGAGTAGATAGACTCAATTGGAGCAGATAGACTCAATTGGAGCAGATAGACTCAATTGGAGCAGATAGACTCAATTGGAGTAGATAGTCTCAATTGGAGTAGATAGAATAATTGGAGCAGATAGATTTTAATTGGAGTAGATAGACTCAATTAGAGTAGATAGAATAAATGGAGTAGATAGACTCATTTAGAGTAGATAGACTCAATTGTAGTAGATAGATTCAATTGGAGTAGATAGAATAATTGGAGTAGGTAGATTTTAATTGGAGCAGATAGAATAATTGGAGTAGATAAACTCAGTTGGAATAGATAGACACAATTGGAGTAGAAAGACTTTAATTGGAGTAGAGAGACTTTAATTGGAGTAGATAGAATAACTGGAGTAGATAGACTTTAATTGGAGCAGATAGAATAATTGGAGTAGATAGACTTTAATTGGAGTAGATAGACTTTAATTGGAGTAGATAGAATAATTGGAGTAGATAGACTTTAATTGGAGTAGATAGACTTTAATTGGAGTAGATAGAATAATTGGAGTAGATAGACTTTAATTGGAGTAGATAGAATAATTGGAGTAGATAGAATAATTGGAGCAGGTAGACTTTAATTGGAGTAGATAGACTTTAATTGGAGTAGATAGAATAACTGGAGTAGATAGACTTTAATTGGAGTAGATAGAATAATTGGAGTAGATAGAATAATTGGAGCAGGTAGACTTTAATTGGAGTAGATAGACTTTAATTGGAGTAGATAGAATAATTGGAGTAGGTAGACTTTAATTGGAGTAGATATATTTAATTGGAGTAGAGAGACTTGAAATGGAGTCGATAGAATAATTGGAGTAGATAGACTTTAATTGGAGTAGATAGACTTTAATTGGAGTAGATAGAATAATTGGAGTAGATAGACTTTAATTGGAGTAGATAGACTTTAATTGGAGTAGATAGAATAACTGGAGTAGATAGACTTTAATTGGAGTAGATAGAATAATTGGAGTAGATAGACTTTAATTGGAGTAGATAGACTTTAATTGGAGTAGATAGAATAATTGGAGTAGATAGAATAATTGGAGTAGATAGAATAATTGGAGTATGTAGACTTTAATTGGAGGAGATAGATTCAATTGGAGTAGATAGAATAATTGGAGTAGATATATTTTAATTGGAGTAGATATTCACAATTGGATTAGATATTCACAATTGGAGTAGATAGACTCAATTGGAGTAGATAGAATAATTGGAGTAGGTAGACTTTAATTGGAGTAGATAGATTTAATTGGAGTAGAGAGACTTGAAATGGAGTAGGTAGAATAATTGGAATAGATAGACACAATTGGAGTAGATAGAATATTTGGAGCAGATAGACTTTAATTGGAGTAGATAGAATAATTGGAGTAGATAGAATAATTAGTGTAGATCGACTTAATTGGAGTAGATAGAATATTTGGAGCAGATAGACTTTAATTGGAGTAGATAGACTTTAATTGGAGTAGATAGAATAATTGGAGTAGATAGACTTCAATTGGAGTTGATAGAATAATTGGAGTAGATTTACTCAATTGGAGTAGATAGACTCAATTGGAGTAGATAGAATAATTGGAGTAGATAGATTTTAATTAAAAGGGGATAGATTCAACTGGAGTAGATAGAATAATTGGAGTAGATAGATTTTAATTGGAGTAGATATTCACAATTGGAGTCAATAGAATAATTGGAGTAGATAGACTTTAATTGGAGTAGATTGACTCAATTTGAGTAGATAGACTCAATTGGCGTAGATAGAATAATTGGAGTAGATAAAATAATTGGAGTAGATAGATTTTAATTGGAGTAGATAGACTTAATTGGAGTAGATAGAATTAGTGGAGTAGATAGACTCAATTGGTGTAGATAGATTTAATTGGAGTAGATAGAATAACTGGTATAGATAAACTCAGTTGGAATAGATAGACACAATTGGAGTAGATAGACTTTAATTGGAGTAGATAGACTCAATTGGAGCAGATAGACTCAATTGGAGCAGATAGACTCAATTGGAGCAGATAGACTCAATTGGAGTAGATAGTCTCAATTGGAGTAGATAGAATAATTGGAGCAGATAGATTTTAATTGGAGTAGATAGACTCAATTAGAGTAGATAGAATAAATGGAGTAGATAGACTCATTTAGAGTAGATAGACTCAATTGTAGTAGATAGATTCAATTGGAGTAGATAGAATAATTGGAGTAGGTAGATTTTAATTGGAGCAGATAGAATAATTGGAGTAGATAAACTCAGTTGGAATAGATAGACACAATTGGAGTAGAGAGACTTTAATTGGAGTAGATAGAATAATTGGAGTAGATAGACTTTAATTGGAGTAGATAGAATAATTGGAGTAGATAGACTTTAATTGGAGTAGATAGAATAATTGGAGTAGATAGACTTTAATTGGAGTAGATAGAATAATTGGAGTAGATAGACTTTAATTGGAGTAGATAGAATAATTGGAGTAGATAGACTTTAATTGGAGTAGATAGAATAATTGGAGTAGATAGACTTTAATTGGAGTAGATAGACTTTAATTGGAGTAGATAGAATAATTGGAGTAGATAGACTTTAATTGGAGTAGATAGACTTTAATTGGAGTAGATAGAATAATTGGAGTAGATAGACTTTAATTGGAGTAGATAGAATAATTGGAGTAGATAGACTTTAATTGGAGCAGATAGAATAATTGGAGTAGATTTACTCAATTGGAGTAGATAGACTCAATTGGAGTAGATAGAATAATTGGAGTAGATAGACTTTAATTGGAGTAGATAGAATAATTGGAGTAGATAGACTTTAATTGGAGTAGATAGACTTTAATTGGAGTAGATAGAATAATTGGAGTAGATAGACTTTAATTGGAGTAGATAGAATAATTGGAGTAGATAGACTTTAATTGGAGTAGATAGACTTTAATTGGAGTAGATAGAATAATTGGAGTAGATAGACTTTAATTGGAGTAGATAGAATAATTGGAGTAGATAGACTTTAATTGGAGTAGATAGACTTTAATTGGAGTAGATAGAATAATTGGAGTAGATAGACTTTAATTGGAGTAGATAGAATAATTGGAGTAGATAGAATAATTGGAGTAGATAGATTTAATTAGAGTAGATAGACTTTAATTGGAGTAGACAGAATAATTGGAGTAGATAGACTTTAATTGGAGTAGATAGACTTTAATTGGAGTAGATAGAATAATTGGAGTAGATAGACTTTAATTGGAGTAGATAGAATAATTGGAGTAGATAGACTTTAATTGGAGTAGATAGACTTTAATTGGAGTAGATAGAATAATTGGAGTAGATAGAATAATTGGAGTAGATAGAATAATTGGAGTAGATAGACTTTAATTGGAGTACATAGACTTTAATTGGAGTAGATAGAATAATTGGAGTAGATAGACTTTAATTGGAGTAGATAGAATAATTGGAGTAGATAGACTTTAATTGGAGTAGATAGAATAATTGGAGTAGATAGACTTTAATTGGAGTAGAGAGACTTTAATTGGAGTAGATAGACTTTAATTGGAGTAGATAGACTTTAATTGGAGTAGATAGAATAATTGGAGTAGATAGACTTTAATTGGAGTAGATAGACTTTAATTGGAGTAGACAGAATAATTGGAGTAGATAGACTTTAATTGGAGTAGATAGACTTTAATTGGAGTAGATAGAATAATTGGAGTAGATAGACTTTAATTGGAGTAGATAGACTTTAATTGGAGTAGATAGAATAATTGGAGTAGATAGACTGTAATTGGAGTAGAGAGACTTTAATTGGAGTAGATAGAATAATTGGAGTAGATAGACTTTAATTGGAGTAGATAGAATAATTGGAGTAGATAGACTTTAATTGGAGTAGATAGACTTTAATTGGAGTAGACAGAATAATTGGAGTAGATAGACTTTAATTGGAGTAGATAGACTTTAATTGGAGTAGATAGAATAATTGGAGTAGATAGACTTTAATTGGAGTAGATAGACTTTAATTGGAGTAGATAGAATAATTGGAGTAGATAGACTTTAATTGGAGTAGAGAGACTTTAATTGGAGTAGATAGAATAATTGGAGTAGATAGACTTTAATTGGAGTAGATAGACTTTAATTGGAGTAGATAGAATAATTGGAGTAGATAGACTTTAATTGGAGTAGATAGACTTTAATTGGAGTAGACAGAATAATTGGAGTAGATAGACTTTAATTGGAGTAGATAGACTTTAATTGGAGTAGATAGAATAATTGGAGTAGATAGACTGTAATTGGAGTAGATAGAATAATTGTAGTAGATAGACTTTAATTGGAGTAGATAGAATAATTGGAGTAGATAGACTTTAATTGGAGTAGATAGACTTTAATTGGAGTAGATAGAATAATTGGAGTAGATAGACTTTAATTGGAGTAGATAGAATAATTGGAGTAGATAGACTTTAATTGGAGTAGATAGACTTTAATTGGAGTAGATAGAATAATTGGAGTAGATAGATTTTAATTGGAGTCAATAGAATAATTGGAGTAGATAGACTTTAATTGAAGTAGAATGACTCAATTTGAGTAGATAGACTCAATTGGCGTAGATAGAATAATTGGAGTAGATAGAATAATTGGAGTAGATAGATTTTAATTGGAGTAGATAGATTTTAATTGGAGTAGATAGATTTTAATTGGAGTAGATAGACTCAATTGGAGTAGATAGAATTAGTGGAGTAGATAGACTCAATTGGTGTAGATAGATTTAATTGGAGTTGATAGAATAATTGGAGTAGATAGACTCAATTGGAGCAGATAGACTCAATTGGAGCAGATAGACTCAATTGGAGCAGATAGACTCAATTGGAGTAGATAGTCTCAATTGGAGTAGATAGAATAATTGGAGCAGATAGATTTTAATTGGAGTAGATAGACTCAATTGGAGTAGATAGAATAAGTGGAGTAGATAGACTCATTTAGAGTAGATAGACTCAATTGTAGTAGATAGATTCAATTGGAGTAGATAGAATAATTGGAGTAGGTAGATTTTAATTGGAGCAGGTATACTTTAATTGGAGTAGATGGACTCAATTGGAGTAGATAGAATAACTGGTGTAGATAGACTCAGTTGGAATAGATAGACACAATTGGAGTAGATAGACTTTAATTGAAGTACATAGACTCAATTGGAGTAGATAGAAAAATTGGAGTAGATAGACTTTAATTGGAGTAGATAGAATAATTGGAGTAGATAGACTTTAATTGGAGTAGATAGACTTTAATTGGAGTAGATAGACTTTAATTGGAGTAGATAGAATAACTGGAGTAGATAGGATTTAATTGGAGTAGATAGAATAATTGGAGTAGATAGACTTTAATTGGAGTAGATAGAATAACTGGAGTAGATAGACTTTAATTGGAGTAGATAGAATAATTGGAGTAGATAGACTTTAATTGGAGTAGATAGACTTTAATTGGAGTAGATAGAATAATTGGAGTAGATAGACTTTAATTGGAGTAGATAGACTTTAATTGGAGTAGATAGAATAATTGGAGTAGATAGAATAATTGGAGTAGATAGACTTTAATTGGAGTAGATAGATTTAATTGGAGTAGATAGAATAATTGGAGTAGATAGACTCAATTGGAGCAGATAGACTCAATGGGAGCAGATAGACTCAATTGGAGTAGATAGTCTCAATTGTAGGAGATAGTCTCAATTGGAGGAGATAGAATAATTGGAGCAGATAGATTTTAATTGGAGTAGATAGACTCAATTGGAGTAGATAGAAAAATTGGAGTAGACAGAATTTAATTGGAGTAGATAGACTTTAATTGGCGTATATAGAATAATTGGAGTAGGTAGACTTTAATTGGAGTAGATAGACTTTAATTGGAGTAGATAGAATAATTGGAGTAGATAGACTCAGTTGGAATAGATAGACACAATTGGTGTAGATAGAATAATTGGAGTAGTTCGACTTTAATTGGAGTAGATAGACTTTAATTGGAGTAGATAGAATAATTGGAGTAGATAGACTCAGTTGGAATAGATAGACACAATTGGTGTAGATAGAATAATTGGAGTAGTTCGACTTTAATTGGAGTAGATAGACTTTAATTGGAGTAGATAGAATAATTGGAGTAGATAGAATAATTGAAGTAGATAGACTCAATTGAAGTAGATAGAAAAAATTGGAGTAGGTAGACTTTAATTGGAGTAGATAGACTTTAATTGGAGTAGATAGAATAATTTGAGTACATAGAATAATTGGAGTAGATTGACTCAATTGGAGTAGATAGACTCAATTAGTAGTAGATAGAATAATTGGAGTAGGTATACTTTAATTGGAGAAGATAGACTCAATTGGAGTCGATAGAATAATTGGAGTAGATAGACTTTACTTGGAGTAGATAGAATCAATTGGAGTAGATAGAATAATTGGAGTAGATAGATCTATCTATCGCCCAGTTCTCACTCCACCCACGTCTTCTATTGAATAGGTAAAGAGGCTCATCCCTTGTTCCCTGTTTAGGATGTGGTTTACGGCTTTCTCTTTTCCAATATTTTCACTCTTTTCTTTTTTTTTTCAATTGGAGTAGATAGACTAAACTATCGCCC
Organism: Ascarosepion bandense; assembly: GCA_037127315.1. Lineage (NCBI taxonomy): Eukaryota > Metazoa > Mollusca > Cephalopoda > Sepiida > Sepiidae > Ascarosepion > Ascarosepion bandense. The sequence continues at coordinate 2,213,005 of JBBBDQ010001553.1, read as the reverse complement.
AGTTCACACTCCTCCCACGTCTATTGAACAGGTGAATAGGATCATCCCTTGTTTCCTGCTTAGGATGTGGTTTCCGGCTTTCACTTTTCTAATCTTTTCAGTCTTACGTAGACCCCTGCGCATCAGTGGTGTTACCGCCTTGCTTGGGGTGATATGATTAATAAAAAAAAAACAGTTACAAATTTAAAATGTCTTTTTTATCTGCATTTGTCTATACTTGGGAAGGGTATTAATCTATCTCTTCCTTCCAGTTATGGGTTAAATAATAGAATAGATTGGGTTATATAGCCTTGGTTGGCAACCAGTCTAGAGCAGAAAGCAATGGCAACCTACTGCGGGATAATCTTCTGCCCAGTCAGTCATGTCTCTTTCATGACATGATCGTTCAAGCGTGTATCACGTATGGCACTTAACTGACAACCGTCTGAAAAGGGTAAATAGTGTCTTCTATCTTCCTTATCCTTTCAGCACGTTGGCAATCATTTGTATCCCTTAATAAATTTTGTCATTTTGTTATTTTTCTATGTGTCGTGTCTCTTCAGAATGTAAGCAATCATAGCTCTCCACAATGTCCTGTCCTTTGTAGCTCTTAATAAATTTTGTCATTTTGTTATTTTTCTATGTGTCGTGTCTCTTCAGAACGTAAGCAATCATAGCTCTCCACAATGTCCTGTCCTTTGTAGCTCTTAATAAATTTTGTCATTTTGTTATTTTTCTATGTGTCGTGTCTCTTCAGAACGTAAGCAATCATAGCTCTCCACAATGTCCTGTCCTTTGTAGCTCTTAATAAATTTTGTCATTTTGTTATTTTTCTATGTGTCCTGTCTCTTCAGAACGTAAGCAATCATAGCTCTCCACAATGTCCTGTCCTTTGTAGCTCTTAATAAATTTTGTCATTTTGTTATTTTTCTATGTGTTGTGTCTCTTCAGAACGTAAGCAATCATAGCTCTCCACAATATCCTGTCCTTTGTAGCTCTTAATAAATTTTGTGTTTTTGTTAGCTCTGCTAATCCTTGTTTCCTTAAGCTCATTCTTCTTCTAAATGCTGTGTTTCTTTGGGGTGTTAGAGATCATGATTCTCCACAATTTCCCGTCCTTTGTAGCTCTTAATAAATTTTTTTTATCTCTCCTAAATTCTATTTTGCCAACCATTCACTCAAGCTTGCTAGGTAGATTATGTGTTGTGTTCCTCTGTCCCTCTTGTCTTTAATCATTGCTGAGAATATAAAATTTTCCAAGCCGTTCTTTTGCATTATAAACAGCTTCTTTCTATGAATGACAACCCTATGGTACAGACTCTCAAGAGAACTTTCAATGATCACTACAATCTCAACATGTTTAATTTAAAGTTAACCATTATCTTCCCTTTCTTTTCATATAAACCACCCCTTAACATAACTTCTACCTTGAGTGGCCCCCAGGCCTTGTACAGAGTAAACCTTACTGTAAAATAAAAAAAACAAATTAAGCTTCCTTTTTGCTGCAATTTTCTCTAAAACTCTGTTGTTGCTTACATGTTCAACCCTGATAGTCATATCATCAAATTACTTACCTGGATTGCATATTGAGAGATTCTTTTTGGATTTTGCATTTTTCAAACCGTTCACTATTTGATTTTCTCAGTCTCTGTAAAGAGAAAAAAGATGATCAGAGAAAAGGTTAAGATAAAAGGTAAAAATATATTGCAAAAGAAAATATTGCCAATAATTGATAAAAAAAAAAATCATGTTTCTCTTTTTAGTTTCTTATTTCAGGATGTGTGTTGGGCAATTGATATTGACTCAGAATGGGAAATCAGAGAGCTGAGTTCAAATTCCAGTTGAATTTGTTCCATTTACTTATGTAATGGATGTGCGTTGTGGTACAGTGGATATCAGCTTGGAACGAGAAACCGGGGAGCCGAGTTCGAATTCCAGTTGAATCCATTGTATTCACTTACGCGCAAATACCCTTGGGAAAGGTATTAATCCGTCTCTTCCTTCCAGTTATGGGTTAAATAGCAGGACAGATTGGGTTCTATAGCCTTGGTCGGCAACCAGTCTACCGCAGAAAGCAATGGCAACCTACTGCGGGATAATCTTCTGCCCGGTCAGTCATGTCTCTTTCGAGACAGGATCGCCCAAGCGTGTATCACGTATGGCACCTAAACTGACTGACTTATGTACAAATACCCTTGGGAAAGGTATGAATCCATCTCTTCTTCCTCCAGCTATGTGTTAAATAACAGAACAGACTGAGTTATATAGCCTTGATTTGTGACCAATCTACTGCAGAAAAACATGGCAACCTACTGCAAGAAAATCCACCTTGTCCTAAATAAAAGAGTCATGATCGCCCAAGTGTATGGCACTTAACTGACTGATTTAAGGAAGAACAGTTTTAATGCAGCAAGTTTTTTTATTATTATAGAAATTCATTTAACTGATATCTTCCTGGCATCAGTTTACACTGGCATCTTCCATATGTCTAATATATAACTATAATATTGAAAAGTAAAATTTTCACAGAAATAGAAGGAAAATTTTCAAAATTATTGTCTGAAAGCGGAAAATATTAATTTTAAGTAAAACAGTGGCATTATATTACATTAAATATTGATAAAAAATATTGATAAAAAATATTGATAAAAAATATTGATAAAAAATTGGTGGATCACAGTAGAGTAATGGATAGTGACTTGGATTGATGAATCAGAGTTCAAATTTCAGTCAAGTTTTTACATTCAGTTATGTGCAAATAGCCTTGAGAAAAATCAGAACCTATCTCTTCTGCCCCCCACCAATGAGTTAAATAGCTGGGTTTTATAGCTTTGGGTGACTATTGGCCTAGAGGAAGGACTACTCTGAATTCAAGACCATCCACATCAACTATGCAATTGGCCAAGCGTGATGAGTACAGCTATACCTTTGAAGACATCAGGGAGTGGTTCCTCCAACAGGAGTGAGTAGGCTCTGAATTTGGATTTGGTTGGAAAAATATCAGTTTAAACAGGTGACAAAATATATATTAAAATATGGTGGGTCAATAAAAAAACTTTTGGAAGACCTGAAGGAGACTACCACCACCTTTAAATTTATAGTTTTTCTTTTTTTTTTTTACTTTTTTCAGTGCAATATTATCAATTATACCCTAAACATACCAATTGACAAAAAAAATTTGGAAAATTTCAATATTTAAACAATTTTGGGGGGCTCAGTTTTTCATACAACCTTATAGTAAATCGATCCTGTGCAATTAACTTTTTTGCTTGCGCATATCCAATAACTGAATCCTTTGCAAAAAGGTTCTGATTTTTCCCAAGCTATTCTTGGAGTTTCTGAGGAAGATTCCGTCGTAAGAACTGAAGAAAACTTGAAAAAGACAAAAACAAGAGCAACAACTAGTCCCATAAAACCCGAAACAAAGCGACTCCAATGCAAGTAGTCCCAAAATAAAGGATCGATTTATTATAATGTTGTATAAGGAACTGAGCCCCCTCTAAAATTGTTTAAATATTGAAATTTATCCAATTTTGTTTTTGATAATCAGAAACTTTATGCAATTAATCAATAATAAAAAAACTTTATGCAATTAATCAATAATAAAAAATTAATCAATAATAAAAAAAAAAGTAAAAAAAAGTGAAAAAAGTAAAAAAAAAAATGAAAAACTACAAATTTAAAGGTGGTAGTAGTCTCTTTCAGGTTCGCTAAACTTTCAGAAATAATTACACATAATTCTATCAAAAACATATACAGACGTCCTTTTAGATATTTTGTAAATGCCATGGCATGTTGCATAGATGCTGTTATTCACATGAAAAGTAGCACTGTATGCTATTAAATCAGTCAGTCAGTCAGTTAAGGGTCACACTTGGGCGATCATGTCTCTGTTGATCCATGAATGACTAGGCAGAAGATTTTCCTGCAGCAGGTTATAATTTATTTCTGCAGTAGACTGATTGCCTACCAAGGATATATAACCCAATTCGTTATGCTATTCAATTCTTTTCTCCAGATTAGTCAGTTAAGTGCTATATATGATAGACAGAAGATTTTCTTGCAGCAAGTTGCCATTTCTTTCTGCAGTAGACTGGTTGCCAATCAGGACGATAGAACCCGACTTGTCCTGCTATTCAACCCATTTCTTACTTCAAATTGAATTTGAACTCGGATGCCTGATTTCTTATTCCAAGCTCATATCCATTGCTACATTCATTCTTTTAGATCAGTGGCCAGCAACCCCCGGTTTGCGGGCCATATCTGGCCCTCAAGTGAATCTTGTCCGGCCTGCTACCTTACTTTGGACAAGATATAAATATAGGTAAACCAAACCAAAGTGTCAGTTGATAGTCTGAATATATTGTGTTAAAATTAAGAATTTATTTCTTTTTACCTGGAAAATGTGTTTAACTTTTATTTTTCATTTGTAGGGATCACCAAAATTAGCATATGGCCTCACTTTCACTTTTTCTGTGAAATTGCTTCCGTGTGCGGGCACTTTTAAATGAATATAAAATAGTGTTTTCAGCTGATTCATGAAACATTTATTTTTAAGATGGAATACTTTTTAACAAAATTCCCGTCAGATATTTTCTCTTTTTCATGCTTTAGAAACCTGTTTTTTTATCGGATTGAGAAATAGGTGAAATACTTTTTTATCGGATTGAGAAAGATGTGAAATACTTTTTTATCGGATTGAGAAAGAGGTGAAATACTTTTTTATCGGATTGAGAAAGAGGTGAAATACTTTTTTATCGGATTGAGAAAGATGTGAAAAATACTTTCTGCAACTCCGAAATTTTTTGCTTCCTGGTAGAGTTCCTTTTTTTGAAAATAAAAACAAGAAAAAAATCAAAATACATTTTAAATGGTAAAAGTTACCGAAAATAATTTCCAAATCATTTCAAAATTGTATTCACATACTTAATAACATGGTTCTTCTCCATGACACTGGAGCCATAGATGTTTGGCCCTCCTCTATGACTCTACATAGCTTTTTGGCCCTCACTCTCCAAAAGGTTGCCGACCCCAGTTTTAGATTATACAGTGTAAAAACCACAAGAAAATAAAATGAATTTAGTTCTGTCAGAATTTTATTTTTTTCTTAAAAAAAACATGAAGGGTTGACTGCTCTGAAAAACTCTTATAAACTCTGAATATTTTCTTAGAAGTTAGCACACTAATTACAAATGATTTAACTTTTACATTTTGTTAAAAATTCAAGGATTACAGCGATATCACATTAAAACACCAGTTCTCATATAATCAAAGTTAAGCAACATCAAGTCTGGTCAAGATAACTCCTTGAAAATACCAGATGTTGTAAGCTTAGATGTGTGGATGGTGTAATTGATTACAGCTTGAAATTCTAAATCTAAGAGCTGAGATCCAATTCCAGTGAGGTTTGTAATTTTCACTTAAGCGCAAATGCACTTGAATCCACCTCTTCTCCTCCCAGCTTTGAGTTAATTAGTAGAACTTATATCAGTAAACAGTTAAACAAATAAGATGTAACCGTAAATTCTACTCCAACAGCTTCTTTTCTCGCGCTTCCCGCCTGTGGAACTCCCTTCCACAACTCTGCTTTCCCGACAGTTACAATCTCCAGGTGTTTAAATGTAGGGTCAATAGACACCTCCTATCACACTAACTCCCAACTATTCTCACAACACTCTCATCTACCCAACCCTCATTCTCAGTATCCTCACCCGCCTATCACCCACCTTCTGTTATTTCCTATATTTAATCAGCCTTTCTCCACTCTACGTAGCCCCCTGCACAGTAGTGGCAGTGACATGCCTTGCTCGGGGTGAAACGCTTATAAAAAAAAAAAAAAAAATTTGCCAAAAATTCTTACAATCTAAAAAGATTTTCTGGCTTTAAATAACCTGCAAAGGGTTGATAAGCTGTAAAATTAAATTAAACAAAATACAGATAATTCTGTTACTTCAGAAAAACTTTTCAGTGAGATTTCTATTGTCGAGCAACCTCTCCTTCATTTTGACATGACATTTGCAGTTCTGATAGACATCTTCATGCAATAACTTTACACAATGCCATGTTATGTAGCTGCTGTTATTCACATGAAAAGAAGCACAGTATGTTATTAAATCAGTCAGTCAGTCAGTTAATAGCCATATGTGATACACGCTGGGTCGATCATGTCTCTGTCGATCCATAAATGACTGGGCAGAAGATTTTTTTGCAGCAGGTTGCCATTTCTTTCTGCGGTAGACTGGTTACTAACCGAGGCTATAGAACCCAATCTGTTCCGCTATTCAATTTTTTTATTGTTCAGTCAAGTGTCATATGAGATATCTGCTTGGTCGATCATGTCTCTTTTGATCCATGACTGACTGGGCATAAATTTTTTTGCAGTAGATGGCTATTTCTTTCTGCAATAGACTGGTTACCAATCAAGGCTATAAACCCAATCTGTCCAGCTATTCAACCCATAGCTGGAGGGAGAAAGGATGGATTAATACTTTTTCCCAAGGGTAGTGGCACATAAGTGAATGCAACAAATACAACTGCAATTCGATCTTGGCTACAGAACACAATCTGTCCTGCTATTCAACCCATTGCTGGAGGGAGAAAGGATGGATTAATACTTTTTCTCAAGTGTATTTGTGCATAAGTGAATGCAACAAATTCAACTGGAATTCAAACTTGGCTATAGAACCCAATCTGTCCTGCTATTCAACCCATAGTGGGAGGGAGAAAGGATGGATTAATACTTTTTCTCAGCGGTATTTGTGCATAAGTGAATGCAACAAGTTCAACTGGAATTCAAACTTCTTTCTCTGATTTTTTTATTCAGATCCAATGTTCATTGCATCAGAATGCACATCTTAGGACAATTTCCATATAAAAGAAAGAAAGAAAAGAAAAAATATTTATAGAAAAGGCGCGGGAAAGTTATGTTATGGCTGAGGAGAAAGTGACTGAAGTCAAGATGCCAGGTCAGAACTGATAATATAGCAGATTCTTCTTTGGATTTTATTTTACATTTTAGAAGCACCAGAACAGATGTGAGAAAATGTGGAGGAATAGACACTCCGTTTATCCCTCACATCACAACACACATCCCTTATTAACTCACTGTTTCTAAACCTAAATTTTACTGGGAACAATTTAACTGATTGAAACTAATTCTTTACATAGAAGTGTTAATATGTTCTAGGTTAATGTGGCAGTATAAGGATCATTATTCCCCAAATTTGGCAAATTTGGTGATTCTAACCTGGTTTGTAGATCAAAGGTCCTACGCTGTTTCTGCTCTTCATCAATGATCTTCCTTATCCGTTCCAAAGTAGGCATGTATTCAGATGATACCACCATTTATTCCCAACTCAATAGGAAATGTTCTAAAGCTGACAAAATAAACGTGGCTGTTTCTCTTGGAACAGACCTTCAATCAGTGGTTAACTGGGATGGAAAATGGCTTCAAAACAAAACTGCTCTCCTTTAACCACCATAGAGAAACATTCCTGTCAGCCATCATCATGGCTGATGCAAGTCTCCTGTAAAGCAACACACTATGCCTTCTTGGTCTTACTTTTTCAACCGACCTGATTTGAAATGACTACATTGAACCTATAGCACTATCTTCTGCTAGGAATGTTGGACCTCTGTGTTGGGCCAGAAAGTTTTTTTATGTAAGAGTCTATCTTGCACACTTATAAATCTACTATTCATCCATGCATTGAATACTGTTGCCATATATGGTCGGGTGCTAGTGCTATTTATCTTGAGGTTCTCAACAAATCTGCAATGTAATCAATCTTGACTTGGCATCCCGCCTTCAGTCACTTTCTCATCAACATGACTTGGCTTCCCACTGTCTTTTCTACAAATATTTTTATGATGTGCTTTTTTCTCTGGTGTCCCAAACTATATGAGTTTAAGTTTGCTGCTAGAGTGGCATTTAAGTCCAACACTTTTACTTAATAAATAGTTAAATTTAAATTTCTCACACTTCCCACCTGTGAAACTCTCTTCTGTTTACTTGTTTCCCTGATAGATACAATCTTCCAATATGTAAATCCAATGTCAGTTATCATCTTCTATCTTCTTGAATCCCGTTCATCTTTTATCCTTTCTTCAATATCCCCTGTACCCAGTCTTTTCTCTTCCCTGATGGCTACAATCTCCAAAAATTTAAATGCAACGTCAATTGCAATCTTCTATCTTCTTGAATCCTGTTCATCTTTTATCCTTTCTTCAATATCCCCTGTACCCAGTCTTTTCTCTTCCCTGATGGCTACAATCTCCAAAAATTTAAATGCAACGTCAATTGCAATCTTCTATCTTCTTGAATCCTGTTCATCTTTTATCCTTTCTTCAATATCCCCTGTACCCAGTCTTTTCTCTTCCCTGATGGCTACAATCTCCAAAAATTTAAATGCAACGTCAATTGCAATCTTCTATCTTCTTGAATCCTATTCATCTTTTATACTCTCTCCAATGCACCTTTTGCATAGTTTTTTTTTCTCTCACATGGCAATTCTGCATTGCTTGGGGTGAAAGGATTAAAAAAAATATATTGATGTCAGGGTAACAGTGATCATGGTGAGTGGACATTTTTTGTCATTGCCTCTTATGAAAATGCATTAACATGCATTAAACGGACTGAGTCCCATCATACTTCTGTCTGTCTGTTTGTGTCAATGTTGAATAAATACATTGATCAGTTCATTCATTTCCTACAGCTTATCAAGCATTTTTAGGTTATTTAAAATATTTGTAGACATCCATTTTGCAGGAAAACTATTCACCAACTCAAACAAATCAGTGAAATAATGAGATTCCTAAATTATGGCAATTTACTAAGCATATCTTAGGTATGGCACAAGGCAGAAAGTATAAAGCACCCAGTGAGAATTGAACTCACCACTTCATCATAAATAATCTAGCAAGACAAGTTTGCAAACTATTACACCACAATGAAGTGCCTGAAATTCATACATTATGATTTATAGTCATTTCATCAGTGTTTAAAATTTCTCATTGCTTCAACTTAAATTGCAGAACTATTTTTTTATCGTAAATACTCTTACCTTCATTCCCTAGACATTTTGGCAACACATTGACATGTGTTGAAATCTTCACAGTATTCTTGAAGTTATCGCTAACATTTTCAAACTCTACATTTTGTTCAACTGCACAAACCAATTAATGAAATTTGAATAAGCTAATTTGTTTGGAAAAATACGAAAACACTAGTTTAATAATCTCTTTAATTTAATTCTTTATAGGATGTCATTGTAAACAATATTTTTTTAAGAAAATTTCTTTTTTTCCTTTTTTAACAGCAAAGAATAAATTCTTAGGACTCCTGAGCATGCAACATACAACTGGCATTGGGTAACTGTTTCTCTCTGGAGCCAAATTTTAACTTCTTGAACCGAATGGCCTTGTGAACTGTCTATTTTTCACACAAAGGCAGGACAAACTTGAAACTTGATTCTTGTATATAAAAACTTGAAGAGAAGATTTGCAAAAACAATATTGCATTTTTTATTAAATGTTTGTTATTTTAATCATTATATTGTTTTAAAAATAGTAACAGTATTTCCTTTTTTTTGTGAAAAAAAAAATTAAATTTTACCCACCAAAATAATGAAAGTTTATTGTACTAATCTGCGCAACAATACATTATACCTTGTTCCCTTTCTGTATTTCTTAAAATTTGGTTTCGATAGATTTTGATATGTCTATTTTTACGGACGGACAGATTAACTGAAGTACAGAACTTTATAGATAGAAAGATTTCCTATCATTTAAGGATGTGAATTTGGCGAGTCAAATTTTTTGGCAGCATGTTGACATGCATTGAAATCTTCACAGTATTTAGTACTGTTAAGCCTTTGTTGCATATTGGTTACAATTGTAACCATTATGCAACAAAGGGTTAAAGTTATTGCTAACATTTTGTCAACATTTAGAAACACTACATTTTCAATCTTACAAACCAGTCAATGAAATTTAAATAAACTGGTTTGGAAAAATACTTTGACCAAATCTCTCTGTAGTGGTTTAAGAATTTCTTTAATTTTATAGGACTTCATGTTAAATAATATTTTGAAAAGCATTTCTTTTTTTTTCTCTTTTTAACAGCAAAGTATAAATTCTTAGTATTTCTTACTCTTGAGCATGCAACATACAACTGGTTATGAGTAAATATTTCTTTCTGGAGCCAAATTCCAACTTTGTCAAGTGTTTGAAATTGTAATTTATGTATAGTTCTGCAAACACAAATTTTAAACATATGCAATAAACAATATTGCGTTTTTATTAAATAAGTACTTATCTTAATCATTAAATTGTTTTTAAAATAGAGTATTTTGTATGAACTTAATTTCTTCCCAAAAAATTTATGAAAATTTATTGTACTAAGCTACGTACCCCCTTATCTTATCACTTCACCCCAAAATTTAGTTTTGCTTTGTCAATGTATGGCTATTTTAGAGGGTGTAACGGATGGATTAATGGAAGTCACATAATTTTATATTTAGATAGATGCTTCTTATATTTAGATAGATGCTTCTTATATTTAGATAGATGCTTCTTATATTTAGATAGATGCTTCTTATATTTAGATAGATGCTTCTTATATTTTAATAATACAGAAAATAATAGTCTGCATTTTTAAATAGTAGCAGATCTTTGCATAAGTTCTCATTAATTTTAATTAATTTTATAGGACTTCATGTTAAATAATATTTTCAAAAACATTTCTTTTTTTCTCTTTTTAACAGCAAAGAATAAATTTTTATGATTTCTTACTCTTGAGCATGCAACATACAACTAGCCATGCATGAATATTTCTTTCTGGAGCCAAATTCCAACATTTAGAACTATTTGACTTTTTGATTTGTTTATAGTTCTTGCAAAAATAGTGCAGACTGAAAAATGAATTCTTATATATATAAAAACTTAAAGAAAAGATAACAATCATATAATTTTACATATAAAAAACATTCACATATGTAATACATTAATCAATACAAGAAAATGAATAATAATATTGGTGGGGGAACAAAAATAACAATTACTGCTAGTATTCATCTTAATTTCTGTCACTCTTTATTATACTAGATACAATACAGGGTGACCACAAAGTCTGGGTACTTGACATTAGATAGTCACTTTCTTTCCAACATGACATGGCTTCCCTCTGCCTTTTCTATAAATACATTTTCATGGCAACTGCTCTGACAAGCATTTTTTCCATGTGAACTTAAACATGCTACTAGATTGGCATTTAAGTCCCACCCTCTTACCATTGGAATAGTTAAATATAACGTCCTCTTCTAATCTAACAGTTTCTTACCTCACACTTCCCACCTGTGGAACTCCCTTCCATTTACTTGCTTCCCTGATAGTGACAATCTCCAAAAAATTTAAATGCAACATCAGTTGCCATCTTCTGTCTTCTTGAATTCCATCCATCTTTAATCCTTTCCTTAGTTTTCTCTCACTGCAACCCCCTGCACCCTACTGGCAGTCTCACCTTGCTTGGGGTGAAATGATTAAAGAAACAAAGAAAAAAAGGAAGCATTTGGTATATATATATATATATATATATATATATATATAAGATACACTTAGAAAATTATCTTCTACTCAAACAGTTTCTTTTCTCACATTTATTGCCTGTTTACTTGTTTCCCTAATAGCTACAATTTAAAAGAAATAAATAATAAAAAATTTAAATATAGCGTCAGTTGCCATCTTCTATTTCCTTGAGGCCCTTCCATCTTTTATCCCTTTTTCAACATCCCCTCACTGTAAATCCCTACACACTGGTGGTGGTCCCATCTTACTTGGGCTGAAGGGTCTATCCATTTGTGTTGGATGGATCTTTCTAAACAGCTAAAAATACAGTGGATTATTGTGTCGTATAGATTGTGGAAAGTTCATGTGTTGGGTCCATTTATCTTTCATGGTAATATCTTATTATTATTATTATTAAGTCTCTACCCCACACCCATCCAGTGTTACACACAAACCCTTTCTTGGTGTGTTATGGTTTCAAGATTGTTAAGCATGAATGGGTCTTTAAGATTGGGGCAAAGTAGAAGACGTTCCATAGTTTGTGAATGCCCACATTGCCAGTTGGGATCGTCATGGGTGGTACATGCATATTTCTGTTCATATACATCTCTCAAGATAGGTCTGCAATGTTACTATAATATATGAAGGGATGCTGAAAAGTTGTTGGCCTAACTGAGTAGCACTTCCAGAAAGAAAAATTTGATGTTCGGTCATATTCTATGAAGAACTAGAAGTCATCAGCAGCCCCTAGTTATTTCAAAATGTCACACAATGGATTTTAAAATGGTTCACATTGATTGACTGATTCATTTTTTACAGTTTGTCAGTTTATTTGCAGGCTATTTAAAGCCAGAAAATAATTAAAAAATTTTTTTGAGATAATTACGCTTTAGTGACACAAGTCTTACTAATTAACTCATAACTAGATAGAGAAGAGATGGGTTATAACTAATCAGAATTTGATTAAAAATAAAACTAGTAATTCTAATGTGAATATAAAGTGGGGGAACAATTCTTTAATACAATCAATATATGAACTGATCCCTCACTTTGTGGACACGGTATTTCGTATATATTTATATTCCAAAGAATGTAAATAAGCCTAAAAGACATGCTTATATAGCTAATCAGTATTTGATTGATTGCTTGATTCATTTTCTATGGCTTATCAACCCTTTGCAGGTTATTTAAAGCTAGAAAATATTTTTAGATTGTAAGAATCTTTGGTGGGAGATGATAATTTTCTACTAATAAAAGTTTTACTAATTAATTCATAGCTGGGTTTCATACCTTTCCTAAGAGTATTTATGCTTACGTGAATATAACAAACCCAACTGGAATTGGCACTCAGCTCTCCAACTAACAAATTCCAAGCTATTATCGATTACACCAACTGCACATCCACGCTTATAGCATCTGGTATTCCCAAGGTTAGTAAAAATTTTGTATTTACAAACAAAGAGATTTTTTAAACGTACTCTAGCATTTTGGTTAAGAGTCTTCATCTTCCTGATAGAAGCATTCTTTAAATCATCCTTTTGTTTCTCTTCAATTCGTCTCTGCATTTCCTCTTCTTCTTTGCTGAGATCTTTCAAGTGTTTCTCCTAAACCAACAAAAAAATACATTTCTAATCACTTCAGTTTCAGAGAGGTGCATTCTGGGAATGAATGTCATGCTTCCAATAATCACTTATTACTAAACATTCTTTTGTCTTGTTAAAATTCAAAAGAAGTATGCACGAGGAGTGCTGGTGTGTATTACTCTAACCAGGGATGGAGAGCCTCACTAGGTGCCCTGGGCAGGACTTTGTGACTCTTGTTATCTTATCAACATTTGCTTTTTTCTACCTACAAATATGCTACAAATTAAATTGTGTCTATAAAATGCTTGTTTACATATTTGCCATATCAGATTGGTAACATCTGAGATGCCAAAAGTTAAAGATCTCTTACTAACCTCAGCTTACTTAACACACACACACACACACACACACACACACACAAGAAAACAAACAAACACAAATAGGGAATAAAAAGTGCAAACATGCACACAGGGCCAGCCCATACTATCCCCAAACCCTTGTCTGAGTGAAGGGCCTAATCTTAATTGGGGGCCCTGGGTAGGGCTTGTGACTTTTTTTATCTTATCAACATTTACTTTTTACTACCTGAAAATACACTACAAATTAAATTAAGCACAACTAACTACTAAACGATGAAACATTTTCACTAATTTTAATGTCATTATGGGGTCTTTTCTTTTAAAAAACCTGTGAGTTTTTTTTTGACAAAACTCCATATAAAATACACTATTTCATGTCCATAATATTGAATGTATTAAGAATCAAAATGATTCAAATCTTTAATTAGAAAAATCTCAAATCAATATTAAATTATGCTGCAAAACATTGTTGATATATTTAAGATGAAATGATTGAAAACAACAAGTACCTAATTTGTATTTAAATACATTGTATTTATTTTCATAATTTCTAGTTTAATTGTTCCTCTATATTGCATATGATCTATTATTGAACACAATTATGTTACAATAAAATTTGTATTTTATATGAATACTACCTTATGGAAATTACGATGTAGCAGAGTATATGCTCCGGAGCATACAACGGCTGAAACATTGTAAAAATGGCAACAAAGATGAGGACCACAGTCCAAATAATGTAAATAGTGTAAATACTACGTCATCTCAGAAGTATAGATGAATATTACTGAATTTTTTAGGATTGAATGATCTATTATGATATGTCTCTAATGTGTATTTGGATATATTGTATTTATTTTCAATTTTTCTAGTTGAATTGTTCACCTATATTGCATAGGATCCATTATTCAACATAGGCTGGAATTATTTATTATGACAGGTCTCTAAATTGTATTTTTAAATACATTGTATTTATTTTCATTTTTTCTAGTTAAATTGTTCACCTATTTGCATTAGATCCATTATTGTACATAAGCTGGAATCATCTATTATGATACAATTAATTTGTATTTAGATATGTTGTATTTATTTTCAATTTTTCAGTTGAATTGTTCACCTATTCTTTGCATAGGATCCATTATTGTACATAGGCTGAATCATCTATTATAATAGGTCTCTAATTTGTATTTAGATATGTTGTATTTATTTTCAATTTTTCTAGTTGAATTGTTCACCTATATTGCATAGGATCCATTATTCAACATAGGCTGGAATCATCTATTATGACAAGTCTCTAATTTGTATTTAGATACATTGTATTTATTCTCAATTTTTCTAGTTGAATTGTTCACTCATTTTGCATAGGATCCATTATTGTACATAGACTGGAATCATCTATTATGACAGGTCTCTAATTTGTATTTAGATACATGATATTTATTTTCAATTTTTCTAGTTGAATTGTTCACCTATATTGCATATGATCCATTATTGTACATAGGCTGGAATCATCTATTATGACAGGTCTCTAATTTTATATTTAGATACATTGTATTTATTTTCAATTTTTCTAGTTGAATTGTTCACCTATTTTACAGGATCCATTATTGTACATAGGTTGAACTATCTATTATGACAGGTCTCTAATTTGTATTTAGATACATTGTATATTTATTTTCAATTTTTCTAGTTGAATTGTTCACCTATATTGCATATGATCCATTATTGTACATAGGCTGGAATCATCTATTATGACAGGTCTAATTTGTATTTAGATACATGATATTTATTTTCAATTTCAGTTGAATTGTTCACCTATATTGCATATGATCCATTATTGTACATAGGCTGGAATGATCTATTATGACAGGTCTCTAATTTGTATTTAGATACAATGTATTTATTTTCAATTTTTCTAGTTGAATTGTTCACCTATATTGCATATGATCCATTATTGTACATAGGTTGAATCATCTATTATGACAGGTCTCTAATTTGTATTTAGATACAATGTATTTATTTTCAATTTTTCTAGTTGAATTGTTCACCTATTTTGCATAGGATCCATTATTGTACATAGGGCTGGAATCATCTATTATGACAGGTCTCTAATTTGTATTTAGATACATTGTATTTATTTTCAATTTTTCTAGTTGAATTTTCACCTATATTGTATATGATCCATTATTGTACATAGACTGGAATCATCTATTATGACAGGTCTCTAATTTGTATTTAGATACAATGTATTTATTTTCAATTTTTCTAGTTGAATTGTTCACCTATTTTGCATAGGATCCATTATTGTACATAGGCTGGAATCATCTATTATGACAGGTCTCTAATTTCTATTTAGATACATTGTATTTATTTTCTAATTTTTCTAGTTGAATTGTTCACCTATATTGCATAGGATCCATTATTGTACATAGACTGGAATCATCTATTATGACAGGTCTCTAATTTGTATTTAGATACATGATATTTATTTTCAATTTTTTCTAGTTGAATTGTTCACCTATTTTGCATATGATCCATTATTGTACATAGGCTGGAATCATTTATTATGACAGGTCTCTAATTTGTATTTAGATACATTGTATTTATTTTCAATTTTTCTAGTTGAATTGTTCACCTATTTTGCATAGGATCCATTATTGTACATAGGCTGGAATCATTTATTATGACAGATCTCTAATTTGTATTTAAATACATTGTATTTATTTTCAATTTTTCTAGTTGAATTGTTCACCTATTTTGCATAGGATCCATTATTGTACATAGGCTGGAATCATCTATTATGACAGGTCTCTAATTTGTATTTAGATACAATGTATTTATTTTCAATTTTTCTAGTTGAATTGTTCACCTATTTTGCATAGGATCCATTATTGTACATAGGCTGGAATCATCTATTATGACAGGTCTCTAATTTGTATTTAGATACATTGTATTTATTTTCAATTTTTCTAGTTGAATTTTCACCTATATTGCATATGATCCATTATTGTACATAGACTGGAATCATCTATTATGACAGGTCTCTAATTTGTATTTAGATACAATGTATTTATTTTCAATTTTTCTAGTTGAATTGTTCACCTATTTTGCATAGGATCCATTATTGTACATAGGCTGGAATCATCTATTATGACAGGTCTCTAATTTCTATTTAGATACATTGTATTTATTTTCAATTTTTCTAGTTGAATTGTTCACCTATATTGCATAGGATCCATTATTGTACATAGACTGGAATCATCTATTATGACAGGTCTCTAATTTGTATTTAGATACATGATATTTATTTTCAATTTTTTCTAGTTGAATTGTTCACCTATTTTGCATATGATCCATTATTGTACATAGGCTGGAATCATTTATTATGACAGGTCTCTAATTTGTATTTAGATACATTGTATTTATTTTCAATTTTTCTAGTTGAATTGTTCACCTATTTTGCATAGGATCCATTATTGTACATAGGCTGGAATCATTTATTATGACAGGTCTCTAATTTGTATTTAAATACATTGTATTTATTTTCAATTTTTCTAGTTGAATTGTTCACCTATTTTGCATAGGATCCATTATTGTACATAGGCTGGAATCATCTATTATGACAGGTCTCTAATTTGTATTTAAATACATTGTATTTATTTTCAATTTTTCTAGTTGTATTGTTCACCTATTTTGCATAGGATCCATTATTGTACATAGGCTGGAATCATCTATTATGACAGGTCTCTAATTTGTATTTAAATACATTGTATTTATTTTCAATTTTTCTAGTTGTATTGTTCACCTATATTGCATATGATCCATTATTGTACATAGGCTGGAATCATCTATTATGACAGGTCTCTAATTTGTATTTAGATACATTGTATTTATTTTCAATTTTTCTAGTTGAATTGTTCACCTATTTTGCATAGGATCCATTATTGTACATAATTAGGTTACTATAGAATAATTATCTCATTAAAATCTTATAGTGAAGGGCATCTTGTCATAGACTCGGAGGGTTCCATAAATTCAGAGTAGGGGTCATGAAATCCTTGCACTGGCCCTGTGCACAAGTCTTTGTTGCTTAATCATTAATAATATATATTAAAAAAATACATATAACAATAAAGAAAATCAATGGTAAGAAGATAAATAAATTTCAACATATATTCAGTGATATTTTTGAATAATAAAATAAAAATGTGTTGCTACTTATAGGTTTCTACTGATAATTCATTCATGCAGTTGAATGAGTTAAGAACATGACAGCATGGCAGAGAGAATTAATGAAAGCAGCAAAAGCCAAAAAAAAAAAAAAAAAAACTGGGCCAAAGCACCTGGAAAAAAAGAAAGGAAGGAAAATCATAAAGAATCTTTGTCAACTTAAGGTAGGAAGCATAAAATATTATCGGCTGCTGATGAAATTACATCATACACCAACATAAAATCATGGATTTTCATATGATGAATTCATATATACCTTTTATCTTATGCTAACATAATTCATTTTTTTTACATTTTAAAAGGAAAAGCAAAACATTTTTTCTTATAAACTTTGTTTGCAACTTGTTTTATAACTTGTTTCTTTCAACTTAAAGAAAGAAAAATTATTTTCATACTCAGTAATAACATTGTTTAAATTTGTAGAGCTGTGTTTGAAGATTATTACTTTTCTTTACTTTTCAAACACTTTTCTCTCTACATATATATATATATATATATATATATGTTCCATATATATATATATATACAATTGAATAAGGAATGAAAAAATATTTACAACATTCAAAACATTAATTTAAAGCAGTGCTCAGTATAGAAATAGAGCAATGAATATTTATAAATTGTATTTTAGAACATGTAGAAACTACAATCTACTAGAAAAGATGAAAAAAGATCCAGTGAAAGACTCATTTGTCATGTTTCTTTATTTCTTTCTCTCTTGTTTTCCGCTTTGGTTTTTATTTCCTCTGTGTCCTTCTCTTTCCCTTTTTTGATTTTTCTTTTTGTTTTCTCATCTTTCATATCCTCTTTAGCACGTATGAAAAATTTTGCCAATAAAAGGAAGTGAATTTTCATAAACTTTCTTTTCAAAAATAACGTTTATTACCATCGTTACTAACTACCTGATGAAACATTGTTCTTTCAATGTTGAAACAAAAAGTACACTTTTCTAGTAGATTGTAGTTTGTAACATATTCTAAAGTATAATTTATAATATTTATATATATATATATATATATATATATATATATAATTTGGAAGTCAGCTTATTATGCTAAAATGGTTTCAAACTTTTGGTATTATTAGGCAATTAATTGATAATCTAATGCTTTTTTGAATGCATAGCATGAACTTTCAGAACACAGAAATGGAAGTTTATATATATATATAGATACACTACCAGCCATAATTATTAGGCCACATCAGTTTTTTTTAAAAGAAATGATGTATTTCATACTATTTTTTAGTATTTATTGCCAAGTGAATAATTCTAAACGAAAATAGAATGGTTCTTTTGTTAATACTGCATAATAATATGTGCATCATATGAATTTATAAATATTTAACAATTACCTATATTGCAGTTTCATCAATGAAAGAATGAAGAAAATTTAGGGTGATTCGGACAAATTCATATTTGCTTCCTTGCCTTGTAAATTTTGAAAAGTAATAATAACAAAAGAACCATTCTATTTTCATTTAGAATTATATACTAAAAATAGTATGAAATACATCATTTCTTTTAAAAAAACTGAGGTGGCCTAATAATTATGGTGTATTTATTCAGAAATTTTTGTTTCGACACTTCTTGTGTCTTATCAAGTGATGAGGTTTATTTCAAGTTGAAGTTGTGATATTGTAACATATTCATCTTATAATTTCTGAATAAATATTATTAGCTCTACTTTGTATTGAGCACTTTTTTAAGAATAGTGTTTCTTTGGATATTGAATATTATTCCATCCATACGTACCCTATACTTATATATATACACACACACACACACACACACACACATATAAGAAAAATTAAGGCAGACATGTTATTTCATGGTAAATCGGAAGTATATGGCCTATTTCAGGCGAACCTTCATCAGCTTTCGTCTTTATTTTACAAAGGAATTTACACAAATCTGTAAAATGAAGGATTTTACATGAATCCTTTGTAAAATAAAGATGGAAGCTGATGATGGTTCGTCTGAAATAGGCCTATACTTTCGATTTACCATGAAATAACGTGTCTGCCTTAATTTTTCTTATATTTGCTCTATATGTATTTATATACGTATATATTTAGAGCTTTCTTAGAGAGTTATCCTACAACTGTATGCACAGGATATTCCTCTGGATTCTTCTATACCCACATTGCATGCTGATATATATATATATATATATATATATATATATATATATATATATATATATAGTAAGTATCTTACAATTTATTACTATATATATATATATATATAGTAATAAATTGTAAGATACTTAGTGCCAAAATCACTGTTTTTCAGCAGTTTACTTATAGAAAGGCATTTTTGGTGAGCATGGCTTTTTGCTATAAAGTGCTGGATATTAAGATGGAGATGGAGCATTAATAGAATTAATATGGAAAAGTTTGTCACTTATTTCAGTTATGCTGACTTCGAAGTTTCGTGAAGGCATATCACTCTTCAGGGTTTTTGTTTTCTGCTGTTTTTTCTAAAGCAGAAAACAAAAATCCTGAAGAGTGAAGGCATCGCAATACTGTCTTCACGAAACTTCGAAGTCAGTATGACTGAAATAACACTGCTCAGCCAAGTGACAAACTACTCCACATTAATCACACACACACACACACACACACACACATCTATCTATCTATCTATATATATATATATATATATATATATATATTAAAGAGATGAAAGTGTGTAGCTTAATGTTACACATTACAAAATAGTTAAAAAAAAAAGTGAAGCAACCAGTTTCAAGCCTCTACGGGGGATTGAAACTAGGATTAAAATATCCAAGTGCGTGATGGAAAATGAGGAGAAAAAAAATATGAATACAAAGAGCTAGAGACTAATAATAGTGAGCCCCAGCAATTCATGCTGTTTGCACAGGGAAGGTTTGTGGGACCTGATATCTGGATCCTCTAGCACCTTGAGATGTAACAAAGAGTGCAACTGGGACACAACAGTGAACAAGTCAACACTAAAATTCACAGCACACTTTCTATTATTTAATAGGTGCTTGCAAATGGTGGAACTGTAAATATTTTTGGACAAGTCTATTCCTTTCATCTCTTTAATTAAATTTTGTACCTATAAAATATTTTCCTTTATATATATATATATGATAGACTCTCCCATCGATTTCGACGTATGAGGTCTAGACAACTGTTTAATTGGATGTAGCATGCCTGCACTTACTCAGTCGTAAATGGCATTTGAGTCCTGCAAGAGATTTACAAACAAGTCCACAATGGAGGCAAGAAGAGAGATTGCACGAATGATCGGCTGGGACACTTGCAGATGCTTTGGTTCTCTCACGTCTTACGCGCAGTTGGTCAGTCTCAGTCTAAGGGAACTGCTTGGTGCCCCTCTGGCAGGCGGACCTCCATTCAATTCGTTGAGAGGCAATTCATTCAAAATCACGGTGAGGAATATTTGTACATGTCAAATTCATTTTCAGCTTATCCTTAAAGCGAAGCAGAGGTCTACCCACATTCCGCCGTCCACTGCTGAGCTCACCGTACAACACTTGCTTTGCTATCCGGTCATCTTCCATACGTAAGACATGTCCTGCCCAACACAGCTGTGATTGCATCAAAAAGCTCTCAATTCTGCTAATAACGCATATATATATATATATATATATATATATATATATATATATATATATATATATATTGGGTGTGTGTAATGACAATATACATACTAGAAGTCTGCCTTCTACCGAATGCCCATAGCCCAGAGGTAGAATCGCTGACTGACGCAATTCGGTCGAGTTTCAATCCTGGGTTAAAAGCAATCGGTGTCTAACCATACTGATGAGCTGTGATACAGCGAAACAGATCTGTCTGCAGATGACTATCTATATATATATATATAAACAGTGTGCAATGGCTAAGTTATTGCCATTTTATATCTTCAATTTCTTGCATGTGTGTTGTTTGTTTTTAATTTTTTTGACTATACAGTATAGTAGGATCAGTTGGGAACCGTGTGTGAGAAAAAGGTCACCATGACACAATTAACTTTTCCAAAAATTTGGAAATAATGTGCTGTACTGGTTGGAAATCACATCAAAAGCCTCCAAAACAAACATTTCAGTGTGTTTAGATGTTAATCTGAGGACAGTACAATTGGATGAGTCTAATGGTCATTATGAAGTTGTTTGGTGTAATCACTAGTGATGTCACCATGTGACTGAAGCATGAGAACCCAATCATGGCTGTCAGACAATTTCTACGACCATATCACTTCTTATATCTGGTTCTCCTCGTTCTGTAGAATGGTTCAGAGTTCTGTTACTAGACATAGGACCTTTCAGCAGCCATCTTCTTGACCCAGGTCAGCATTACCTCCTCAAGGAACTCTGTGCTGAATTTGAGGCCCTTGCCAACAAATTTGGAAATTATTTACTTATCAGAATGAGTTTTCTGTGGTGCCATACCTTCATAATCACTATTAGATTCATCCAACTCGATTCCAAATCCTCTGCTCTATTAAGCAGAACGTGTTAATTTTTGACCGACCCTCACACTCTGGTTGCAAATGAAGGTGATTATACTGAGGACCAGCTTTGAAAGACTTTGGTGCTCATTTTTATATGTTTTGCGTGCATCTAGTATTAAATCTGTTGTAATTAAGAAAGAACAGACATTAATGTTTGACCAGACATCATACTACAATTGCAGAGGAAAGTGCTCTTGTTGAGGACTAGATATGGAATCCTGAGAATTCTTTGTTTATTTTGCAATGATTTGTGTGTATCTACTATTAAATCTGTTGTAATTAAAGCAGAACGGGCATCAATTTTTGTCTTCCAGAGATTAAGATTGGAAAATTCCGTAAGAAAGACATTAGAATCAAACAGGTCATATCTGTGTTATGTAAATATAGATGACACAAAGTTAGGCACAAAAACACAATCATAAATTAAAATAGTGAAACATGTTTTTAGAAAATGAAACAAGGTTTGTGTTTGATTTGTATTTTTTATAAGTTATCAACCTTTCATAGTTTATTTAAGATAAAAACATGTTCCAGATTGTAGGAAGTTGCCTAGAAGTTAAAAAGGAATGAAATATCAGAAACAGAAGAGAGTGCTGAACTGCTATGAAATATTGATCCTACTATATGGCAGTGAATTCTGAATGCATGTTGAATTATTACAAGTGACCTTTCAAAAGCTAAGCCAAGTATTAAGAGATAGGAAAATTTTGTTAGACACAAAGTGAAGAGTGCTGAACTGCTATGAAATATTGATCCTACTATATGGCAGTGAATTCTGAATGCATGTTGAATTATTACAAGTGACCTTTCAAAAGCTAAGCCAAGTATTAAGAGATAGGAAAATTTTGTTAGACACAAAGTGAAGAGTGCTGAACTGCTATGAAATATTGATCCTACTATATGGCAGTGAATTCTGAATGCATGTTGAATTATTACAAGTGACCTTTCAAAAGCTAAGCCAAGTATTAAGAGATAGGAAAATTTTGTTAGACACAAAGTGAAGAGTGCTGAACTGCTATGAAATATTGATCCTACTATATGGCAGTGAATTCTGAATGCATGTTGAATTATTACAAGTGACCTTTCAAAAGCTAAGCCAAGTATTAAGAGATAGGAAAATTTTGTTAGACACAAAGTGAAGAGTGCTGAACTGCTATGAAATATTGATCCTACTATATGGCAGTGAATTCTGAATGCATGTTGAATTATTACAAGTGACCTTTCAAAAGCTAAGCCAAGTATTAAGAGATAGGAAAATTTTGTTAGACACAAAGTGAAGAGTGCTGAACTGCTATGAAATATTGATCCTACTATATGGCAGTGAATTCTGAATGCATGTTGAATTATTACAAGTGACCTTTCAAAAGCTAAGCCAAGTATTAAGAGATAGGAAAATTTTGTTAGACACAAAGTGAAGAGTGCTGAACTGCTATGAAATATTGATCCTACTAAATGGCAGTGAATTCTGAATGCATGTTGAATTATTACAAGTGACCTTTCAAAAGCTAAGCCAAGTATTAAGAGATAGGAAAATTTTGTTAGACACAAAGTGAAGAGTGCTGAACTGCTATGAAATATTGATCCTACTATATGGCAGTGAATTCTGAATGCATGTTGAATTATTACAAGTGACCTTTCAAAAGCTAAGCCAAGTATTAAGAGATAGGAAAATTTTGTTAGACACAAAGTGAAGAGTGCTGAACTGCTATGAAATATTGATGCTGCTATAAGGCAGTGTTTAGGATGTGTGTTGTGTTACAGTTGAAGTGCCAAAAGTTGACTTCCAAAAGCTAAGCCAAATATTAAGAGATGGGAAAATTTTGTTAGATACAAATAGAAGAGCATAAAATTATTATATAATATCAGTCCTTTTATGTAGGTGGTGGATGTGAGACAAATCTTGAAGTGATTGAAATGTGGTTCTGCAAAAAGATGCTGAGAAACCCTGGTTGGAACAACAAAGTTTTGATGAAACTTTAAACAAGAAGAACATTTATTTTTAGAATAGAAGGGAGAGTTGAAACTTCTGGTTCATGTATAAGAAAGTGGGCTTGAAGCATTTGACATTCACGTAACATGCTAAAGATAAAGGGTGCAAAGAAAAGAATGAATTAGTAAGGATAATAAAATGGCAAATATTGCTAAGAGCTACAAAGGATAGGATGTTGTGGAGAGACATGTCCTGAGGTGGCAGAAAAAACAGCGAGTATCCTACCTAATGAGCTTGTGTAAATGAATGGTAGAACATAGACTGGTAAGGATAATAAAAGAGAAACATTGCTAAAAGTTACAAAGGATAGGATGTTGTGGAGAGACATGTCCAGAGGTGGCAGAAAAAACAGCGAGTATCCTACCTAATGAGCTTGTGTAAATGAATGGTAGAACATAGACTGGTAAGGATAATAAAAGAGAAACATTGCTAAAAGTTACAAAGGATAGGATGTTGTGGAGAGACATGTCCAGAGGTGGCAGAAAAAACAGCGAGTATCCTACCTAATGAGCTTGTGTAAATGAATGGTAGAACATAGACTGGTAAGGATAATAAAAGAGAAACATTGCTAAAAGTTACAAAGGATAGGATGTTGTGGAGAGACATGTCCAGAGGTGGCAGAAAAAACAGCGAGTATCCTACCTAATGAGCTTGTGTAAATGTATGGTAGAACATAGACTGGTAAGGATAATAAAAGAGAAACATTGCTAAAAGTTACAAAGGATAGGATGTTGTGGAGAGACATATCCTGAAAAAAGAGAGGAAACAGTGAGTGACCTACCTAATGAGCTTGTGTAAATGATGACCTAATAATAGATTGGTAAGTATAGTAAAAGCAAACATTACTAAGAGTGACAAAGTATAGGATGTTGTGGAGAGCCATCATCATCCACATCCTGAAACATGGAATGTAAAAGAAATTGAATGTAAATAATGGGTAAAGTAAAATAATGAATGATTTAACAAAGTTGAGATAACTTTCAAATTAACATGCATCAATTTGCTGATCATATGACAATTAACGGCCAATCATGTGACACTTAATTGCCAATCAGTGGAGTGCTGTCTTAACAGAGAAACAGTGTGTTCACAGGCCCTGAAAAAGAAAGACGCATCACAGATTTGTGAGTAAAGACACCTCGTATCAGCCCTCAGATGTGGTAGCGAATGCTCGGTTTGTGACAATAGAGATGTGGTTCTACAGGAGAATGCTGAGGGCGGCATATGTGAGCAAAGACAAAGTTTTAGGGAAAACAGAAACAAAACAAACAGTTATAAAGTAATTGTTGAAACTTCTATGGTGCATAATGAGGAAAAAGGGCTTGATGAAACTGACACTCACAAGATATATTGAAGGCAAGAGGAACAGAGGAAATCAGTACATGATCTACCTAATGAGCTTGTGTAAATGAATGGAAAAACAGTGTTTAGGAAAAATAGTGAAAAGCCAAAATTTACAAAGAGCTACAAAGGACAGAAAATTGTGGTGGGCCATGATCACTAACAGCCCAATTGGTCATGGCACATAGAACAAAAAGATATTTCATTTGCAGGGTCTGAAATAATGTAAGTACAATTATATTTTTGTTAGCCTGTTTTTGTTTTCAAAAATAGAACTACATTTTTCTGACTTTCAAATTCTCTCTGAATATCGTTTTTTTATTCCTTTAATAAATGCTTGGCTAATGATTTGTTTCAACAGCCACACCCCAGCAATGCCACTCAACAAAGAAATATGTTTACGAGAAAAAGAAGATAAATAGACAAGCTGAAAGCGATTCTTGTTGAGCTTATTTAATTTAGTTTATACTACCTGTGATTTCTTCTTCTGATACTCCTTGTCCCTTCTGAGGGCCCACTGTTTTTCCTGTGAAGTGAGGACAGGAACTATTAACGGATGATGTCATCTTGAACATGTTGCTTATATGATTTTATTCTAAGATGCTCTACTTCATATATCATAAGTTGGAAGACACAGTCATCTTTGCACTAATCATAACAGATTGTTAAAAATGGTTTTACTTTCAAAGAAAAACATTAATCTTTCAATGTATATATCACTCAGTTGAGTCTCCACTCTAAATCAGGTGTGGGTACTTCAGACAAGTGTGAAGTTGGAAGAGAATTTGCAAGCAAAGCATTCAACCTTGTCCTCTGTGAATTCAGTTAAGTGCCATACGCAAAACACACTTGGGCGATCATGTCTCGAAAAAGACATGACTGACTGGGCAGAAGATTATCGTGCAGTAGGTTATCATTGCTTTCTGCAGTAGACTGGTTGCCAGGCAAGACTATAGAATCTAATCTGTCCTGCTATTTAACCCATAACTGGAGGGAAGAAATGGATTAATACCTTTCCCAAGTGTATTTGCGCATAAGTGAATGCAATGAATTCAACTGGAAGAGGATTTTAAATTGATTGAATAGAAGATCGAGAGTTTGCTGTTGTTCAGCACACACTTGCAGAGCCGTCAGTATTCTTTGGAACCAAACTTATGAGTTGCTCTGTGATGCTTCATTCTATTAGCAGACAAGAGCATTATTTGTGTTTCATTGAAGAATATAGACATTTGTCGGATATGTTTATTGGATACAAGTTCAACGGCACAACATCTGAAAACACATTCCTGTCTAATACTTGTTGACATTTTGCCTAGCATGTATGACTCATTGCCATATAGAAGTTTACTGATGACGCAGGCATTGTACACTGTCATCTTTGTCTTCACTTTCAGCTTGAAGTTCGTCCAAACACATGTTGTGAGGCATGCAAGGGTTGTGGCTACCCTCCCAATTCTCTTGTCGAGTGCTATGTCAAGGTAGAGGTCGTCAGTGATGGTAGAGCCAAGGTAGATAAGGGTAGATAAAATGATGGATCACATCCAGCTCATAGTCATTGATGGAGATAACCGGTGGTGCTGCATTACCTTGACCCAGGACACTTGTTTTTTTCAAGCTAATGGTCAGCTCAAATCTCTGCATACCTGAGAGAAATGATCTATCAGTGTTTGAAGTTCACACTGGGTGTGGATGCTAATGGTGTATCATCAGCATGCAACATGTCGCTGATAAGGACTATTCGTATCTTAGTCTTGGCTCTGAGACTGGCAAGATTGAAAAGCCTGCCATCTGATCTCATATGCAGGTAAATCCCTTCCCATGATTTGCCGAATGCATACTTCAGCATGAAGAAGTTTCCAAAGAGAGTGGGATCAAGGACACAATTCTGTTTAACATTGCTGCAAATGTGGAAGGGCTTTGAGATACTGATGTTAAACTGCACAGTACTCTGCATATTGTTATGAAAGGGCTCAATCAAGCTCTGCAGCTTAAGTGGGCAGTTAATCTTAGACCACGTACACCAGGCAAGAGAGGCATCTGAACACCTTCCATGTGAGAAGTATCCAACATATATTGGGAATCTCATGGCAAGACAAGTTGCCCAACACTGAGGTCCTGTCTCAAGCTGGTCTGCCTACTATGTTCACACTCCTTAAACAGTGCAGATTCTGCTGGCTAGGCCATGTCCAACACATGCCAGACAGTTGCATTCCATAGACCTCATGTATGGAGAGCTGGCCTATGGAAGAAGATCCACTGGGCGGCCACAACTACGGTATCGGGACATCATAAAACAAGATATGAAAGCTGTGGGCATCAACACGGAGTCATGGGAGATTGTAGCAGTTAACCAGTTCAAACTAACACAAGTCTCCATGGAGAGTTTGGTTTGCAGGAAGCAAAATGACAGTTCTGACAGAGCAGAAACAAAACATAAATGCGGCCTCTGCATT
This sequence comes from Ascarosepion bandense, assembly GCA_037127315.1. Lineage (NCBI taxonomy): Eukaryota > Metazoa > Mollusca > Cephalopoda > Sepiida > Sepiidae > Ascarosepion > Ascarosepion bandense. Next base: position 2,185,007 of record JBBBDQ010001553.1, on the reverse strand, counting down.
TCTACAGTCTCCCGCATCGGTTTCTACAGTCACAGACGCCGATGCTCCAGCCAAGCAGACAACTAGGATGCTACCCATGGTCAACCCTGACCGACGGAGGCCTACTACTACTTGTTGACAACACCAATATACTACACCACAAAAATTCTTCAAGCGTTCCATATCAAAATCAAGCAACCAACACTCAACAAAATTTATTACAAAATTAACAACATATTAAAATGTATAAAACATTTAATGTCATTTGACATTTCTACCAATTCCTGGTTAGCTCTCTTATATTAAAATGCTTATTTTGTAAAAAAAATTCCATAACTACAACAGATAAATTTTAAATTTTTAAATAACTATAACAGTGTATGCATGTGTTTTAAAATCGATATCACAACAGAATGCAGATTTTATTGCAGTAACGATAAGTGTGTCTTTGTAATTTATCCCTGAAGATAACATTAAAAAGGTCAAAAATACTTAGTTAAAAAAAATTACTGCATCTTCCTAGATGAATTTCATCTTAACATCAAAAACTGATTTGACAACTGGAAAAGATTATTATAAAAATAATATACAATATGTATATATTATTCAATGAAACGATACTGCCTAAATATAAATACATAGATATATATACAGTACTGTGCGAAAGTATTAAGACAAGAACTATTTTATCTTTTATGAGGCATATTGAAAGAAAATAAACAATTTAATTAAAATAATTTTATTTAATTTACTCAACAAATGCTTTAGCAAGTAAAAAATACTTGTTACAAAATAAATTTAATATTTAGTATAATAGCCTTTTGCTTTGATCACAACCTTCATTCTGTTAGGCATTGACATCACAAGCTTCTTCAATGTATCTAATGGTATCTCCTGCCAAGCAGCTTGTATTTGTTCCCAAATTGTGTCTTGCGAAGTAACATTCTTCTTCTTCTATATGCCCTGTACTTTCAGGATGTAGGCGATCATGGTTCTCCATGACTCCCTATCCCTGGTGGATAAAAACATTGATACATCTAATTTTTTATCCAAAATATCCCATAGATATTCAATAGGATTGAGATCAGGGCTTTGTGGCGGGGGGGGGGGGGGATTCAAATTCATGAAGCCTTCTTCTCTTTTCCTTTTTAGTTAAATAATTCTTACAAAGGTTTGGCTTTTCACCCTGTATTTGAATTTCAGTCAGATTTTTAAGAAAATCACCCCTGTCCTAATACTTTTGCACAATACCGGCAGTGTGCAAAAGTGTTAGGACAGGGGTGATTTTAAACTTTATTTTGATGCCTCATAAAAGATAAAATAGTTCTTGTCCTAATACTTTTGCACAGTACTATATATATATATATATTTTTTTTTAAATATAAAACTTTAATCCAAAAGAAAAAGCAGGAAAGTAAGTCCCAAAGACCCGATCCTAATTAATATTAATTACATTAATATTAAAACTGATCAAGGTGGAGGGCTCAATGTAAATATTTAAATTACAGAGCCAATTATAAAATAAAATAAATTTCGATGTTCAAATCAGTTGTATGGCCATTTCTACATGAAATCCCTAAGAGAAATTTCACGCATCATCGGCAACTTCTTTATTTCAATATAAAAATATATTTAGGTAAAATATCTCGTTTTATTTTTAAATAAAGAAGTTGCTGATGATGCGTGAAATTTCTCTTAGGGATTTCATGTAGAAATGGCCATACTACTGATTTGAACATCGAAATTTATTTTATTTTATTTATATATATATATTTCCTGAGAACTGAAAACATCACAATACTGCCGTCATAAAACTTTGAAGTTAACATGACTGAAATAACACTGCTCGGTTAAGTGACAAAGTTTCCATATTTACTGTATTAACACTCTATCCTTATCTTGCTATTGAACAGTTAACGACAAAAAAATCTCACCTAAATTGCATTTCTGATAATAAACTACAGAATAAACAGTAATTCTAGAACAAAGCATCATTAAAATTTAACAATATTTATATTGAACACAATTTATGGCTTCAGCTACTGATAAGATGTATTGTTGGTCATTTTGCTATAAAATAGGTATCGCTGATTATTTTGCTATAAAATGTATTGTTGGTCATTTTGCTATAAAATAGGTATCATTGATTATTTTGCTATAAATTGTATTGTTGGTCATTTTGCTATAAAATGGGTATCGCTGATTATTTTGCTATAAAATGTATTGTTGGTCATTTTGCTATAAAATAGGTATTGCTGATTATTTTGCTATAAAATGTATTGTTGGTCATTCTGCTATAAAATAGGTATCGTTGATTATTTTGTGATAAAATGTATTGTTGGTCATTTTGCTATAAAATAGGTACCGTTGATTATTTTGCGATAAAATGTATTGTTGGTCATTTTGCTATAAAATAGGTATCATTGATTATTTTGCGTTAAAATGTATTGTTGGTCATTTTGCTGTAAAATAGGTATCATTGATTATTTTGTGATAAAATGTATTGTTGGTCATTTTGCTATAAAATAGGTATCGTTGATTATTTTGCGATAAAATGTATTGTTGGTCATTTTGCTATAAAATAGGTATCGTTGATTATTTTGCAGTAAAATGTATTGTTGGTCATTTTGCTATAAAATAGGTATCGTTGATTATTTTGCGATATAATGTATTGTTGGTCATTTTGCTATAAAATAGGTATTGTTGATTATTTTGCTATAAAATATATTGTTGGTCATTTTGCTATAAAATAGGTATCGTTGATTATTTTGCGATAAAATGTATTGTTGGTCATTTTGCTATAAAATAGCTATCATTGATTATTTTGCTATAAAATGTATTGTTGGTCATTTTGCTATAAAATAGGTATCGTTGATTATTTTGCAGTAAAATGTATTGTTGGTCATTTTGCTATAAAATAGGTATCGTTGATTATTTTGCGATATAATGTATTGTTTGTCATTTTGCTATAAAATAGGTATTGTTGGTTATTTTTCAGATATAAAAATGTATTACTGGTATTTAAACCATAAAAATGCATTTTTATACTTTATGGTGCTTTTTTATTTATTGTGGGGGACATTGGTATCTGCCCTTAGCTAGAACCCTAACAGATGCTACTACCTCAGTTTAAAATTGTAGTGATCTTGACAGTCAATTCCACAAAGCAACAAATTGTGAGAAAAAACTACTCGAGTGGAACTTACATCTCACCAATTCAGTCCGAAGAAAGTGAGGGTGATTTGCTACAATAAGAGTGACAGATTAAATAGGAAAGTCAATGTTTTAATGCCCCAAATGTTGAGGGTTAAAATCCTGCTTCTGTTGACTTATTCATGCATGCAACCAAAATAGCGGTTTTTTTGGGGTTACCTTTTTCTTCTGGTTTTCAAAAATGAGTCTTGCTCGGTGCTCTTCACAACATTCTGCTGCTAATTCTTTCTCCATCATCTCTATTTCAATCATCTTCTTCTTTTCATTCTCCCAGATTTCCTACAAGAATAAAAACCAATTCAGTTTTGGCTTTCTGCTCGAAATTTCCAAACTTACTGACTTTGACTTGGGAGAATTATCTTAAAAGGCAAAATTGCATCATTTGTATAAGCTTTGTGGAATTTCCTTAATTTTCACCACAGAGATTGAAATTTGAAATATGTCTGCAGTTAATTTTCATGAAAAATTCACCGCAAATAACATTTGGTATAATATGATATATAATATTAAATGAAGACCAAGTAGAGCATTAGGACCTTGAATAAGTTCTAACTTTTTTCCAACACATGACTTTTCCAGAACTTTTTTTTAAATTGTTTCACCTCAAGCAAGACAGTATTGCCACTGATATGCAGGGGGCTACATATGAGTAAAAGTTTAGATAGCAAGAGAGTAAAGAAAAAGACAAACCAGTTACAGGGGGTATTAGATAAAGGCCAAAAGAAGGATGGGAACACAGGTGTGAAGACAGTTGTGAAGGTAGAGAGAAAAGAAAAGAATAAGATATACAGGGTGATGTAGAAAGAACTGGAATCAAGTGGATAAGAGATGGGTATTGACATTGCATTTAAATTCCTGGAGGTTGTAAAGGTCAGGAAAGCAAGCATATAGAAGAAAATTCTACAGGCGGGAAATACAAGAAAAGAAGCTGCTAGAGTATAATTGTTGGCTGCATTTAGTTGATCTAACTGTAAATGGGTGGGACCTTGTTGCAAGTCTGGTTGCATGAGTAAATTCTTGTGGCAGGGACATCAGTGACTTAAGTTTGTCAGAGCAGAAGCAATGAAAATATTTGTAGAATAGACAGAGGGAAGCTACATCTCGCCAGTGAGAAAGTGGCTAGAGTTGAGCTGCCAAGTCGGGACCTATCACATTACAGATTCTACTTTGGAGCCTGTTGAGAACACTGAGATGAACAGCAGAAGCACCTGACCATATATGACAGCAGTGTTCTATGCACGGACAGATGGTTGATTTGTATATGTACAAGATGGATTCAGGTGAAAAAAACCTCCTGGCCCGACACAGTGATCCAACCTTCCTAACAGTTGATTTAGCTATTGACTCAAAGTAATAATTCCACTTGAGATCGAAAGATAGTGTAAGGCTGAGGAGGCGCAGTATATTGCTCTCAGGGAGACTTGCTTGGTCCATGCTTATGGGGAGCAGGAGAGGTTGCATGTACTTTCAGATGGTAACATATTCATAAGAAAGTACAATAAGCAAGCTTGAAATTCCCTGTGTCATTTTGCTGAAGTGTAAACAACTTGGTCTTCATAGCATTAAGCACATCAGATTTTGTGCCAAAGAAAGTGTATTTGTAGAGAATTTTACTGTGTTACTTTATTCAAAAGAAATCTAAAGGTGAATCACACAGAATTCATGTTGAGATTTTTGGTGACTATGCCTTGTTGGGAAGAGATATTGATTTAGGTGCTTCAAAAATAATGATTTTGATGTTGAAGATAAAGAATGTTCAGGTGCACTGAAAAAGTTTGAAGACAAAGAATTGGAGACATTACTTCATGAAGTCTCATGTCAGGTGCAAGCTGAACTTGCAGAATCATTAAGAGTTGATTAAACAACAGTTTTGAAATGTTTGAAAGCATTAGAAATGATTCAAAAGCAAGTTGAAGCCAGGCTTACAGCCCATCATGTTGAATATACCGGTTCTTGTTTGATCACCGAAGTTAAGCAACATTGAGCCTGGTCAGTACTTAGATGGGTGAACACTTGGGAATACCAGGTGCTGTAAGCGTTTAGTGACAGATGTGTGTTGTGGTGCAGTGGATATTGACTCGGAAAGAGAAATCGGTGAGCCAAGTTCAAATTCCAGTTGAATACCCTGGATTCACTTAAGCACTGGTACCCTTGGGAAAGGTATTAATCCGTCCCTTCCCTCCAGTTATGGGGTAAATAACAAGGGTAGGACTTGGGGACCCTGCTCTTAACAAATCCCAATGAATCTTGATACTCGAAAACAAAAATGTATTACTAGACACAAAAATTTATATAAACAAGAATAAATTGTTGAAAGAAAAAGGTATTACCAGCAATAAATAAAGTTTAGTTGGCAATAAATGAGTCACTGAGGTTGATTTGCCATAAAAACAAAACAAACAAACAAATAAACAAGTTGAAGCCAAGAGACATCAAATGGCATTTTGTCACGTGTTAACAGCTGCTTAAGTGGCAGAAAAGGAAAGGTTTTTTGCATAATATCAAAACTGGTGATAAAAAGTGGATACACTACAATAGCCCTATGCATAGAAGATCATGAGGTAAGCTCAGTCATGCATCAACATCGACGACAAAGCTGAATATCCATGGTTCAAAGCTTCTGTACTGCATTTGGGGGATCAACTGGATGTAGTTTATTATGAGCAGCTCATACTGATCAAAACCATGACAGGAAATTGTTATCACCTACAATAGATGTGCTTGAACTGAGCATTGAGGAAATATATGACCATTATATGAGAACGTTTAAATGGGAAGTTCTTCCCCACCCACTGTATTCAACAGACATTGTCCTGTCCAGTTATCACTTGTTCAGATCAATAGCACATGGCCTGGATGAGCAGAACTTTCATTCTTATGAAGATGCCAAAAAATGGATTGGCTCGTGGTTAACCTCAAAAGATGTGTCATTTTTCCCACACGGAATTCAAATACTGCCAGAAAGATAAGAAAAACTAGTGGCTCACAATGGAAAATACTTTCAATGAATTTTTCTTACTAATTTTTGTATATAAAACATTACTTTTCATGTAAAATCGATGAGGACTTATTCAAGGTCCTAATACATAAAAATCTAAAATTGAATCTTGTATCTTTGGGAAGTAAACTTTACTTTATGCATGTTTCATTAAATTTTTATTGTTTTTCTAATGTTCTTAGTTTTTCTTTTATGGAGACTAAGAGAGAGAATAACACTCTCCATAGTGATTACTTTTCCAAACACTTTCAGCTATTTCATTAGCCATTTTCAACATGAAATTTTATTACTCCCATCCAGCACACATTAGAATTACTACTACTTCTGAAAAATATAACTTACAACATAAATAAAAATATAACTTACAACATAAACAAAGGAAAATGCACTAACAATGAACTCTTCAGAAAAAAGCTAATGACTTTGTTGAAAGCACTTGGAACATTAATCGCTATGGACTATTTTTATACTCCCTTAGTCACTGTAAAAAGAAAACTGTAAGAAGATTAAAAACATTTAATAAAAAAACTTATAAAATTTATCCTCTCACACAGTTGTGTACTGTTCCTATTTCTATTACAAAAAACATAGACCATTAGGTACTGGTATTTCTATTTCTTTTAATGATGCCATGACTTTTCATTGCGTAAGTGATCATGGCTTCCCATATATTAATTTTTCTTTATTTTTCTTTTTAAATATAGTGGAATGGTTTGCTGTGACCTTTTCTGTGGTTTGAAATTCAGCGCAGTTCTTCTATTAAACTGGTTGCCACCCAATTCTAGTGGTCTACGTCTACCAATATTTGGTGGCAGAATAGATAGGGCACTGATGGACTACTTAATAAAATGAAGAGAAATGTAGCTTTATTTACAGCGGATATTAACCACACCTCAGTAAACCCTCATTACACCAACCCAACTGCTTTAGTGCAATGAAGGAAGGTGCTGTTGCAGGGTTAGAATTCTGGGGACTGAGCAATTTCTTTCATCTCTAATGTGGAGAAACACAGCTCCGCTTATAGCACAGAGTGGCGATTGGTAATGTTTAACTCCTGTGCCAGTTGCAAGGCAAGTAAAAAACTGGAGTTTCACAGGCAAGCAAAGAAACTATTATAATAGAACTTACGGTTGCCTCTAGTGATTTCAACAATATTTGAAAAAAAGGAGCCTCACACTAAGAGTAGTGGAAAGAGGAATGCATATCATTAAATATTATAGCAAATGAAAACGAAGATGAGTAACAACTCAGAGATCTAGATAAGGTTGTGCCTCTTAACATTTTTAATACAAACTGGATACTGACTGCTTGACAACCAAAAGAAGACTGCATAAATATATCTTTTGCTCATTGGCTCCATGCATACATATGTTTTAAGAAAAACAATGTACTTTGACCAGTCACAGCAACACCTGCCCCAAAACCAAATCCTTAATTTCAAGCCAATTGAAGGCTATACATACCCAAATTCAAACAGACTAGTGTTTGATGTCAACACTGGCATGCTGCAAGAGTGACATGAAACAGATCAATGTTTGATGTCAAAACTGCTACACTGAGAGAGAAATGCCGTCAATGACAATGGCCATCACCGATGTTCATTTCATTTCTAATTTCACCATTCTCTGTTGCTGATGCTGAGGCACCAGAAACAGATCAAAGTTACAAGATTTTGTATACATGTTATACATGTTATACATGTTATACATTTACTTGCCAATACACAATATCCTCTTTTGTTTAACACTTGAATTTACAGTTGCTGATTCGAAGAATGAATCAACCTCCACAACACTAAGTACAACAACAAAGTTCTGTTTTCCAGGTTAGCCATTTCTGCCTCCACAACATGTTTCTTAATATTCAGTGCTTTATGAAAGAGCATTAACCTTTAGTACTATGTAGGCAACTTCATTTAGCAAAATGTTTGTCCTATATTTACAAATTATTGTGTGTTTGAATGTTGTCATGTCTGGCTATGACAACAGCTAAGCTTTAGCTGTTGTCCTCATCTTAATTGCTATATTCACAATGTTTTGGCTGTTGTAAACTTAAGGATGTAAACTAAGAGATGTGCATTTTGGTGCAGTGGATATCATCTCAGAATGAGAAATCAGAGAGCTGAGTTCAAATGTCAGTCAAGTTCATTGCATTCACATACCCACAAATACTTTTGGGAAAGGTATTAATCCGTTGCTTCTCCCACCAGCTATGAGTTAACTAGCAGGACAGATTAGTTCTATAGCTGTGGTTGGCAACCAGTCTACTACAGAAAATAATGGCAACTGTGGAAAAATATTCTGCTTAGTCAGTCATGTCTCTTTCAAGTCATGATCGTCCAAGTGTATATCATGCATTGCACTTAACTGACTGAAACCTATAGAATCAACACATATGTTAGACTACAAAAATCTCCTCAGCTGATCAAATCTAGACATGAATACAATAGGGGAACCCAGTAAAACAGAGATCTTGAGAAAAACAACAATAACAAAGATATGTAATATGAGCTCTGGTAAAAACAATTTTTGAGACATTAGGTATACAAGTCCCAAAAATTCATACACTGATGTCTCCAAAGACACATGCAGAGTGGATAAAGTCTTTGGTTCAAGTAATCTAAAAAGTGACTTGACCCAAAGAGTTGTGAGTTCAAGACCTGGCCAGTTGAGAGTTACTATTAACTGAAACTTAGATATCCAGAAAAGGCATGGCATGTAGAATTAAATCAATTTACACCCATTGACTAAATAAAGGGTTTGATTTGAAATTCCAAATTATATCACCTGATGAAGGCTGGAGCATACAATTGCTGAAACATTGTGAAAATAGCAAAAAAGATCAGAACAACAATCCAAACAAAGTAACTAGTGTGAATTCATTTTTTTATTTTAAGAGAGGTGCAAGTTCAAACCCTGCAGCAAAAAACATATTCATTTTGTACAGGCCAACAGATATAAATTTAGACTATTTATATATAGGGATGTCTACTGAAACACGTGTATGTACATTTAAAGCAATAATAAGAAATAATATTGAATTATAAACAAAATACAATAATTGGCACAAGTTAAGTAGACTGGTCCAATTGTAAAAAAAATAGAGAAAAATTCTTTTTCGGAAAATAATTTTTTGCAGATTAGCATTCACTATACCATTATCAGAACATTTATCCAAATCAACAAATACTGTTTTTTAAATTATTTTAGTCCCTGATTTTAACTTTTTTTAGTTATTGAGATATAGCTGCTCTTAATGTAAAAATTTTTTGTTTGTTTGTTACAAAAAGATTTATTTTAAATAAGTAACAAACTGATATATACATTTTTAAAAACAAAAATTCACATCAATGAATAAACAAATGGATATTTATATATAAATATATAATATTGCACATTGAATGCTGGTTTTAATGAAATAGTGCTCAATGCAATATAATAGAGCAATAATCCATATATCAGTTAATCAATTTAAAAATTTTTTTGGTCATGTTTATCTTAAATACAAAATTAAAAATAACAATAATCCTAGGATTGAATATGGACTGCCTCATCATTGCATTAACCAAATATATTTATTAAAATTTAGATTAGGTAATGGCCAGTCTCACTCCAACACCTGAATATTGTGTTGTGTATGAAATTCCAAGTCATGCTACAATAAGAGAAATATATATATATATATATATATATATATATATTCATATAGATAGGTGTGAGTTTGTAACCTTGGGTTTCATGCTTTTGCAATCGTCAGACAAACTGATTAATTTTTTTAAAAAATTGGTTATGTTTGTGTATTTTTGTGTGTGTCCTTGCGCGCGTTGATGGGTGTACAAATATATATATATATATGTCTGCATCTGCCGTGACAACAGATTTCCCCCACTTCCACAAAAATACACAAATATAACCAATTTTTTAAAAAAAATTAATCAGTTTGTCTGATGATCGCAAAAGCGTGAAACCCAGGGTTACAAACTCACACCTATCTATATGAATATGTCTGCTCTATGACTGATATTGAGCGCTTTTAAATAAGTACCATGCATATATAATATGTAAACAATATAATATATATAACAAATTGCATATATATATATATTGATATTTATAATTATATACATACACTTTTCACACACACACACACACACACACACACACACACACACACACACACACACATATATATATATATATATATATATATATATATTTGTTCAGTTACATAGGTGTGAGTTTGTGACCCTGGGTTTCATGCTCTTGTGATTGCCAGACAAACTTTCACGCTTTTGCGATCGTCAGAGTTTCTCTGACGACCACAAAGCATGAAACCCAGGGTCATAAACTCACACAAGTCCAACTGAATATGTTAGCTCTATCACTGATACTGATCGCTTTCAAATAAATACTGCACAAATATATAATATATAGATAATATAATATAGAGATAATATAATATATATAACAAATTGCATATATATATATATATATATATATATACGAGATCTAAAAACTCAACACATCATCTTAGGCAGTTATAAACTATAATTTATTTTGACTTCATGTTATTTAAATGTTCTGATAAAATTAAACTATCTGAAATTTGCAATCTGATGAGCACCAAAAACTTACCCATTGAAATAAATTATAATTCATAACCGCCTAAGATGATGTGTTGAGTTTTCCTTTTTGTATATGATATTGCTCTGGATATTACCCATTGAGCTCTCTGTATAAATCTTCCTTCTAGATAATTTATACTGAATATATCTATCTGGATTATCCCCTCTGTTCAGGGATTTGACATCATTACTTATGTATCTAAAATGATTTATTAATGGAACTTTGTCTGTGTGTGTGTGTGTGTATGTGTGTGTGTGTGTGTGTGTGAGTGTGTGTCTGTCTGTGTGTGTGTGTGTCCATTACCTACAGACTCCGAAACAGCTGAACCGATTTTCTTGAAAATTTACACAGTTATACTATAAGCGTCTGCAAGTGTTATCAGCTAGGTTTTGTGTCGAGGTACCCCCGATAAATATCGAAAATCGATAATCGAAAAATCAGGTTATAGAAGGATTGGTCTGATTTTAATCAAATCTGATTCATTCATAGACAAAGATATAAGAAACGATATTCAGAAGTTTCAGGGTTGCAGTTCTTACAATAGTGCAGAAAATCGATAATATATATATATAAAAGGCAAGATGTTTGTGTGTGTGTCTGTTTATCTGCCTGTATGTCTGTATTTTTTTCACCCCTTTTATTTTAGTTTTTGCTTCGGGTTTGGCTCTAAGTAGATATAATTGTAGTTCTTAGTCTCAGCCATGATATCATTTACTTAGAAGACCTATTTAGCCTTCAAAATTCAGTTTATGACAAAAAAACTTCTTTGATATCGATACCAGGAAATCAGAATTTGACTTACATCCATTTATTTTTCTTTCAGTCTACAGTTTCGCTTTAACTAGAAACAACTATTGCTTTTTAGTCTTTTGTGCCAACATCCAAAGAGTCTGAGCTCCAGGGCCATGGATTAGTTTTAAAGCTTTCATTACACCCGAGCAATGCTGGGCTACACTGCTAGTTTTAATTAAAGTGGACCACTCTATTTAAGTTGTGCCTATTAATCACCATAAAATGCTGTCAAAAATTGATTTTTTGTTTTCTTAAGAAAATAATCATTGCACTGTGAAAAGCTGGGGTTTTATGTGATAAGTACTGACATCGAAAATTATATCAATAGTTTTCATCCATTTTTTGAGGATTTAGTTTCAACGATCGTCTGAAAAATGTACAGAAATCACTAATTTCTGCAGAAGGCTACTCAATAAGATTTATTAGATTATTTGTTAGATGGCAATAAAAAAAAATGAATAAAAGTTTATATACGATCATAATAACTGCTGGACACAAATTATAAGACAAAAATGTTTTAAATTTACATTGTTTTGTGAAAATCATATGAAAACTATTGCACTGTATAACGTATTACATCATAATATAGCTAAATTGTTCAATAAAATTTCCCTTTGAAGTAAATGAAGGTCTTATTTGATGATGCAATGATTTAGTAATAATATCCTTATGCCATGTTGTCCATATACAATTTCTAAAGTTTTATTAAATTATGAATTTTATAAGTCTGTGCTATAAGATTTTCATTGATCCCTGCAATAAAATTTCAAAGTTACAATTTTGAACTTAAACTTAACATTTCAACTCATTTCCTCAAAAAATGGTAAACATTTGGAAAGAAATATTTTGTATGGTTATTAATCATGTCAAACTCCAACTTTTAAATTGAGTGCAATTTTATGCTTCCAAAAACAACCTGCCCTAATGTATAAAAGTGCATGTATTTCTACAGTAATGCACCAAACAAAATGATGGAGACTATGCAAATCAGATAAAAGAATAACACAAAATTTAGAAATATCTCATGATGGTAGAAAAATTGCTGAGGAAATATATTTAAAAAGTGCAGCTGAGGAAAGCCAAGGAAGATGATGCATTGATGAATATTTATAAACTGGAAATCAAATATTTGAAATTGAAATAAACATTGCACAAGTATCGTCAGCAGTACTTATCTTAAAGGAATATCATTTAATGGCAATTGTAATATTAGTCGTTTCATTATAAGGAAACATTCAGCTTTCACTGACTGCACAGTCAGTGCTATCATTGGTTGAAACCTATAAAATCTTTCTTTTCAAATTTTTTCAGGAAAATAAATTTCTCTAGTCCAATAGCTGCTATTGCTCTTTTCAGTATTGACAGCAGTTCTTACCTAACCTTTTATTTGTAACTAGTACTGTGCTTAAAATCTAGGTATTATAGCGCAAATTTCATCAGAACAATTACCATGGAAGTATTTACAGAAAAGGCACAATAAAGCAACATTAAAGAGGTGGAAAAGTGACTGAAGCAGGGGTGCCAGACCAGAGCCTATAACATTGCAGATTCTTCTTTGGATTTTATCTAGAATCTCTAAATATATAGCAAAACACTAGACCATATGTGGCAGCTATCGAAACAATTTTTCTTGAAAATGTTTCTCAAGCCTATTATTATTGCTCTTTTGAGTATTGATGGGGTTTCCTTCTTAACCTTTTGTTTATTTAATGTGGAATAATATTACTACTACTAATACTACTAGTGTAAATAAAGCAATTGAAATGAAGATGAAAGAAATCCTAGTCAAAAATGAACAATGCTTGACAATGCTTCATCTTATCAAAATTCCAGATAATATTACTACTACTAATACTACTAGTGGAAATAAAGCAATTGAAATGAAGATGAAAGAAACCTAGTAAAAAATGATGAATGCTTGACAATGCTTCATCTAATCAAAATTCCAGATAATATTACTACTACTAATACTACTAGTGGAAATAAACAATTGAAATGAAGATGAAAGAAATCCAAGTCAAAAATGATGAATGCTTGACAATGCTTCATCTAATCAAAATTCCAGATAATATTACTACTACTAATACTACTAGTGTAAATAAAGCAAATGAAATGAAGATGAAAGAAATCCTAGTCAAAAATGATGAATTCTTGACAATGCTTCATCTAATCAAAATTCCAGATAATATTACTACTACTAATACTACTAGTGGAAATAAAGCAATTGAAATGAAGATGAAAGAAATCCTAGTCAAAAATAAACAATGCTTGACAATGCTTCATCTTATCAAAATTCCAGATAATATTACTACTACTAATACTACTAGTGGAAATAAAGCAATTGGAATGAATATGAAATAAATCCTAGTCAAAAATAAACAATGCTTGACAATGCTTCATCTTATCAAAATTCCAGATAATATTACTACTACTAATACTACTAGTGGAAATAAAGCAATTGAAATGAATATGAAATAAATCCTAGTCAAAAATAAACAATGCTTGACAATGCTTCATCTTATCAAAATTCCAGATAATATTACTACTACTAATACTACTAGTGGAAAAAAAACAATTGAAATGAAGATGAAAGAAATCCTCGTCAAAAATGAAGAATGCTTGATAATGCTTCATCTAATCAATATTCTAGATAATATTACTACTACTAATACTACTAGTGTAAATAAAGCAATTGAAATGAAGATGAAAGAAATCCTAGTCAAAAATGATGAATGCTTGACAATGCTTCATCTAATCAAAATTCCAGATAATATTACTACTACTAATACTACTAGTGGAAATAAAGCAATTGAAATGAAGATGAAAGAAATCCTAGTCAAAAATAAACAATGCTTGACAATGCTTCATCTTATCAAAATTCCAGATAATATTACTACTACTAATACTACTAGTGGAAATAAAGCAATTGGAATGAATATGAAATAAATCCTAGTCAAAAATAAACAATGCTTGACAATGCTTCATCTTATCAAAATTCCAGATAATATTACTACTACTAATACTACTAGTGGAAATAAAGCAATTGAAATGAATATGAAATAAATCCTAGTCAAAAATAAACAATGCTTGACAATGCTTCATCTTATCAAAATTCCAGATAATATTACTACTACTGATACTACTAGTGGAAATAAAATAATTGAAATGAAGATGAAAGAAATCCTAGTCAAAAATGAAGAATGCTTGACAATGCTTCATCTAATCAAAATTCCAGATAATATTACTAATACTAATACTACTAGTGTAAATAAAGCAATTGAAATGAAGATGAAAGAAATCCTAGTGAAAAATGAAGAATGCTTGACAATGCTTCATCTAATCAAAATTCCAGATAATATTACTACTACTAATACTACTAGTGGAAATAAAGCAATTGAAATGAAGATGAAAGAAATCCTAGTCAAAAATTGGGGAATGTTTGACAATGCTTCATCTAATCAAAATTCCAGATAATATTACTACTACTAATACTACTAGTGGAAATGAAACAATTGGAATGAAGATGAAAGAAATCCTAATCAAAAATGAAGAATGCTTGACAATGCTTCATCTAATCAAAATTCCAGATAATATTACTACTACTAATACTACTAGTGGAAATAAAGCAATTGAAATGAAGATGAAAGAAATCCTAGTCAAAAATGAAGAATGCTTGACAATGCTTCATCTAATAAAAATTCCAGATAATATTACTACTACTAATACTACTAGTGTAAATAAAGCAATTGAAATGAAGATGAAAGAAATCCTAGTCAAAAATGAACAATGCTTGACAATGCTTCATCTAATAAAAATTCCAGATAATATTACTACTACTGATACTACTAGTGTAAATAAAGCAATTGAAATGAAGATGAAAGAAATCCTAGTGAAAAATGAAGAATGCTTGACAATGCTTCATCTAATAAAAATTCCAGATAATATTACTACTACTAATGCTACTAGTGGAAATAAAGCAATTGAAATGAAGATGAAAGAAATCCTAGTCAAAAATGAAGAATGATTGACAATGCTTCATCTAATCAAAATTCCAGATAATATTACTACTACTAATACTACTAGTGGAAATAAAGCAATTGAAATGAAGATGAAAGAAATCCTAGTCAAAAATGAAGAATGCTTGACAATGCTTCATCTAATCAAAATTCCAGATAATATTACTACTACTAATACTACTAGTGGAAATAAAGCAATTGAAATGAAGATGAAAGAAATCCTAGTCAAAAATGAAGAATGATTGACAATGCTTCATCTAATCAAAATTCCAGATAATATTACTACTACTAATACTACTAGTGGAAATAAAGCAATTGAAATGAAGATGAAAGAAATCCTAGTCAAAAATGAAGAATGCTTGACAATGCTTCATCTAATCAAAATTCCAGATAATATTACTACTACTAATACTACTAGTGGAAATAAAGCAATTGAAATGAAGATGAAAGAAATCCTAGTCAAAAATGAAGAATGCTTGACAATGCTTCATCTAATCAAAATTCCAGATAATATTACTACTACTAATACTACTAGTGGAAATAAAGCAATTGAAATGAAGATGAAAGAAATCCTAGTCAAAAATGAAGAATGCTTGACAATGCTTCATCTAATCAAAATTCCAGATAATATTACTACTACTAATACTACTAGTGGAAATAAAGCAATTGAAATGAAGATGAAAGAAATCCTAGTCAAAAATGAAGAATGATTGACAATGCTTCATCTAATCAAAATTCCAGATAATATTACTACTACTAATACTACTAGTGGAAATAAAGCAATTGAAATGAAGATGAAAGAAATCCTAGTCAAAAATGAAGAATGCTTGACAATGCTTCATCTAATCAAAATTCCAGATAATATTACTACTACTAATACTACTAGTGGAAATAAAGCAATTGAAATGAAGATGAAAGAAATCCTAGTCAAAAATGAAGAATGATTGACAATGCTTCATCTAATCAAAATTCCAGATAATATTACTACTACTAATACTACTAGTGTAAATAAAGCAATTGAAATGAAGATGAAAGAAATCCTAGTGAAAAATGAAGAATGCTTGACAATGCTTCATCTAATAAAAATTCCAGATAATATTACTACTACTAATGCTACTAGTGGAAATAAAGCAATTGAAATGAAGATGAAAGAAATCCTAGTCAAAAATGAAGAATGCTTGACAATGCTTCATCTAATCAAAATTCCAGATAATATTACTACTACTAATACTACTAGTGTAAATAAAGCAATTGAAATGAAGATGAAAGAAATCCTAGTCCAAAATGAAGAATGCTTGACAATACTTCATCTAATCAAAATTCCAGATAATATTACTACTACTAATACTACTAGTGGAAATAAAGCAATTGAAATGAAGATGAAAGAAATCCTAGTCAAAAATGAAGAATGCTTGACAATGCTTCATCTAATCAAAATTCCAGATAATATTACTACTACTAATACTACTAGTGGAAATAAAGCAATTGAAATGAAGATGAAAGAAATCCTAGTCAAAAATGAAGAATGCTTGACAATGCTTCATCTAATCAAAATTCCAGATAATATTACTACTACTAATACTACTAGTGGAAATAAAGCAATTGAAATGAAGATGAAAGAAATCCTAGTCAAAAATGAAGAATGATTGACAATGCTTCATCTAATCAAAATTCCAGATAATATTACTACTACTAATACTACTAGTGGAAATAAAGCAATTGAAATGAAGATGAAAGAAATCCTAGTCAAAAATGAAGAATGCTTGACAATGCTTCATCTAATCAAAATTCCAGATAATATTACTACTACTAATACTACTAGTGGAAATAAAGCAATTGAAATGAAGATGAAAGAAATCCTAGTCAAAAATGAAGAATGATTGACAATGCTTCATCTAATCAAAATTCCAGATAATATTACTACTACTAATACTACTAGTGGAAATAAAGCAATTGAAATGAAGATGAAAGAAATCCTAGTGAAAAATGAAGAATGCTTGACAATGCTTCATCTAATCAAAATTCCAGATAATATTACTACTACCAATACTACTAGTGGAAATAAAGCAATTGAAATGAAGATGAAAGAAATCCTAGTCAAAAATGAAGAATGCTTGACAATGCTTCATCTAATAAAAATTCCAGATAATATTACTACTACTAATGCTACTAGTGGAAATAAAGCAATTGAAATGAAGATGAAAGAAATCCGAGTGAAAAATGAAGAATGACTTGACAATGCTTCATCTAATCAAAATTCCAGATAATATTACTACTACCAATACTACTAGTGGAAATAAAGCAATTGAAATGAAGATGAAAGAAATCCTAGTCAAAAATGAAGAATGATTGACAATACTTCATCTAATCAAAATTCCAGATAATATTACTACTACTGATACTACTAGTGGAAATAAAATAATTGAAATGAAGATGAAAGAAATCCTAGTCAAAAATGAAGAATGCTTGACAATGCTTCATCTAATCAAAATTCCAGATAATATTACTACTACTAATACTACTAGTGTAAATAAAGCAATTGAAATGAAGATGAAAGAAATCCTAGTGAAAAATGAAGAATGCTTGACAATGCTTCATCTAATCAAAATTCCAGATAATATTACTACTACTAATACTACTAGTGGAAATAAAGCAATTGAAATGAAGATGAAAGAAATCCTAGTCAAAAATTGGGGAATGTTTGACAATGCTTCATCTAATCAAAATTCCAGATAATATTACTACTACTAATACTACTAGTGGAAATGAAACAATTGGAATGAAGATGAAAGAAACCCTAATCAAAAATGAAGAATGCTTGACAATGCTTCATCTAATCAAAATTCCAGATAATATTACTACTACTAATACTACTAGTGTAAATAAAGCAATTGAAATGAAGATGAAAGAAATCCTAGTCAAAAATGAAGAATGCTTGACAATGCTTCATCTAATAAAAATTCCAGATAATATTACTACTACTAATACTACTAGTGTAAATAAAGCAATTGAAATGAAGATGAAAGAAATCCTAGTCAAAAATGAAGAATGCTTGACAATGCTTCATCTAATCAAAATTCCAGATAATATTACTACTACTAATACTACTAGTGGAAATAAAGCAATTGAAATGAAGATGAAAGAAATCCTAGTCAAAAATGAACAATGCTTGACAATGCTTCATCTAATCAAAATTCCAGGTAATATTACTACTCAAAACGCTTCTTCTTCTTCATGTGGCATGTTCTTTCAGGACGTAGGCAATCATGGACTTCCACTTGGCTCTATCTCTTGTAACTCTCAGTAATTTTTCTCTGGGTATTTCATCTAAGCCCGGCTCCATCAACCATTTACTCAGACATAACAATGTTTCATCAAATCAAAATTTCAGATAATATTACTACAAAAATACTATTAGTGGAAATAAAGCAATTGAAATGAAAATGAAAGAAATCCTCATACAATAGATATAATTTACCTTAATAAAAAATGGACAGACTTTGGCGTTTATTGTTCTTGTTGTTTAATAATTTTTTCCCCACCTTATTCTTTTACTTTTGGTAAATCCTTGTGTTTTAGAGACTTTATTGTCTTGCTTGGGGTGAAATGATTCAAAAATAAAATAGAAAGATTTTATAAATTTCAACTGAAAGAGAAAATAATGACATAATGAAGATGTTGACATTCTACACTACTTCAAATGAAAGGTTAGGAAGAAAACCCCCATCAATACTGGAAAGAGTAATAACAGCTACTGGACATGAGAAACCTATTTTACTGATAAATTGTTTTAAGAGAAAGATTTTATAAATTTTAACTGAAAGAGAAAATAATGACATAATGAAGATGTTGACATTCCACACTACTTCAAATAAAAGGTTAGGAAGGAAACTCTTGTCAGTACTGGTTCAAACATCTCCATAGTCTTTTGAAGAGGAGTAGTAGTTTACACCTTGTTTCCTGTTTAGAATTGGGTTTCCAGTTCCTTCTCTCTTTCACTCCCTGTGTAATATAACAATCTGGCCCCACCCGAGGAAGGCTGATGCAAGCGGGGGTGTTTCCGGTCGTTGAAAGGAACGGATGTTTGTTTGACCTTATTTCCGGCAGTAGCGGAAATGGCTACAGAGGCAAACAGAACAGGTGTCTCTGAGAATTACGTGGACGTGCGTGGGCGAGGCAAAACCGGAAGAAAAAGTCCCGGTTTGGAGATTATAAAAAGACCTCGGCGCACGGATTCACCAGACCAGAGTAGCAGTAGAGAGAGAGAGACACAACAGATACGACGACACTCCCGTCAACCCTTAGAAGCGCGCTCTCTCACTCTCTGTTCCCTAGGCTACACGGTTCATCGTCATTAATAAAAATATAACTTATATTTTTATATATATGCGTGTTTGTTGTTTGTCGATATACAACACCTGTAGCCCCTTGCATTTTAGTGATGTTGACATTCTACACTACTTCAAATAAAAGATTAGGAAGGAAACCTTCATCAATACTGGAAAAAGTGATAACAGTCTTGAGAAACCTATTTTTCTGAAAAATTGTTTCAAGAGAAAAAATTAATAAATTTCAACTGAAAGTAGTACTGACTGCTTGGTCAATGAATACCAAATGTTTCCTTTTAAAGAAACTGCTAATATTTCTATTTATAATTCCATTTAAAAACAATAAACAGAACGAAATCTTCAGTGTGATGAACTCTTAGAATTATTTACGCTATTTACATTGTTCAGAGTGTTGTCGTCAACTTTATTGTGATATTTACAAGGTTTTTGCTATTGTGCATGCTGGGCTTCTTCAGAATATGTCAATATTTCTGAAAAGAGGTATGGTAGCTATTTACATTATTCCGACTTTTGTTCTCAACTTTATTGTTACATTCACATACCCTTGGTCATTGTGCAGAACCACTTCTACATGCACGTACATACCTACATACATCGTCATGCACACATGTTCATACGCATATACCCATACACACCTACATAAGGACTGCACGTGAAGCTTTCTTTTTTCCCGTGTTTATCAAGAAATATATAAATTAATTTCTACACGTGTCTAACCAGTTGGAATATGTTTTTGGAGCTTTGAGACCGAGAACCGTTCATCTCTTCCAACTTACACAAACTATTAATTGCATTCAGCAATTAAACATATAAAAATGTTTCTCTCTATACTTTAAGAATATTTCAATACATGTATAATTATATTCACTATTACTCAGTACAAACATATTATTTCCTTTTTCAGGGACTCTCCTAACATGAATATTCAGACAATATCTTTAATATCTAAGAGAGAACACTTTTCACAACATCTTGAATTTGTGTATAATTCAGTTCTGTAACCTTACTTAATACAATGTTGTTATATTCGTTCCATTGTGTCTTGAGTTATTTTATTTATAATTGTGGTGGTTGGGCCAACCAATCTTTTCTTCACTATTAAAATCACTACCCCGATGGTCAGTCTACTAAAAATTGGTACACAGGTTGACCAGACCCCTACAATTGTATGCTCTTGCCTTCTTCAGTTGATGTTTCTTTGAATTTCAAACTGAACCCTGAGTAGTCAATCTCTATGTTGGTGTTTCAAACAAAGGTTGGAGATTATAACAGTTAAAATATTGTGAATTTTTTTTTTTTTTTTTTTAATCATCTCACCCCAAGCAAGGCATTCCACTGCCACTATTGCGCATGGGGCTACATAGGGGAAGGTAAAGAGAAGGAGTGGATAGACATAGGGAATGTCAGGAGAAAGGTGATAGATGAGTAAGGATAGCGAGGATGAGTGTCGGGCAAATGGGAAGAGTGCTTGATAGAATGGGAGCAGGTTAGTGTGTTAGGAGGTGTCTATTGACCTTACATTTAAACTCCTGGAGATTGTAGCTGTCGGGGAAGCAATCGTTTGGAAGAGAATTCCACAGTCGGGAAGTGCGAGGAAAGAAACTGTTGGAGTAGAAGTTACGGCTGCATTTTATCGATTTCACTGTAAAAGGGTGGGATCTAGTTGCTAATCTAGTATCTCGTGCAAATTCGTATTTAGGGGGCACCAGTGATCTAAGTTCATCGGAGCAGAAGCCGTGAAAGTATTTATAGAAGAGACACAGCGAAGCCACGTCTCGCCGGTGGGAGAGAGACTGCAGGCGGTCTGCCAAGTCGGTATCTATCACATTACAGACCCTCCTCTGAACCTTATCGAGAAGCCCGAGGAGAAAAGCAGGGGCACCCGACCAGATATGGCAGCAGTATTCAATGCACGGGCGGATGGTAGATTTATAAATGTGCAGGATAGATTTAGACGGAAAAAACTTCCGGGCCCTACACAGAGAACCGACTTTCATAGCAGCGGATTTAGCAATGGATTCGATATAGTCATTCCATTTGAGGTCCGCTGAAAGTGTGAGACCAAGGAGGCGTAGTGTTTTACTCTCTGGGAGGCAAGCCTGGTCCATGCTAATGGGAGGTAGGTGAGATTGTCGATGATGGTTAATTGACAGTAGCTTCGTTTTAGAAGCATTAAAATTTAGAATGTGACAACAGCCTGAACAAGGTAAATAGTGAAAATACCACATCTCAGAAATATAGGCAGATTTTAGATTGAAAACGAATCATCTTAAAATCACTAGATAAACGGATGTCTCTATTTGACAAAATTCTACCATCTCACCTGCTCTTGTTTTCTGTGCAAAGATTCAGCAGCCAGTCTCCTCCGCCGAATATTTTCCATTGCCATTTTGGCTGATTCTACTCGTTTCTGCTCTTCATCCCATGCAAGATGAAGTCTCTCTCGACGATTGAGGAATGCTTTTTCTGCTTCTCTTTTGGCTTTCATTAACTTTAGAATCTTCTGGTCCTGATGAAGAAAACATTAAATAATATGCAATCATAAAGAGAAATAAAAAATACTATTAAGTTTTTAAACAGTCTTAAACGTATAAATGTTCCTAGAAATACTCAGCAACATTGGCATATTTGGCAAAGACATCAGAGTAATCAAGAACCTCTCTTATTAGCAAACTGTCTGCATATGGACAGGAAACAATTTCAGCAGATATACAAAGATAGGAATGGGCGTAAGACAAGGATGCACCTTTTTACTGGATCTATTTAACTTGTACAGCAAGATTATTCTGAGGACCAGAGAAGTTATGGCAGGACTCGTCATTGGTATTCACAATCTGAACAATATATGATACAGTGGCTGATAGCTGACATGGAAAGAAAACGACAAGACCTCCTAAAAAAGGTAGATAAAGAAAGTCGAAAGCAAGGACTACAAATAAACTACAAGAAAACCGAATGTATGGTCATCAGCAAATAGAGGTGCCCAAAATGCCAATTACAGGTGGGGATACTAAAATCAAGCAAGTACAAAAATTTAAGTACTTAAGAAGTGTCCTAATGGAAGACAGAATGTGCGACACTGAGATCCAAAGCAAATTGGTATGGCCAATGATGTATTCCAGAAGCTGAGCAGAGTATTAAAAAGCAGAAAAATTTTGCTAGAAACAAAGAGAGTTCTAGGTTGCTATGTGATGCCTGTCCTTCAATATGGCAATGAATACTGGATAATATCATTAAAGATGAAGGAAAAACTTGAAGCAACTGAAATGTGGTTCTACAGAAGAATGCTGCGAATATCATGGATTGAGCATGTGAGCAATGATGAGGTTTTAGAAAGATGGAAACTAAAAGGAAATTAATACTGAGCATCAGGAAGAGACAGCTGAAGTTCTTGGGACATGTGATGAGGAAGGAAGGCTTAGAGAATCTGATACTCACAGGTTAGATAGAGGGAAAGAGAGACAGGAAAGCAGTAGATAACATATTTGAAGGGCACGAGCAGGTGGATGACAGAGCAGGGTTTGGGTGGGGTAACAGGAGAAAACATGCTAAAAGCTACCAGGGATTGGGAGATGTAGAAAGCCATGATTGCCTACATCCTGAAGGGATATGGCATATAGTAGAAGAAGTACAGTACTAGGTATGCAGTGTAGAGCAATAGATATTGGTTCACAATAAGAAATTGAAGAGCTGGGTTCAAATTCTTGTTGAATTTGCTGCATTCACTTATGTGCAAATACCATTGGGAAAGATGAAGGAGAGACGAGAGACTAGAAACAACAGAAATGTGGTTCTACAGAAGGATGCTGAGGATACCATAGACTGAACATGTGAGCTAAAATGAGGTTTTGGAAATAAAAAGGAAATTTGTATTTAACATCAGTGAAACCCTATTTTCAGATGGCTTGTATTTATTTTAAGTGATTTTCAAGATGACAAGAGACTTCTCTAAAATTGAAGAATACAATTATTTTTGTTGGGTAAAGTAGCTGAAATGTTAACAAGTGGAAAATACAGATACAGGAATCACTGAGTGCAAAATTCTTTGATAACAAGCAATCATGCTTTGGCTAATCCAAGATCAACAACACAACATGGGCGGAATAGACTGAAGGTCAGGAAGGTTGGCTGGACTCAGCCAGGGGTCATGTTATATTAGGAGAAGACAGGTGAAGTTTTTGGGACATAATGACAAAGGAGGGCTTGGAAATTCTGATACTCACAGGGCAGATAAAAGAGAAAGACAGACAGGAGAAAACTGCATGACATACTTGATGAGCTTAAACAAATAGATGACACAGAAGAGTTTGAGAGAAATACCAAGACAAAAGGTATTAAGAGCTACAAGGGATAGGAAGATGTAGTGGGCCATGACTGCCTACATCCTGAAGAGATACAGCACATTAAAGAAAAACATGTTATTTTAAACAGTATATTTATTTTCTTTTATGAGCCCGAATAGTTAATAAAGCTTATTGTGGAAAAATATGTGACCTTTGCTTTGTTTACATAGTCGGCTTTGCATGATCAGCGATGCTTTTATGGCTGAGTTGGTTAAAAGCACATCAGACCTAATAATTATTTCTCTTGCAAAAAAGGGACACAAGTTTGGAACCTGGCTTGTGGACTAAATAAAGGATTTGATTTCACAATTTCCTGAATATCACCTGAAGAAGGTTGGAGCATACAATGGCTGAAACATCATAAATAGAGCAAGATGTAAAAAATGTAACTAGTGTAAATAATAAAATGTTTGAAATAAATGGGGCATCTCGTCAAGTATGGGTATCGACTAGAATTAACGTTTACAGTGATGAAAAGTATGATAAAAGTCTATTACTTCTTTATATATATATATATATATATATATATATATATATATATATATATATATAGTGTATCGAGGCAGCAGATAAGTTTTCTAAACATATACTGTTAAATATAAGAGACAATGAATGTCTATTATGTTTAATCATAAACCATTCTAAACATTGTATTTTGGCTTTAATTTCAGGTGAAAATAAAGACAAAAATTCTCCAACATTTATATAATCCTTTATTAAGTTGGTTCTAAGCTTCCGGCTCACATGAGCCATCTTCAGAGAGGTTACATGGCCGTTAACATAAAAACATCCACCATCAGTGATGATTTTATCTTGTGTTGACATAAAACTTTGCTAGGCAATGATAATAGTTACCAAAAATAGCTAACGCAGTTCATAAGATTGTAATGGGGTTCTATGACGTCACACCGCGTGAGAGCTTGAAATGATAACAGAATCATATATTTAAATGCAATGTAATGTGCTATGACCAGATTTAAACATGATTTTATTAAGTGTGGGTTGTTTGGATTTAATGTAGATGGCCTCCAATATCTGAAGATTCTTTTTCTGTGCATATAAGTGAGGATTATTGTGTTGCTGACTAAAATCTGTCTGATATTACATTGCATTTAAATATATGGTTCTGTTATCATTTCGAGCTCTCACGCGGTCTGACGTCATAGAACAGCATTACAAATTTACGAACTGTGTTTCCTATTTTTGGTAACTGGCAAAGTTTTATGTCAACACAAGATAAAATCGTCGCTGATGGTGAATGTTTTTATGTTAACATCTCTGAAGATGGCTTAGAACCAACTTAATAAAGGATTATCCAAATGTTGGAGAATTTTTGTCTTTATTTTTACCTGAAATTAAAACCAAAATACGATGTTTAGAATGGCTCATGATTAAACATAATAGACATTCATTGTCTCTTATATTTAACAGTATATGTTTAGAATATATATATATATATATATATATATATATATATATATATATATAAGAAGAATTAAGACAGACACGTTATTTCATGGTGAATCGGAAGTATAGGCCTATTTCAGGCAAACCATTGTCAGCTTCCGTCTTTATTTTTTAAAAATGAAGACCGAAGCTAACGATAGTTCACCTGAAATAGGCCTATACTTCCGATTTACCATGAAATAACATGTCTGTCTTAATTTTTCTTATATTTGCTCTATATGTATTTATATGCATATATGTTTAGAGCTCTCTTAGAGAGTTATCCTACCACTGTATGTACAGGATACTTCTTTGGATTCTGCTATACCCACACTACATGCTGATATATATATATATATATATATATATATATATATATATATATATTGTCCTATGTTGATAAGATGACTTGAAGTTTCAGGCATTATGCAAGAAAGATAAGGAAACTCACATGAATAAATAAATGTGTAATATCATTTTTATTCCTACCTTTGGAGTTAATTTTGGTTTACAGCCGCTTCTAGATTTTGACCAATCACTTTTGTCCGTAGGTGTTGGAGATTTCTCACGAGTGATACTGATTGGTTCACTGATGGCCTCAGGAGATGGAGGAACATCAACTGGTGTTTCTGAGATAGCTGCACATTTCCTGAGAAAAAGAAAACAGATTCAATTTTAAACTTTATGGATCTTTTTCTGAAATGGATTTAGACAAAATTAAGAGCCGAAAAATGCACAGAAATTGTGCAGTTTGAGATTTTAAGTTATGAGATAGGATGAATATGAAACCTTCTGAGAAAACATGGTGCAATAATTTTCATATATATATATTCTAAACATATAATTTTCATCATCAACCCATAAAAAATTGTCAGTACCAGCAAACAATTCAATTTACAAATTTCTCATACAAATCATTGTTATTATTATTATTGAGTTGTACATTTTTCATCTTGATTTTGTTATTAATTTACACTTTACAATAGCAATCCTTATTATATTAAGTAAGCTGTCCATCCATCTGTCCAAATCCACCAGTAAGGAGGAGATAATTCAAAATTTGTGGAGTTAGGTCCCTTGATGCTTGAGTGTCAGTCTAGATCAGGGGTTGGCAACCTTTTGGAGACTGAGGGACAAAAAGCTATGTCAAGTCATGGAGGAGGGCCAAACAGCTATGGCTCTAGTGTTATGGAGGAGAAAAATATAAAATGCATAAAAATTAATTTTATATACAATTTTGAAATGATTTGAAAATTATTTTCATTAACTTTTGCCTTGTAAAACTTATTTTGATTTTTTTCTTGTTTTTATTTTCAAAAAAAGGAACTCTACCAGGAAGCAAAAAATTTCGGAGTTGCAGAAAGTATTTTTCACCTCTTTCTCAATCCGATAAAAAAGTATTTCACCTTTTTCTCAATCCGATAAAAAAACAGGTTTCTAAAGCATGAAAAAGAGAAAATATCTGATGGGAATTTTGTTAAAAAATATTACATCTTAAAAATTAATGTTTCATAAATCAGTATTGAAAAAGATTCCATTAAAATTAGTTGAAAACATTATTTTATATTCATTTTAAAGTGCCTGCTCATGAAAGCAATTTCACAGAAAAAGTGAAAGTGAGGCTGTACTCTAATTTTGGCGATCCTTACAAATAAAAAATAAAAGTAAAACACATTCTGCAGGTAAAAAAAACTAAATTTTTTAATTTCGACGCAATATATTCAGACTATCAAGTATCACTTTGGTTTGGTTTACCTATATTTATATCGTGTTCAGATTAAGGTAGCGGGCCGGACAAGATTCACTCGAGGGCCAGATGTGGCCTGCGGGCTGGGGTTACTGACCGCTGGTCTAGATGATCACCATCAGTATATCGATGCATGCTGACATCAAATTCACTCACACCAACAACCACATTCTTCTTTCTCCTTCGCCGTCTTGGTCAGTTTCTCAAGACTGATGACATTTCAAGAGACATACGCCAATAAATAAATAAGCAGCAATTGAAAATAAAGCAAATGACAAAGTAATATTGGAATCAGACAACAATGAAAGGTGTGAAGCTGATTTTTTTTCAAATTGAGTGCAACATACAAAGGGTGGCGCCTGGCCCCAATTGTGTAATATAAGTAGTAATAATTATGGCAATAACTTTTATTGCGAATATAAATGAAAATTTGTGTAATTAATAGTAGAATTTATAATCTTGTTCCTTCATTTTTGTATGATGAACTGCTTTTAAAAGAAAGCCAATTGGTCTATTGGTGATCTAGTTGGTATAATTGCTGATTGAATTTATTAGATGAATGGTTGTCATTACAGTTCATCGTCAACTTATGACCTATGCAGCTTACAACTGTTCAACTTTACAACCATGATCACTACCATGAATTGACATGTCTGGTCATCAAATAGAAAAAGAAGAGAAGAAGCAAAGAGAGGAAAAACCAGAAAAGAAATTTAACACTAAATGATTATCAGAAGATTTATCTCTAGTGAACAAACTATCACGAGCCAATTATCTCAAAATCATAGTAATAGTCACCCGGTTCACACTCCACCCACATCTATTGAACAGGTGAAGAGGCTCATCCCTTGTTCCTTGTTTAGGATGTGGTTTCCGGCTTTCTCTTTTCCAATCTTTTCACTCTTATGTAGCCCCCTGCACATCAGTGGTGTTACTGCCTTGCTCGAGGTGATATGATTAAAAAAAAAATGTGATATAAAGTCCTCTTTGTATATTTTTGTACATTTTTTTTTTTAAATCATATCACCCCGAGCAAGGCGGTAAGGCCACTGGTGTGCAGGGGGCTATGTAAGAGTGAATAGATTGGAAAAGAGAAGGCCAGAAACCACGTCCTAAACAGGGAACAAGAGATGAGCCTCTACACCTGTTCAATAGGTGTGGGTGGAGTGTGAACCAGGCGATAGTTCAGTCTATCTACTCCAATTGAAAAAAATAAACAAAAAAGAAAGTGAAAAGATTGGAAAAGAGAAAGCCGGAAACCACATCCTAAACAGGGAACAAGGGATGAGCCTCTACACCTGTTCAATAGGCGTGGGTGGAGTGTGAACCGGACGATAGTTCAGTCTATCTACTCCAATTGAAAAAAAATAAACAAAAAAGAAAGTGAAAAGATTGGAAAAGAGAAAGACGGAAACCACATATGTAGAAAACGATTTCTTACTCAGGAAGTAAAAAAGGAAAGTCGACAACAAGGCTTATCCAGGTTTGCTCAGGTCAAGAATCACAATTTATGTATTATCCCCTTCTTTTTTTATGTGCCGTGTCCCTTCAGGACGTGGTCGATCATGGCCTTTCACGTCTCCTTATCCCTTGTCACTCTTAATACTCCTTTCTTTGTTATCCCACTTAATCCCTGCTCCACAATCCATTTGTTTAAGTCCATCAAGTATGTCATGTATTACTTTCCCTTGTCTCTCTTCCCTTCTATCTGCCCCATGAGTATCAGGTTCTCCGTGCAGAGTATAGAAAGCAGTAAAATCCCTCCACGCAAAGCAGCAAACCCATAAAAACACAAGGGGTTACTGAGTGTGAAAGAATAAGAATACTCTTGTGGCCCCCTCGGGGCCCAGTATTTATACCTGTCCCAAATTCACTGGTGGGAGGATAACGAACATGCAAATCTAATCTCTAGCCAATGAAATCACTTCTGCTCATGTTCTTGGGCGAGGTCACTTTTCTCTCTGTTCTTTTCCTCCAGTTCAACCAATGAATCAGCTTCTTGGTTGGTGACATCATTTCTTTCAGATTTTTCTTTTAATGCAAAAAAAAAATAATAATAATAATAATCTAGCTTTTATCTGTATAATTCTTTTCCAACTAAATTTAAATTTTATTTTATTCTCATGGAATTTAACTTTTTGCTCTCATCAAATATTTCCTTTTATTTAGGACAATTCTTTTTGATAATTCAAAACTATGTTCTGTTTAAAAATAAATTTTCTTTTATCTGCAGTGTAATTCAGGCTTGGAAATTTTGATTCCACTTCTCAAATATTTCCTTTATTGGTAATAATCCTATCTGAAAAGTAAAAATTGTTTTGTTTAGAATTTTTTCCTTTATCTGCTGTGTCTTTGTTCCGACATCAATTGTATTTCTCATGTTATTTCCAGTTGTCAACAATAACTTCACTTAACCCAGTCATCAGTAGCACACATGCAATTGTCTTAGCTTTGCATTTAATTCTCAGTTTGTTTATAATTTTTAAATAAATTTACCCCTGTTCATATTAGAAAAACAACTTTTTCAGTTGGTTCGCTTCGATTTATAAAAATTAATAATACGGACCAACCTAATTTATTCCATCTTATTTGCAACAATTAATAATACCACTAATATAATTACTTCCGTCCGGCCAGGCTGAAAATAGTATTATACTCTACTCTATCAGCTTCTTTTATTGCACTTACTACCTGTGTAATTCCCTTCCATATACTTGCTTCCCTGACAGTTACAATCTCCAAGAATTTACATGCAATGCCAATTGCCATTTTATCTCCGTGACTCACATCCTTTCCCTGACAACTCTTGTACCATGTTCTTCTCCCTCATCCCTCTACTCTCATGCAGCTCTCTTCACACCAGTGTTCTTATCATTGTTCTCATCACTCTCCTGTTATGTAACCCCAATGCCTTGCTGAGAATGAAATGGTTATAAATAAAAAAGCTGTTCTGCCTCAAGGAAGTTATTTTTCAGAAATCCTGCGTCAAGGTACCTACAATACCTATCAACAGTCAGACTTTTTGGAAAGTGTGCATTGGGCAGACAGAATTAACTCAAGTCAACTCCACATAAATGACAGTATGTCGAAATGCTTTATTAACTAAGTAAAAAAAAATCTTGTGGCAGCAATAAGCGAAGGCCCTAACCTTCAAGGTCCGCGGTAGGGGGAAGGAATGACCGAGGAATCAGAAAATGAGGCAAGGCAAAGTCACGTGATGATGCAAGTCTCGGAGGACTCAAGTAAGGGAGCAGTTTTTCGTTTTATTTGGATTAATTTAAAGGCAATTTTGCCTTTAACAAACATTCAGACGTAAAGGAAAGTTAAGAGAAAGGTTTAAGGGAAAGCTCGCACAGAAAGTAAACAGACGTGACTAAGGCTCGGAAAACGGTGACGCTTGAATGCGTCTCTTATTTAAAAAATGTCCACTCTGAAGTCAGTCAGTCAGTTAAGTGCCATATGTGAAACACACTTGGGCGATCATGTCTCAAAAGAGACATGACTGACTGGGCAGAAGATTATCCCGCTGTAGATTACTATTGCTTTCTGCAGTAGACTGGTTGCCGACCAAGGCTATAGAACCCAATCTGTCCTGTTATTTAACCCATAACTGGAAGGAAGAGATGAGTTAATACCTTTCCCAAGGGTATTTGCGCGTAAGTCAAGGCAATGAATTCAGCTGGATTTGAACTCGGCTCCCTGATTTCTCGTTCTGATCCGATATCCGATGCACCACAACGCACATCCTTTGTGGCATACTTAGTCTTTAAAACAAAGGTAGACGTACTTCAGGATTTGTATTGGTCTTTCTGATAAGATTCTGACAATAAATATTGTGTTCCTTGTTATGGTGTCTTTGAAAAGCCCACACAGTTCTTGCTCTATCTCTGTACTGATTCTTTTTTTTTTTTAAGCATATCTCCTTTATTTTGTAAGGATAAGAAATTAAGAACTAAAAGGACTTTGGAAAAATCCAACTAAGAAAAATTCACAAGTCAGTACGAAAAACAAATTCTGAATCCTGATTGGATTAAAAACCGAAAATTCATAATGACGTTATTTCACATCTAAAAGCAAAAATTCTTGCTGGAGCCGGTTACATGACCAGATTTAATTACTTAAGGACATTCTGGGATCGATCAACAGAGTCAGATGGGAGCCTCGAGATGAAACAACTAAAATGTAACTTCAACTTCAAATCAACCCAGAGATAAGGTTAGGTCACACCTTCTTCTCTTTCTCCTTACTTCTTGTGTACTGATTATTTTTACTTCTTCCTCTAAGACATCCAAAGACATTTCTACTGAATACATACCTACATATGTACTCTTTTAACAATTACTACTACGAGCATTTTCTACACGTCTTGATACCCATAACTTTATCATTGAACACGAACTCTACCCTTAACTTCTTAATAATGTTTCTAATTACACATTAACTTCTACAACTTGTGTTATTCTTTCCTTTTAATAAGTTTCTATTTTAAATACAAAACGTAATATTTTATTATTTCATTCTTCTACACTAATTCATACATTCCAACCAACTTCAACCTTCTGATGATTATAACTCTGCATAAAACTTGTAAGCTATAGGGAGTTCAGTTATGTCTGACATAAGACCAAACCATGAAACATTAACCAGCTCCCTATGTGTTCAATTTCACAAGTTCTAGATTTAAAAATTCAAATGCTATGCACTGACTCATTGATCTTGGAAATAAACAAATTTTATCGAATTTACAAACTTTGCTTAACACACACAAAACTCACAAAATTTCACACCTCAATGCGAAATGTTTTTCAGCCAAGAGAAAACTAGGAAGCATCTTAAAACAAAATAGAAAAGCCAGAGTCACATCCAGGAGTGAATTCCCAAATGACCCTCTGGAGCCCCCACGGACAATATAAAAGACAGTACAAGATGACTATCATCAGAAAGTTCAGATGACAAGCAATTAACATGTACCCTTGACAAACGTCAAGTGATCGTTATTATTATTGTCTCTTTCTTTCTCTCTCACCTCTCATCTTCTTCTTCTTTTTCATTCACCTGTCTACTTGATAACCACACAGAACCTTTTAAGACTGAGCAAATACTTCAAAGACTCTATAACCCAACAACAAACGCTCATACATATATACATACACACATACGTTCCTGCCTAAGTACACATAAACTCACTCTTGCAAGGACTACTACAAATATTTCAACAAACTCTCGATACCCTTAACTTCTTTATACAGTTTCTCATTGAACATTAACTTCTACCAATTCATCTTATTCTTTTCCATTAATAAATTTTTATTCAGTCATACAAAATGTATACTTTTATTCTTCCACAAATACACACATTCCAATCTCCAACCTTCTGATGATAGCAAATGATAGTAAGTCATAGGGAATTTGGTTATGTGTGACACAAGGCCAATTCAAAGAAAACATTAACCATCTCCCTACAGCTTCACTATTTCTGCACATTTTTCATTGAGTCATTCTTTAGTTTGTCTGCATTTGTTTCTTATTTCCTTGTGTTGCTTTCTGTATTCCATTCCATTTCTTGGAACTGTTTGCTGTCTCCTTTGCATCACATTGAGATCCACTCGTTTTTCCTTCCATGTCTGTTTCCCTTTAAGATGGTGTTGCTTAAGGACTAAATCTTCTCATAGTGTCTCTCATTTCAAGTCTTCATTTCCATTTTGAAATTTGAATCTCTTGTTGACAGTTATCTGGTTGATTTGGTTTTTAGTTTCTCTTGGACTTTTCCTTGTTTATAATTATCTTGGATGTTCTTGGAACCAGGTGCTGACTATTACCTGGACATTTTTTTAAATTATTTACCTCAAGCAAGGCAGAAATGCCACAAGTACACAGAGGGTTATAGAGAGTGTAAGTGAAAAAAAGACTGAGTATAAGAATGATTGAGGAAAGAACAATAGATGAACGGAATTCAAGAAGATAGAACATGGTGATTGACATTGCATTTTAATTTTTGAAGATTATAGTTATCAGAAAAGCAAGTATGGTTTATTTATAACTGATAATTATTTTGAATTGGAATAATAATTCCTTTAACGCAAGTGAATATTGCATAAACAACTTTTTGAGAATAACAATTGTTTTTCCAGATGCAAGTTCTACTATTTAACCCATAGTGAGGACTGAAATCCAAATGCCACAAATATTTATATAAGAAACATATTAAAAACACAAAAATTAAAAAAAGAACAGAAATGTAATTATTCCCATATAATAAAAGATGTAACCTTATGGGGTCAAAAATAAAAATGGTGGTATAGTTAATAAAACCTGACCTTCACTTATTCATTGTCTCAACCTTGTCTATACCAAAAACTCATATAATAAAAAACAAGGGAATTAATACAAAAAAAGTATCAGTCAGTGATTAATAAGAAAGCTTCATCAAAGACATATTAAATATGCATGTTATTTTCCAAAGATAATCTCATTCTTTTTAGTTAAATTCTTATTTCAATTATTCTACTTGTTTTTGTTAATTGTTCAGCTTTCATGTTGATCAGTTATCTTTTTAAATTTAAATGGATTATTGGTCAGATTAATGGCATAATGTAAAATGGATAGGCTTGAGATTAACGAAGTTGACATTTATGAGGAAAATCTATGACCAGATTCAGCAGATGAGCTTGACCTGCAGCCTCATTTTCGTCCTGACATTTCCTTTGTTATGGGTCAAGGTTAGGAATAGGTGAGGTGTTATTTCAGTAAGAAAAGCAATGACATGCATGACATTTTCTTTTCTTTTGCCCTCTCTGACTCCAGTAATGATATTTATAAATAAAATTCACATATATCCTAACCTAGTTTTCACTATTACTCTATTCTTGGAACT
Source organism: Ascarosepion bandense (assembly GCA_037127315.1). Lineage (NCBI taxonomy): Eukaryota > Metazoa > Mollusca > Cephalopoda > Sepiida > Sepiidae > Ascarosepion > Ascarosepion bandense. The sequence goes on along the minus strand of JBBBDQ010001553.1, from coordinate 2,150,625 downwards.
TTTTATCCAAATTTCACTTCATTTGTATATATAAACTAATTATAGTCAGTAGAATCATTGTGTCTATCTTTGCAAGAACTGATTAGAAGTTACCAAGTGAATGAAAAATCAGAAAATTTACTAATAAACAATGAACTTAAGTAAGACTTGAACCTGAATTTTAATCAATCAAGTTATTCTGTTTAATCATGGAGATATGACTGACTATGGGGTGGTATTAGATATCTGCACACCTACATTTATTTAAACACTGGAGATAAAGTCCCAATCAAACTTGGTTAAATAATAAATACACACAAATTAAAAAGAAAAAAATGGTTTAAATCAAAAGAAAGAAATGCTAAACTGTACAAATCTGCTAACTTCATTTCAGTTTAGTATATATATATATCCGAGTGAATAAGTCCAAAACATTAATTTAAAACAGTGCTCAATATATAATATAGAGCTGTGAATATTTATTATAAATTATATTTTAGAATATGTATAAATTTTTTATATATACCCACAACAAATTGTACATTTTGTTTTGACATTGAACTTTCAATGTCTCATCAGGTGGTGTGGAAATGAATGGAAGACCTTTTTTTACAAGACTTATTCCCTTATCGATAATCCCCGCCAACATCCCACACACAACTCCCAAATATAAGAAAAGAGGTCTTCCATTCCTTTCCATGATGAGACATTGGAAGTCCAATATCGAAACAAAATGTACAGTTTGTAGTGGATATATATATGTCCTAAAGTATAATTTATAATAAATATATATACACATATACTACCGGCCATAATTATTAGGCAACCCCAGTTACGAAAAATAGTATGAATTTCTTTTAAAAACTGGGATTGCCTAATAATTATCCACGGTGGTATATATATATATATATATATATATATATATATATATGGTGAATTTAGTGTGGATTGATTCATACTCTGTATTTCATTTAAAAGTGCTTGAGGCTTTGTATATAAAGTCCTGCAAACCTTCTCTCTGCAAACAGCATGAATGTTTGCTGGGGCTTGCTATCATTAGTCTCTAGTACATTTTTCCCTATCACATTATTCATTATTTTTCCCCCCTTCAATCATTCATACATTTACTTTATGCCATTTCTTTATCTCCCAATTGGCAATTACTAATGCTAGACAACCTCCTCAAAGATGAAGAAGTGACTCAAAGCAACATAAAATGTTGTTTTACAGAAGGTTAGTAAGGGTACAATGAATCAAATATGTGAGCAACAAGGTTTTGAAGAGAATATTAAGACTTAGAAAGGACAGGATGATGTAGAGAGCCATGAATGCCTATGTCCTGAAGGTACGTGGCGCATAAAAAAGAATATATATGTATATTAAGGTAAAGTTATTCGTGTAATTTTTCATGTAATCTTAGGATTTTTTTCTTTTCAGAACATAAATTATATAAAAATTGTCCAGATGTTTTGTTTTTCTGAGCAATTTCAGCTATATTTTTAACCATTGTCAAGGATGGATTTTATTTTACGTGTGACTGAATATGTGCAGTGTTTATGTATGTATGGAGAATCAGGTGTGGGTACTATATTCCGAACATGGTAAGCACATTGTTGCCATGTTCGGAGTTAATATTATTAAGAGTTAGATTTCTTTTTTTATTAATAATCTTTCCATCATTTTTAGCCTTTTTTTGCATGTGGATGATGCCGTGATATTTGCGTTATGAACATATATGTTGGGTAGGTCTTCATGTGTGTTTAAATGAGATCAAATTTAACTATGGTCTGAGAGGTGCTACATTAATATTCTCATCAACTGTGTAATTATTTATGAATTTGCATTAATCAAGACCACAGTTCTTCAAAGGAGTAATTCATAACTAATATTATTTAGTCATTTTAACTTATAAACTCTTGGCTCTTGCATGGTGGAGGGGTATGTCTTCTAATATGAGACTGATGTGTCTGTCTGCTTTCCCCTTCTTACTTCTTTACATTCAAAAATTAATCCCACCCCATTTTATTTTCCTGTGTATGGATGATTTTTGGGGGGCTTCTACTGGTAAAAGATCTTTTAACACATTTGAATTTGAATAAATAAAGTTTTGGTTTTAGCCATTGCTGAAGAAGTGAGGAATTCCTTGTAGAAATGGCTATCCAATGAATTTAAATATTGAAATTTTTGTTTTGTTTTTATATTTGGATCTATAAATAGAATATAATATCTGAATCGAGCCCTCCACCTTGATCAATTTTAATATTAATGAAATAAATATTAATAAGATTGGGTTTTTGGGATTTACCTATCTGACCATCCTTTTGAATTTAAAATATATATATATATATATATATATTAAATTAAAATAAATTTTCAAAATTCAAAAATGTTGAATGAACATTTCAACATGAAATCCCTATACTTTTGAATACAACTGTGTACTGCTTTAATTTAATTATGACCAAAAACTAATTACATGTATATACAAGTGAAGAGGCTCATCCCTTGTTCCCTGTTTAGGATGTGGTTTCCGGCTTTCTCTTTTCCAATCTTTTCACTATTTTTCCTTTTTTTTTTCTTTTCAATTGGAGTAGATAGACTAAACTATCGCCCGGTTCACACTCCACCCACATCTATTGAACAGGTGAAGAGGCTTATCCCTTGTTTCCATTTTAGGATGTGGTTTCTGGCTTTCTCTTTTCCATTCTTTTTACCCTTAAGTAGCCCCCTGCACATCAGTGGCGTTACCGCCTTGCTCGGGGTGATATGATTTAAAAAAAAAATAAGATTAATACAAATAAAATTTGTCACTTAGCTGATTGATGTTATATTTAGCACCTCAATTTATAGAGTTTTGTACATTAAATTTTTTTTTAATTATTCAGTCCACTCTTCAGGAGGTTTTAGCAATATTTCATAATAATAATATTGTGCAGTTTTATTTTTTTTATTTAGCTGATATGTGGGGTGTGACACTGAGGATTGCTGAACAATGATCAAACTAAAAAGAAAGAAAATAAAAAAGAAAGAAGGAAGGAAGAGGAAAGAGTCTAACTGGATAGTAATTGTTAAAATTGCAAGAAAATGGATTAAGAAGTTGAGAAGAAAAAATAAAACAAAATGCATTAAAAAATCATGTTTTAAAATAATACCAAGAAGAATCCTACCCAGAGTTAACTAGACAAAATTCAGTAAGATTGAGCAAAACCAAAACTACCATCACTTCCTGCTTCCCGCTGAAATTAAAGTGACCATTAACAGCATCCTTTTAGAAGACATGATATCAATAAAAGAAAAACTGAAATAAGAATTACGATTTCTTTGGACAAAAAGAGCCATGAAAAATTAGCCATCCAGAACAGAACAGAACAGGTAACAGAAGCCAGTCTGATGCATTCACTCCTTATCATGTAATTTGTCTCAAGAAAAATTTTATATTTAAACATTATTTTGAATTTCCTTGGATGAAATTGATAAGAAAAATGTGATTATTATCTTCTTTCTTCTTTTATGTACCTTGTTCCTTCAGAACAAAGGTGATCTGATCATGACCCTTCACATCTTCCTATCCCATGTAGCTCTTAATAAGTTTTTCTTGTTATTTCTACCAAACCCTGCTCTGCCATCCATCTGTTTAAACCCATCAAGTATAAAACGCTGTTTTCTCATCTCATTTTCCTTCTATCTACTCTGTGAGTATCAGATTCTCCAACCCCTCCTTCCTCATTACATGTCTCCAAAACTTCAACTATCTCTTCCTGATGTTAATTATAAGTTTCCTTTTTTTACATTCTCTCCAAAACTATGTGGTTGCTCACATATTCAGCCCATGTTATCCTCAGCATCCTTCTGTAGAACTACATTTCTGTGGCTTCAAGTCCCTTTCTCATTTCTGAAAAGATTGTTCGGCATTCACTGCTATAAAGGAGGACAGATAACCCATAACACTCCAGTACTCTTTTCTTTGTTTTCAACAAAATTGTCCTATCTCACAATATTTGTCTTGGCTTTTGGAATGTGTCTTTGACCCTACCAATATGCCTTCAGATCTCTGTGTCACATTTTCTGTTTTCTGTTAAAACACTTCCCTGGGATTTAAATTTCTGTACCTGCTTGATTTTAGTATCCCAAACCTGCAATTGGCATTTTGTGCTCCTCTTTTTGCTGATAACCATGAATTAAATCAACCATCCAACCATGTATAGAATACTGTTGTCATATCTGGTCAGGCACCCCTGCTGTTCATCTCAGGGTTCTTGACAGGCTCCAAAGAAGAATCTGTAATGTGATCGGTCCTGACCTGGCAGCTTGACTTCAGCCACTTTCTCACCGGCAGGATGTGTCTTCCTTCTCTCTCTCTTCTACAAATATTTTCATGGCTTCTGCTCTGACGAATGTAGGTCACTGGTGCTCCCTCCACAAGAATTTTCTCAAGCAACCAGACTGGCAACAAGGTCCCACCCTTTTACAGTTAAATCTATCAAATTCAGCTGACAATTCTTTTCCAGCAGCTTCTTTTCTCGCACTTCCCAAAAATTTAAGAATGCTTGACAATGCATCATCAAATGAAAATTCCGGATAATATTACTACTACTAATACTACTAGTGGAAATAAAGCAATTGAAATGAAGATGAAAGAAATCCTAGTCAAATATGAAGAATGCTTGACAATGCTTCATCTAATCAAAATTCCAGATAATATTACTACTACTAATACTACTAGTAGAAATAAATCAATTGAAATGAAGATGAAAGAAATCCTAGTCAAAAATGAAGAATGCTTGACAATGCTTCATCTAATCAAAATTCCAGATAATATTACTACTACTAATACTACTAGTAGAAATAAAGCAATTTGAATGAAGATGAAAGAAATCCTAGTCAAAAATGAAGAATGCTTGACAATGCTTCATCTAATCAAAATTCCAAAAAATATTATTACTAATAATGATACTCATGGAAATCAGCAATTGAAATGACTTTGAAAGAATTCCTAGTCAAAAATGTTTATCTTAAAATATTAAAATAATAACAGAATTATGATTTTGCAATAAAAAAATAAGCAAACCTAATGTGAAAGAATTATGAGTCAAAAAACTATTGATGGCATACAATGCTTTATCATAAATGACATCAGGACACAAGGCCTCTGTTTGGAAGGTTTTTGAGGAGTGTCAAATCATCTTTTAATTGCTGTTGTTCTCCAGGTCCACCTTGACCAAGGGTGGTTGTATCTGTTAGGCTCCCAGCTATAGATAAATAGTGTAACACCCAAATTGAAGTCAAAATATAAAAATATTCTAGAAAAAAAAAGACCATCAATATATTGGGGTGGTGAGAAATCATCAAAACTTACAAGAAAATTAAATTTGACATTAAATGACCCATAAAGAATTGATATGCCAAAAGACTGCTTTATCTAAGAAAAAACTCAACTTAAAATACTTGTTTTCTGTTTCAAAATTACCAAGAAACGCTAAAAGGTTCTGCATATCTTTCTGGAAATAATCTATCAGTTTAATGCCAGAAGATACAAATAAACAAAAAAGAAAATAAGTTATGTGAATAAACGACAGAAATGCAAAAAAATATAAGCAAAATAAAGAAACAAGTTCCTACCATTCAGAAACTGATTCATCGCCTTCATTCTTATCCATGGGAGTGCTTGTACCAGAAGATTCTTCTGATGTTATTAGTATCCCCATGGCTAAAGAAATTGCTACCTGCTTCATGAAAAAGATTCAGATCTTAGCATCCATAGGTAACCTTGCTCCATATGAACCTCCACAAAAAATGCCCACCTCTATCTTGACTAAATTGATAGATAATTTGCTATCTACTCGCCCAGACAGCCATCAAGAAGAATATTGATTCTCACATCTCTCCACTCATCTTAGGTGCTCTGATGGTAGGTGGTAGATTATGCAATCCAGGAGAGAATAATCCCTCCAATCATGGGGAGTTTGTGGATGATTTTATTGAATAAAACAAGAGGATTATCTTGCCACGCTGCAGATGGTTAAAAGGAGGCAGCAATTGAACAGGATTAATGTGAAGTGTTTAGAGAGCAGGAGAGTTTCATGGCTATGAAATGTAAGACTGAAGCTAGAGAACTGAACGTTTTAATCTTTAATGGTGGGTTGGTGAAGTTTCTTTACACTAATAAATGATGGAACGGTTTGAATCAGTTGACAATAATCAAAAGTTGTTACCTTACAAAAATATAAAGATGTCGCTTCCTCTATCTATCTATCTATCTATCTATCTATCTATCTATCTACTTTCATCTATCTTTCTATCTCAATCTCTTTTATCTATCTATCTATCTATCTATCTATCTATCTATTTACGTTCATCTATCTATCTATCTATCTATCTATCTATCTATCTATCTTCATCTATTTCTTTCTATCTTTCAATCTCAATCTATCTATCTATCTATCTATCTATCTATTTTTCTATTTATCAATCTATTTACATTCATCTATCTTTCTATCTCAATCTATCTATCTATCTATCTATCTACGTTCATCTATCTTTCTATCTCAATCTCTTTTATCTATCTATCTATCTATTTTTCTATTTATCAATCTATTTACGTTCATCTATCTTTCTATCTCAATCTCTTCTATCTATCTATCTATCTATCTATCTATCTATCTGCCAAACTGAAACAGATAGATAGATAGATAGATAGATAGATAGATAGATAGATTAAGAGACTTAGATAGCTAAAAACTGTAGGACTGTAAAAAACATGATTGACCAATGTAAATCAAACAACACAAAAATAAAAATACCAGAATTTTTTTCTATTTTTTTCTATATCCCATTCTCTGATGAAGTTTTAATGTAAGTGAAATATCTTAAATTGATAAACCTTTATATATATATATATATATATATATATATTTTTAAATATAAAAACTTTAATTCAAAAGAAAAAGCAGGAAGGTAAATCCCAAAGACCCGATCCTAATTAATATTAATATTTTAATATTAAAATAGTAAAAAATGATCCAGGTGGAGGGCTCAGTGTAATTAATATATTAATATATATATATATATATATATATATATATATATAAGAGACAATGAATGTCTATTATGCTTAATCATGAGCCGTTCTAAACATCATATTTTGGCTTTAATTTCAGGTGAAAATAAAGACAAAAATTGTCCAACTGAAATTAAAGCCAAAATACAATATTTAGTATGTTTTATGATTAAACATAATATTGTCTGTCATATTTAACAATATTTGTTTAGAAAATTATCTGCTGCTTCGATACCATAAATATACATACATATATATACATATCCGAGTGAATATAGAATGAGGAGAGAAAAAAGAAAAAATTTTTTCCTTCCAAAACATTAATTTAAAACAGTGCTCGATATATGATGTATAGAGCTGTGAATATTTATTATAAATTATGTTTTAGAACATGTACATAATTTCTTCTATATATGTCCTCTTCTCTATAATCATATAGCTGTTTCAGTGTTTGGACTTCAAACACTTCATTGGGAGAAGTAAAGGTTTGGAATCATTCTCTGTTTATATTTGGTTCAGTTGTTGTTGTGGGGGCTGGTTGGGGTTATTGGTAATTAAGTGAATGTATTTCTCGTTTTGACCGTTATAGACTTTTGAAAAATCTGGTGCGTAAGTGCGAAATTGTTGATTAATTGTATTATCTGTTGGAATGTACGTTTTGTCGGTCGGGTAAAACCCCAAAGTGAAAACCTAGACACAGGATCAAAGTGAATACATGAATTCGGTCCACTAACAGCAGACATCAATCAATTAGATGATAGCCAACCATAAAAATGACAACTCAACACACTGCCCTCTTAGAAACTCTAACCAAAAGATATACCCAGCCATACAGACAAAAGGTAAAAAGGGCCCCCTCATAGGAGTTAAAGAGAACAGTTCCATTTTTGAGACATTAAAATGAACAAGACATTCTTTGCCTCAGTTAGCAACATAGTGTAGGTCATTTTTTAAATTGACTTTATCAATCTGATCAGACTTACTATTGAGAGAGAAACAAATGCTGTGTGATCAATATAGATACCAAACTAAGAACTGATGCCATCAGAAAGATCATTGATGAAAATTAAAAACAAAGTAGGACTAAAGCTAGATTCCTGAGGGACACCTGCATTTGTATGGAAGGATGTAGAGGAGTAGTCATTTGGGGCAATTTTCATTTTATGATTTGGTAAGAAAGATTAAATCAGTTCAAAAATTTCTCTCGATGATTTCAACAAAGTTTTAAAATATTTCCAAACTTGAAAAACTTTAATAAATTAAATATTATTAAAAATAATATTTTCTGCTAAAAGTTATTCTTATTACTACTGCAAGTTTCATAATTTTCCCACCCCTACCCGCAACTAGAATTGAACACTTATTTTCAAAACAAAATGAAAAATGTTGCTCTGAAAATTTGATCAGTAAGCCTGGATTTTTTTTCTTTTTAGTTAATGATTTGCAATACTTCAGAAACCAAGCAGTATTGCGCCATCATCACCATTCAAACTGAATATTCTTTAGTCATGATGGACAATTCTATTCTCAATGAGGCTTCATAAAGATCTGTTGAATTTTTTGAGATTAAAAAAAAGAGTAGAAGAATTTCTACACTTGTTCCCCTACATGAAGCATTAAAACTGTAGTCCAAGAAAGTACAATGAGTCACTCTGATCGAGGTTAGCATCAGCCATGAAGACAGAAGGTAGAAAGTGTTCTCTCATATGATTAAAAGAGAGAAGTTTTGTTTTTGAGACATTAAAACTAACAAGAAAAACTAACACCAGTGATTATGGTTGTTACAAACAGAAAAAGTAAAGAACAGGTAAGAAAAACGTGTCTTTAATCTAACATGTTTCACTTTCTTTTTCAGAAATTTAAAAAAAAATTTTTTTTCAATTTTTAAATCACTCAATCAGTTAAAAGCCATACGTAATACACACTTTGGGTGATCATGTCTCAAAAGAGACTAGCTGACTGGGCAGAAGATTATCCCGCAGTAGGTTGCCATTGCTTCCTGCGGTAGACTGGTTGCCAGCCAAGGCTATAGAACCCAATCTGTCCTGTTATTGTCCTGGAGGAAAGAGACAGATTAATACCTTTCCCAAGGGTATTTGAAAAGTTCTCTAAAAAAGCTTATTAAAGTGAAACATCTTAGATTAAAGACATCTTTTCCCTACCTCTTCTTTACTTATTCTATTTATCTTGTAAGATTTCATTCCTTATATTCAACTCACAAAGGTTGTTATGCTTTTAACCAGAAACTACCTGGACAAATATATCCATTTTAACCCAACTTTAGGAATTAATGGCTGGAAAACATTAGATCAGATAAAAATATACAAATATTAAGGCATTTTTTTAACCACAAATGAACTTGACAAAACCTTTAACAAGGCATCTGAAAATGCCATTTGATGATATAAATGTTTAATGTCTTTCAAAAATTAACTTTTCCCTTAGTCATTGTTCGATAATTTAATATCTAATCTAATCTAAACTTATTTATAAATGGAACTTTGTCTATGTGTATGTATGTGCATGTGTGTATGTCCGTTACCTATAGACTCCGAAATGGCTGAACCGATTTTCTTAAAAATTTACATAGTTGTACTATAAGCATCTGTGAGTGTTCTTAGCTAGGTTTTGTGTCAAGGTATCCCCAATAAATATCGAAAATCGATAATAAAAAAAATCGGGTTATAGAAAGAGTGGTCTGATTTTAATCAAATTTGATATACTCATAGACAAAGACATAAGAAACAATATTCAGAAGTTTAAAGGTTGCAGTTCTTACAATAGTGCAGAAAATCGATAATATATATATATATAACAAGCAAGATGTTTGTGTGTGTGTCTGTTTGTCTGCCTGCATGTCTGTATTTTTTTCAGCCCTTTTATTTTAGTTTTTGCTTTGGGTTTGGCTCTAAGTAGGTATAATTGTAGTTCTTAGTCTCAGCCATGATACCATTTATTCAGAGGACTTATTTAACCTTCAAATTTCAGTTTACAACAAAAAAAACTTATCTGATATCGATACCAGGAAACCAAAATTTGACTTACATCCATTCATTTTTCTTTCAGTCTATGGTTTTGCTTTAACTGGAAACAACTATTGCTTTTTAGCCTTTCGTGCCAACGCCCAAAGAGTCTGAGCTCCAGGACCATGGATTAGTTTTAAAGCTTTCATTACACCTGAGCAACACCAGGCTATACTGCTAGTTTGTCTATATTTCTGAGAGGAGGGGTTTACATTATTTACATTTTTCAACTATTGTCCTCATCTTTATTGCTATATTCACAAGGTTTCAGCCTTTGTCTCTTCAGATAACTGGAATTATGAACTGGACCCTTTATTTTGATCACTGAGTTAGACTGGACAACAGTAGCAAACAAAAAACTTAGAGAGTTGAGAAATGGCATCTGGAAGTGGCATGAGTCATGGAACGAGAACAGTCTACCCCAGTGATCAAAATAAACGGTTCAGTTTAAAATTCCACTTGCCTGAAGAAAGTCAGAGTGTACAATGGCCAAAACATGATGAATATGACAAGAAAGATTAGGACAAATTAGGACAAATTAGGACAAATTAGTCCAAACAATGTAAATTAGGTATTTTCAATTATTCAGAATTTTTAATTATTTGAATATTTTTTCTACTTCTGTCCCAAGGTGTCCAGACAATCAACAAATTAATGTAATAAAAATGAATGATAAAAACTTTCCTATTACTAAAGACACCTCTTCTAGTTCAACCTAAAATGGTCACTTACCTTCTTTGAAATTGGTTTTCTTTCCTTGATATTAATTCTTGGCGCAGTTTCATGCTCTCTTCATGGAGCTGTTTGGCACTGAAAAAATAAATGAAATTTTATAAATGTTTTTTTTTAATAATTTCACTCTGACTAAGGTATGCCATGAAGTAATCACTTTAGTATAGGAATGTTAGTGAGGAGAAAGGACAATAAAAGAAAGAATTTATGAAGACGAAAGATGGTGATTTTAAATTTCTGAAGATCATTAAGAAACAATAAACTGAGAGTTCTGTAGGAACATTATGATTGATAAATAAAAATAAAAATATAAAACAAAGATAATAAATATCATAAATAAAATAAAATAAAACTTTGTTTAAAATAAAATAAATAAAACCAAAATGATAAAAGTTATCCCAGAATGCAACAGAAAATATTCCTGCTCAAAAAAGGGTTCTTCATGCCAAAAAAACACCAAACTCACTCTCTTTGCTACAGACCTTCAAAGGGTCAATCATCTATTTCCTCACCTTGTCAACTTGCTTGACATAAGATAAAGTGATTTTCTTCCTCTATTACAGTCAGTTGCTGTACGTGATACACACTTGGGCGATCATGTCTCTCGAAAGAGACATGACTGACTGGGCAGAAGATAATCCCACAGTAAGTTTCCACTGCTTTCTCGTTGCCAGCCAAGGCTACAGAACCCAATCTGTTCTATTATTTAACCCATAACTAGAGGTAGAAGAGATAGATTAATACCTTTCCCAAGGGTATTTGTGCGTAAGTGAATACAAGGAATTCAACTGGAATTTGAACTCAGCTCCCTGGTTTCTCATTCCGAGCCAATATCCACTGCACCACAATGCACATCCTCTATTATAGGCAACCTTAAAATACATATAACTAAAATACACACGCACCAGTACACAAAAGTAAATAAAATTATATGATTTTAATTTACAATTTAACAGGATTTTAGTGTTATTTCCTTGCATAGTTTTATACCTGTGAACATGAGGCTATCTCTGCTAGTATGATGGGAGTGATCCCTCTGTTCCGCAAGAAAGAAAACTATTAAAACAGAACTTATGGTTACACTAGTGATTATTAATAAATCTTTGGTGATAAATGCTTCATATGTATATGGATCTTCTGCTCTGCTGCATTTCTTTCTCTGGTACCCCAACCACATGAATTTATTTGTGTTACTAGATTGGAAATTAGGTCCCACCTTTTTATCTTCTACCTTCCTAAATCCCATCCACCTCTTCTAATCTCATCAACCTCTCTTCCATTCTTTGGCATGATAAAACTAAACAATATAAATGTAAACATTGCTTCAAAATCTGGTTAGACTTAGAGATTTTTAAGAACTTTTAGTTTTGAGTTGAGACATTCAAGTACCATTCATTGATGATGTCTTTGGTTATTCTGTCATTTGACAAAGAAGATCTTGTTCTTTGCTTCTGAGTAAAAGCTTCAATGTCTCCATCTGTCACAAAAGAAACAATAAAAAAATATCAGTCATATATACTAATTATTACATATAAACACACACACAACCGTATAAAGACATACACACATACACATAAACACACTTGTACACACATATATTACAGGGCTTAGGCCATATCACGTTGAATACACCGGTTCTCGCTCAATCACCAAAGTTAAGCAACGTTGAGCCTGGTCAGTACTTAGATGGGTGACCGCTTGGGAATACCAGGTGCTGTAAGCGTTTAGTGACGGATGTGCGTTGTGGTGCAGTGGATATCGGCTCGGAAAGAGAAATCGGTGAGCCGAGTTTGAATTCCAGTTGAATACCCTGCATTCACTTAAGCACTGGTACCCTTGGGAAAGGTATTAATCAATCCCTTCCCTCCAGTTATGGGTTAAATAACAAGGTAGGACTTGGGGACCCTGCCCTTAAAAACAAATCCTAATGAATCTTGATAAAAGAAAAAGTATTACTAGACACAAAAACTCATATAAAAAACAGCAATAAAATTGTTGAAAGTAAAAGGTATTACCAGCAATAAATAAATAAAAAAATTTAGTTGGCAATAAATGACCTGCCAAGGTTGATATGCCATAAAACTAAACAACCAACCAATCAACATATATTACAGAAATTTTCAGAGTGGAGATTATTATTTAAAAAAGTCAAAAGTTATGTATATAAGGCTTGATTTAACTTAATTAGACTGTAGAATTATTCGTGGTTAAGAAGGTTTAAGACACAACAGATCAATTAATGGCTTCCTCTATGTTTTAGGGATTGCAAATTTGAATCCTGCCAAATTACATATATTTTTGTAACAAAATTTCTTATAAATAATCAGGCTGATAAAAATATATGTAAATATACTGTTTAATTAAAAGCAGAATATCTACTGAAATATGAATATTGATAAAAAATAATGTTCAAACAAATAAAATTATATATATATATATATATATATATATAACTTAGAGATAGAATCACTGGCTGATGTCAATTTGGTTGGGTTTCAATCCTAGCAAGTGCAATCGGATGTCTATCCATATTGATGATCTGTGATTTAGCAAAACAAGACTGTCTGCGGATGACTATATATATATATATATATATAAAAACATATAATAAATGGAACTTTGTCTGTGTGTGTGTGTGTCACTGTGTGTGTGTCCATTACCTATAGAATATGGCAATAAAGATGTGTGTTCTTGGCTAGGTTTTGTGTCGAGGTATCCCCGATAAATATTGAAAATCGATAATTGAAAAAATCGTGTTATAGAAGGAGTGGTTTCATTTTAATCAAATTTGATACACTCATCGACAAAGACATAAGAAATGATATTCAGAAGTTTAAAGGTTGCAGTTCTTACAATAGTGCAGAAAATCGATAATATATATATACATAAAAGGCAAGATGTTTGTGTGTGTATCTGTTTATCTGCCTATATATCTGTACTTTTTTTCAGCCCTTGTATTTTAGTTTTTGCTTCTGGTTTGGCTCTAAGTAGGTATAATTGTAGTTCTTAGTCTCAGCCATGATACCATTTACTCAGAGGATTTATTTAGCCTTCAAAATTCAGTTTACAAGGAAAAATCTTATTTGATATTAATAGCAGGAAATCAAAATTTGACTTACATCCATTCATTTTTCTTTCAGTCTACGGTTTTGCTTTAACAGGAAACAACTATTCCTTTTTAGTCTTTCATGCCAATGTCCAAAGAGTCTGAGCTCCCGGACCATGGATTATTTTTAAAGCTTTCATTACACCCGAGCAACGCCAGGCTATACTGCTAGTATATATGCAAAATTAAAGTGATAATGTTTGTTATTTAACTGAACAGAGTTATAAAGACTTCTTCTATAAAAGAAACAAAAAGCCCTGAGGAGTGAAGGCATCACAACAATTCCTTCACAAAACTTCAAAGTCAATATAACTTTGATCAGTGACAAACTTCTCTACATTAATTCTATTAATGCTCTATCTCAATATCAAGCACTTTATGACAAAAATCTGGTTGCCCAAATAGCCTTCCTACCAGGAAACCACTGAAAAAACATCAATCTTGGCACTAAGCATTATCACAACTTATATATATATATATATATATATATATATATATATATATATATATATATTCAGGAATCTTTTAAACTTCTTTCATGGAATGCAAACAACAAGGATGATTTAATCAATTTTTATTAAGTTTTTCCTCTATTTACATCATTTGGACTATTGTCCTCACCTTGGTTGCCATTTGTATGACTTCAGGAGGTCCAGCCTACTAAAAAGAAAGGAGGCTGGACCATTGTATAATCTGGCCTCCTGAAGAAGGCCGGAGCATACAATAGCTGGAACGTCGTACAAATGGCAACAAAGATGAGAACAATAGTCTGAATAATGTAAACAGTGTAAATACTAACTCATTTCAGAAATATCAACAAATACTGAGTTTTTCCAGCATTCTAACATTTATCCATTTTTCAGGAGTTAAAGAATATAAAACTTGCCTATAATTTTTATTGTTCCAAGCACTTTTGGCTAATGCTTTAACTATTCTGAAGGTTGTTGTATTCGGGATATTCATTCCCCTGTATGTTCTGCTATATAGTAGTTTTTAATGTGTGCTCATTATTGTGGAAGAATGACCGTTTAGAGCAGTCATGTGCCATGTGTAGCTTGTTTGATGTGAGGGTCACTTCTGATTTTAGAAAAAACATAATACACCATCTCTGCTAATGAACAGTGTCAGATTGATAGTGCGGAAACAGCACTTAATCAATAGTTCTTCTCTAATAAGGTCTCATTAATAATAAGTTTCTGGAAAAAAACTAAAAAAAATCAATTAAATCCTCTTTGCTGCTCATATTCAGTTAAATATATATTTTCTTTTTTAATTTCTTTGCAAATCTATTTAAAAAGGAAAAGTAGACTGATTTTTCTCCAGTTTCTGAAAGGATTTTTCTGTTGCTGAGGTGATGTGTTATCCCCCGTGGAGATCTTCATATCGAAATGGTCATTCAACATCATTGAATTAATCCTTTTTTAATTTATATTTTCTCTGTAATATTTTATTACATGGAGATCTCTTCCTGTATCATTTTTTAATATTAAAATAAAATTTTTAATATTAATTAGGATTGGGTTTTTGGAATTTACCTTCCTGCTTTTTTCCCTTGGATTGAAGTATCTGAATTAAAATATATATATATATATATATATATATATATATATATATATATATATTGTTACGAGGCCCCATTTACTTTTAACACAATATACAAGTAAATACAAAATCTAAATAATGCATTAAATCTATGAATTAAATCTTTAGCTATTAGATCCCTTTTTACCATCGCCATCCCAAAAAGTTCCCATTCGCCTTTTACCATCAAAATAGTTAAATGTAACTTCCTGTTCTACTTGAACAGTTTTTTCTCATACTTCCTGGTTGTGGAACTCCTTACTATTTGCTTGCTTCCCTGATAGCTACAATCTCCCAAAGTTTAAATGCAATGTTAATTGCCATCTTCTGTCTCCTTGATTCCCATCCATCTCTTATCCTTTCTTTAATATTGCCTGTATCTTGTTTTTTCTCTCACTGTAACCCCTTGTACACCAGTAGCATCCTGTCTTGTTTGGGATGAAATGATTATATATATATATATATATATATATATATATATATGCATAACTGTTTAAAGAAGACCACAATGTCTCTGAAAACATGGGTAACCCAGAAAAAAAGAACAAATAAAAAATTCCAAAGGTAATAGTAGCAATGCTGTCAATAATACAATCTTCGGTAAGAACAAATCTTCTATCAGTTACATAACTTTATTACTATCAATATAATTGTTCTAGTTTATTATTAACTAGCATCATAACCCGGCGTTGCCCGTGCAACTCAGAACATTTTAATTTTTTCTTAATGAAACAAATATGTTTAAATTCGCTGCAGACTCTTAAAACATAATCTATATATATAAAAGGCAATCTGTGAGTCTGTGTGTGACTGTTCCTTATGCATGCCTACATTTTTTAAGCTACGCCATTCAAACTTTCTAGGGACACATATCTACAGGGAAGCCTGGTCGACACATACTTTTTGAGTTTTAAGTTTAGCAATTTTCCCTTTCACACTTTTGGCCAGTGGACACAATTGTTTACATTTACTCTGTAAAACATCTAAGATGGTTGCTAGATTATATCACAGAAATCAAATCACACATGTTAAACGTGACAAAAATATTTTTTATTAAAAAAAAATGAGCCTTTATATTTAATTTTAAAAATCCATTTGGTCAACAAAAAAATGTGAATATTTTTCCCTGTAATTTTGAAACAAAAGAAATATTTAAAAAATGTGGGTTTTATATATATAGATAATTGCTGTTAATCCCATATTGTCCCTAATTTATAACTTAAATTTTTCACAGGTATGTATATCTCAGAAAAAATGTCATCTGCTGGTGTGGGATTAGAACATATGCTCTGTAGATAAAGACAGGTACTAATTAAGGTTGTTGTAAATGTCTTACTCACCCAACTTCCCGGACGTATTATATGGGTCCCTCACTTTACAATATCTCAGTTTTCTTACGACAGAATTCATGTAAGTGTTACGAGGATGCATTTATATATAAAAATAATATTAATAATGTATAAAAAGTTATAGAAAAGAATTCTGTTGAGTCCTACTTGTTATTACAAAAACGTTTTAATTCATGAAGTAGTTGTTAAATAGAGAAATTAGGAATAGAACATTCTGGAAGATTGTAGAATGTCCGAGTAAAATCTAAAAAATTGGAGAAGATTCTAGAAATATGTAAATTAGGTGTTAGCACCTATAAAAATAGGTTTTGGGGAAGAGAGTAGTTAGTTGTTAAAAGGATTTGCTGACATTATCAACTCCGGCTTTGATTCAAGGATTTATATCCAGCCAAAAGAATCACTAAGAAAAGTTGCTGACTAACTAAAACCTGAAAGAGGACCTCATGGAACTAAAAGAGTAAATAGAAATTTTTTTGACCTTTACATTGACCATACTGGAAAATATTCTTTATATACACATTTAAGGATTTCCAAAAAGTATAGCACTTCGCTAACTTAACTGGGTAAAGATACTGACCTTTCTTTCTCCTTCGTAACACTTTGCCTTCTAGTAGTAAACTCTACATTTCTGTTTTGAATGTAAAAAATTGTAAAGTTTGTGTTTATATCATTTTGTGTTTACTGTCAATTAAATATTTGTATGTGATTTTTAACTCTGAGTTTTGGTCAATCATTTTTTTTTCTTTTGTTACACTTAACACGTAACAATAAAGTACAAATTTTATTGTAACTTAATTATGTACACTAATGGATCATATGCAATAAGGATGAAAAATTCTACTAGGAAAACTGAAAATAAATACAATGTATCTAAATACATTGTATTTGTGCATGGGTGGTGCAGTGGATATTGGCTTGGAATGAGAAATTGGAGAGACGAGTTCAAATTCCAGTTGAATTTGTTGCATCCATTTACGCACAAATACACTTAGAAAAGGTATTAATCTGCCTTTTACCCCCAGCTATGAGTCAAATAGCAGGACAGATTGGGTTCTATAGCCTTGGTTGGCAACTAGTCTACCACAGAAAGTAATGGCAACCTACTGCAGGAAAATCTTCTGACCAGTCAGTCATGTCTCTTTTAAGACATGATCACCCAAGTATGTATCACGTATAGCACTTAACTATATCTAAATACAAGTAAAGACCCGTCATAATAGATTGTTCCCTCCTAAATAAATCAACCTTTGTTTTGTGCTAATTTTTACCATCAGTTTGAGATTTTTTTTGATAAAAAGTTTAATAATTTTTACACATTCAACATTATGGATAAAAAAGTGAATTTCATATTGGGTTTTTTCAAGATTTAGAATGAATAAAACAAATTCAGTGATTTGGACAAAAAACAATACCGCAGAATAATGTTAAAATCTCCAAAGGATTTTCGTCCTTTGTCGGTTGTGCTTAGTTTAATTTATAACATATACAAATGTAGGTAGAAAAAAATCAAATGTTGATAAGATAGTGAAAATCATAAAGCACTGTCTGGGTGGGGAGGCCCCAGTTACGTTTCTTCCTTCGATCAGCAGGTTCAGGTGTAGTACACACCGGCCCTGATTATACACTTTGGAAAGGTTGGCAAGCTTTCTTGCCAGGATATGTTTTTTTTCCTCCAATCATTTTACTCCAAGCAAGGAAACAAAGCCACTAAGATGCAATCAGTTACTGAATGTGAAAGAATATGAGAAAAAGAAAAACATTGAGAGAGAACAATAAAAAGACAATTACAAAAACAAAAACTAACAATTAACATTGCATTAAAATTTTTTAAGATCAAAGTTGACTAGAAAGCCAGAGACCGGAAGGGAGTTCCAGATGGAACAAATGTGAGTGAAGAAATTAGAGAACATAGAGTTTTATTAATTTTGCAGAAAGTTCCAAAGATTTACAAAATGGATTAACAACCAATATATTTTAATGTATTTGTTTTAACATTTCTAATAGATACTCTTTAATTGAACACATTCAACATTATGGATGAAAAAATAGTGAATTTTAAAATGTAGCACAAGCCCTTTTTAATGTGGGTGATCTGAGCAATATAGCTTGGGCAAAAACTAATTGTCTACTTTTCCTCAAATGAGACTCTACCCTTTGTCGGAGCCTTGTCCGAACTCCTCTCTTCCCAAAGGCAGTGAGTCTGATAATGTTTGAAAAGTATCTGAGCAAATTTAATCACTAGACAGCAATATAATATTTAGCTGCCTCCCCACTTAAGACAAAAGTTGACACAAGACCTTTTTAATATGGGTTATCCAAGTTATATAGCTTCTGTAAAAATTAAATGTCTACTTTTCTGCAGACGAGACTTTACCCTTTGGTGAAGCCTTGTCTGGGTCACTCTCTGTCCAAAGGCAGAGAATCTGACAATGTCAGAATTGCATCTGAGCAATGTTAACCGCTAAACAGCAATATAATATTTAGCTGCCTTCCCACTTGAGAGAAAAATTTTTTTTTTTTCATCATCTCACCCCAAGCAAGGCATTCCACTGCCACTATTGCGCATGGGGCTACATAGGGGAAGGTAAAGAGAAGGAGTGGTTAGACATAGGGAATGTCAGGAGGAAGGTGACAGATGAGTAAGGATAGCAAAGATGAGGGTTGGGCAGATGGGAAGAGTGTTTGATAGAATGGGAGCAGGTTAGTGTGT
Organism: Ascarosepion bandense; assembly: GCA_037127315.1. Classification (NCBI taxonomy): domain Eukaryota; kingdom Metazoa; phylum Mollusca; class Cephalopoda; order Sepiida; family Sepiidae; genus Ascarosepion; species Ascarosepion bandense. The sequence continues at coordinate 2,131,088 of JBBBDQ010001553.1, read as the reverse complement.
TAGGAGGTGTCTATTGACCTTACATTTAAACTCCTGGAGATTGTAGCCGTCGGGGAAGCAATCGTGTGGAAGAGAATTCCACAGTCGGGAAGTGCGAGGAAAGAAACTGTTGGAGTAGAAGTTACGGCTGCATTTTATCGGTTTCACTGTAAAAGGGTGGGATCTAGTTGCTAATCTAGTATCTCGTTCAAATTTGTATTTAGGGGGCACCACACTGGTGCCCCCTAAATACAAATTTGTGGCACAAAGTCTTTTAATGAGGATAATCCAAACCATATAGCTCTAATCTTTGGCGGAGTCTCAATTGGATTACTTTCCGCTCGAAGGCAAAGAGTCCAACAATGTCAGAATTGCCTCTGAGCGAAGTTAATCGCTATGCGGCAATATCCCCTACTTTGCAATAGTGTTCAATGTATTTATAAGGATTGTAATATATCCATTAATGTTCATATGTACGTGTATATACATATACAGATAGTGAGGGTCACAAAGCACTGACTGGAGCTCTCAATCAGGCTCACTTGGTTGGGGTGTTCTGGGATAGTATGTACTGGCCTTAAGGACTAGTATGTGTATTTATGCATATATATATATATATATATATATATACATGTAAATCATTATAAATTAAACAGCTGTTGAATGCCATAAGACAAAAAGTAAGTTCAGAGAAACTAAATTACTTACATCCAAGAATGTCGTCGATCTTGTAATTTAAAACAGGCACATTTGCAGCTGAAAACTCTTGGTTGATAAGATTATCATTGGATAATTCTCTTTTGCCCTTCTCCATCTCCTCTTTAATAATCTGGCTTCTTTCTTCCCAGCATCTCTGTAAGTTATCTAAACAAATAGAAAATATTGATAATGTGAAACACAGGTGGTAATAATATTCATATAACTTAGCTTTGTGGGATTACCCAACATTGTCTGCCAAGGGATTTCACTTGACACTTGCAAACACTTGTACAAACACAAGAAAAATAAAAGCTTAATCACAGTACTTTGTTGTAATGAAACATGTATAAAAGAGGGATTGCTGCCAAAATACACAATTATATATATATATATATCTAGCTTCATAAATTTTTTTCCCTTCTTTTCCATGACACACTTTATTTTAATTCTAATTTAAATCTCCCGTAAAGCCCTGATGAGCGAGAGCAAAACCAATTGCTTTGCTTTTTATTACTATTTTTTCACTTTTTATTACTATTTCATAATGTGTAACATCAAACTACACACTTTTATTTCTTTAATTAAATTTTGTACTTATAAAAACATTTTCAAATTACATATATATATATATATATATATATATATATATATATTAGTCATCCACATACAAGCCTGTTTTGCTGTATCACAGCTCATCAGTGTGGCTGGACACATCCACTTGCTTCTGACCGGGATCGAAACTCGACCAATTTGGTGTCAGTCAGAGTCGCTACCTCCTAAGCCATAGGCGCATGGAATCAGACAAGGGAAATTTTAACGTGTTGTATATAAGCAGTGTATACACATGCCATTCACCGAAAGAACTCAATTTATTTCTGAAGAGTCATGCATATATATAGTTTTGATGTGGAGAAGTTTGTCCCTTAACTGAGCAGAGTCATGCCAACTTCGAAGTTTCATGAAGCCACCATTATGATGTCCTCATTTCTTGGGGTTTTATTTTTCATCTGCTGTTGTGTCCTGATTTACAGATGGAAAATTACTTTTAATTGCTTTTGTCCTGGTCTACAGATGGTTAATTGCTTTTAAGTGTTGACCTCTTTTGCAGGTGGTTGATTTCAGGAGAATGTATTGTTGCAATGTTTTATTTCAAACTCATTCAAATTGCATGTATATGCAATTTTGTGTACATTAGATGACACAAACACATGTAAATCGATCATTCCCAATATTATGCATATATATTACATACATGTATGCAAAATTGCAAACAGACAATGGGTGATGGACAGAGAATCAACTCTTCCTGTGTGAAATTATTTTGTCTGGCAAGGATATAAGGTTGATTTTTCAGAAAATGATTCAGTTTCCGATAAAGTCACTTCCTCACCGACGTAATGTGGCTTTCCTGTGTCTCTTCTACAAATACTTTCATGGTTTTTGCTCCGATGAACTTAGCTCACTGGTGCCTCCTATATATGAATTTACTCGAGCCACAAGATTAGCAACTAGGTTCCACTCTTTTACTGTGAAACCAATAAAATGTAAATGCAATTTCTACTCCATCATATTCTTTTCTCGCACTTCCCACCTGTGAAATGCTCTTCCGTTTACTTGTTTCCCCGATGGTTACAATCTCCAAGAATTTAAATCAATAGTCATCTCCTATCTCACTAACCTGCATCCTCTCTCTCATGCTTCTTTCTCTGTCCACTTCACTCTCATCAGTATTCTCATCCTTCTCTTACCCACTTCCTGACACCCCCTATAACCTGTCACTCTTTCTCATAACTTTCCTCCTATGTAACCGCCTGCAAAACAGTGGCAGTAAAATGCCTTGCTTGGGGTGATATGTTATAAAAAAAAATTTGGACTGTAATATATAATGTTTCTATGTACCCATGTATATTTCAGTTCAATGACAGATATAAAATAATTGCGACAAAACTTGTAAAAATATTTTTTAAAAATATTTTCTCTTATTACTGAATAATTTCCAAAATGTTCCATAAAACCTGAGAATTAACTAATTTTTAAAGTTTTTCGTTTTTTTTTTTTTGCTTTGGCAACTTTAACTTCATTGCTCAGATCAGGGCAGAGGTTGTCCAAACTGGAAAAGAGGAATGCATTGTGTTTAAATCTTATTCTAAACTGTGCGCAAGTGTGCATATGTATGTGTGTGTACCACTCCAGTAAGTATCTGAATAACTCCTGCTAACTGTCGACAGAGTCCAAAAGTGTCTCAACATAATTCAATGAAAAAATATTTCTATAAAACTTCCAGAAACAAAATCTTTAAACAAAATCTTTAAAATATAATTTTATTTAGTATTTGTCTATATTATCTGAGATGAGGTAGTATTTACAGTATTTGCATTATTCGGACTATTGTCCTCATCTTTGTTGCCATTTGTACGACATTTAATAATAGATCATTCTATTTGTCTATATTTCTGAGATGAGGTAGTATTTACAGTATTTACATTATTCGAACTATTGTCCTCATCTTTGTTGCCAATTGTACAATGTTTCGACCTTTGCATGTTCTGGCCTTATTCAGGTGCTAGGAATTTAAAAACCAAACCTTTAAGGACACATGACCCAGTGGATATAGACGTTGGTTAGTTCCTGTGACTTGACCCAAAGAGTTGTGAGTTCAATACCAGGCTACAGCAGTGGTAAACAAGTAACTTTTTTGATTAAAAAAATCTCTACCCTGATTAACTCAGGGTAGAGATTGCCCAGACTGGAAGTGGGAGAGGAATGTATTGTTACAATGTCTTATTTTAAACTCGGTCAATTTATGTGCGTATATGTGTACATTAAATGACAAGCTCATATAAGTTACTAATGCACAACACAAACATATTATGTGCATATACATTACAGATGCACATGCAAAATCACACACAGACAATGTGTAACGGACAGAGAATTAATGTTTTGTTTATAATACAAATTTTTTGACAAAGTAAATTGAATAAACTCAAAATATCTCAGATTTGTTCAAAATGGCTGAAGACATTTTGCTCAGGACATAACTGACCACCTGCTTATTTTAAACAAAATTATTTTTTTTTAAAAAAAGGCTTTTTATTTTGTTTATTTATTTTTTAATCAATTCACCCACCAAACAAGGTGATAATGCCACTAAGACGCAAGGAGGTTACTGGGAGTGAAAGAGAATGAGAAAACATTAAAAGGAACCAGAAACCCAATCCTGAATGAGGAAGGTGTGTGAACCAGGTGATAGGTGAACCTTTAGAAGTAGATTGTGTCTGTATGTATAATTCCTGAGGTTGGCAGTGAGATGATGGCATATCTGTTTTTGTATATCATATTTCTAGTTGGTCTTGCAAGATTTGGGTGATAAAGAGTGTGCGTGCATCTAGTGGGTGTTTTTTGTTTTCTATCTGGGGGAGGTTTTATAATAGTACAAGGCCAAAGAGCCACTCAAGGTAGAGGGTTACACAGTAAGAGGTACATACAGTAAGAGTTCATACAAACAATTTCTTGTTAAAATTGAGGACAGTACGAAGAGTCTGGTACTTACGAGAGTGATACAGAGAACCAGCCATTTTAACTAAATGTTAGCTGTATTTTTTTATTGTAAAGGTTCACCCTGTATAAGACCCAGGAGCTGCTCAAGGTAGAGGGTTACAGAAAAAGGCAGATTAAGCAGATAGGAGGGTGAGATAATGGTAAACCCTAGACTTAAACAGGTTAAGATTGTAGTGATATGGGAAACATTCTTTTGGGAGTTTGTTCAACAGTGCAGTGGTTCGAAGTGGGAAGAAGCTGGTGGAATATGGAAGAAATGTAAGTGGTTTGATACAATGTAAGTGGCAGGGTGGGTCCTAGCTGTGAAGGTTAGACCTGGCAGAACCAAGGAATATAGTTTGTCCAAGCACTTTACGTGGAAGTATTACTAGAGCAGCGAGAGGGTTACCACATCTCCCCCAGTGTGGGAGAGATTATAAGATGGAAAATATTTTATCACCCACAAGGGCGTGGAAACATTTTTGGACTCTATCAAAACTGGAGAGTAATAACTGAGCAGTTCCCACCTAAATATGGCAGCAGTACTCCATTTTTGACCTGATCTGGATCTTATAAATGTAGCTCTTTTTCTTTGCTCTTCTCTTACATAATCTCTTATGTGCCCCCCTCTAATCGCTTCCTCTTTCTCTTCATTCTTTTCTCATGTAACCTTTTTTCTTATGTAGCCGCCTGTAACCAGTTCCTCTTTCTCTTTGCTCTTCTCTTACGTAACCTCTTATGTGCCCCCCTCTAATCGCTTCCTCTTTCTCTTCACTCTTTTCTCATGTAACCTTTTTTCTTATGTAGCCCCCTGTAACCAGTTCCTCTTTCTCTTTGCTCTTCTCTTACGTAACCTCTTATGTGCCCCCCTCTAATCGCTTCCTCTTTCTCTTCACTCTTTTCTCATGTAACCTTTTTTCTTATGTAGCCCCCTGTAACCAGTTCCTCTTTCCCTTTGCTCTTCTCTTATGTAACCTCTTAAGTGCCCCCCCTCTAATCGCTTCCTCTTTCTCTTCACTCTTTCTCCATGTCGCCTTTTTTCTTATGTAGCCCCCTGTAACAGTTCTCTTTCCCTTTGCTCTTCTCTTATGTAACCTCTTATGTGCCCCCCTCTAATCGCTTCCTCTTTCTCTTCACTCTTTTTCTCATGTAACCTTTTTTCTTATGTAGCCCCCTGTAACCAGTTCCTCTTTCTCTTTGCTCTTCTCTTACGTAACCTCTTATGTGCCCCCCTCTAATCGCTTCTTCTTTCTCTTCCTCTTTTCTCATGTAACCTTTTTTTTTCTTATGTAGCCCCCTGCCTTAGTTCCTCTTTCCCTTTGCTCTTCTCTTACGTAACCTCTTATGTGCCCCCTCTAATCGCTTCCTCTTTCTCTTCACTCTTTTCTCATGTAACCTTTTTTCTTATGTAGCCCCCTGCTTAAACAGTTCCTCTTTCTCTTTGCTCTTCTCTTACGTAACCTCTTATGTGCCCCCCTCTAATCGCTTCCTCTTTCTCTTCACTCTTTTTCTCATGTAACCTTTTTTCTTATGTAGCCGCCTACAGCTTGATTCCTCTTTCTCTTTGCTCTTCTCTTACGTAACCTCTTATGTGCCCCCTCTAATCGCTTCCTCTTTCTCTTCACTCTTTTCTCATGTAACCTTTTTCTTATGTAGCCCCCTGTAACCAGTTCCTCTTTCCCTTTGCTCTTCTCTTATGTAACCTCTTAAGTTCCCCCCTCTAATCGCTTCCTCTTTCTCTTCACTCTTTTCTCATGTAACCTTTTTTCTTATGTAGCCCCCTGTAACCAGTTCACTCTTTCCCTTTGCTCTTCTCTTATGTAACCTCTTATGTGTGCCCCCCTCTAATCGCTTCCTCTTTCTCTTCTCTTTTCTCATGTAACCTTTTTCTTATGTAGCCCCCTGTAACCAGTTCCTCTTTCTCTTTGCTCTTCTCTTATGTAACCTCTTATGTGCCCCCTCTAATCGCTTCCTCTTTCTCTTCCTCTTTTCTCATGTAACCTTTTTTCTTATGTAGCCGCCTGTAACCAGTTCCTCTTTCTCTTTGCTCTTCTCTTACGTAACCTCTTAAGTTCCCCCCCTCCTAATCGCTTCCTCTTTCTCTTCCTCTTTTCTCATGTAACCTTTTTTCTTATGTGGCCCCTGTAACCAGTTCACTCTTTCCCTTTGCTCTTCTCTTATGTAACCTCTTCATATTGCCCCCCTCCTAATCGCTTCCTCTTTCTCTTCCTCTTTTCTCATGTAACCTTTTTTCTTATGTAGCCCCCTGTAACCAGTTCCTCTTTCTTTGCTCTTCTCTTATGTAACCTCTTATGTGCCCCCCTCCTAATCGCTTCCTCTTTCTCTTCACTCTTTTCTCATGTAACCTTTTTCTTATGCTGGCCGCCTGTAACCAGTTCCTCTTTCTCTTTGCTCTTCTCTTACGTAACCTCTTATGTGCCCCCCTCTAATCGCTTCCTCTTTCTCTTCTCTTTTCTCATGTAACCTTTTTTCTTATGTAGCCCCCTGTAACCAGTTCCTCTTTCCTTTGCTCTTCTCTTATGTAACCTCTTAAGTGCCCCCCTCTAATCGCTTCCTCTTTCTCTTCCTCTTTTCTCATGTAACCTTTTTTCTTATGTAGCCCCCTGTAACCAGTTCCTCTTTCCCTTTGCTCTTATCTTATGTAACCTCTTATGCCTCCCCCAATCGCTCTCTTTCTCTTCACTCTTTCTCATGTAACCTTTTTTCTTATGTAGCCCCCGGTAACCAGTTCCTCTTTCCCTTTGCTCTTCTCTATGTAACCTCTAAGTGCCCTCCCCTTAATCGCTTCCTCTTTCTCTTCACTTTTCCTCATGTAACCTTTTTTCTTATGTAGCCCCCTGTAACCAGTTCCTCTTTCCCTTTGCTCTTCTCTTATGTAACCTCTTAAGTGCCCCCCTCTAATCGCTTCTTCCTCTTTCTTCACTCTTTTCTCATGTAACCTTTTTTTCTTATGTAGCCCCCTGTAACCAGTTCCTCTTTCCCTTTGCTCTTCTCTTATGTAACTCCTTAAGTGCCCCCTCTAATCGCTTCCTCTTTCTCTTCACTCTTTTCTCATGTAACCTTTTTTTCTTATGTAGCCCCCTGTAACCAGTTCCTCTTTCTTTGCTCTTCTCTTACGTAACCTCTTATGTGCCCCCCTCTAATCGCTTCCTCTTTCTCTTCACTCTTTTCTCATGTAACCTTTTTCTTATGTAGCCCCCTGTAACCAGTTCCTCTTTCTCTTTGCTCTTCTCTTACGTAACCTCTCTTTATGTGCCCCCCTCTAATCGCTTCTTCTTTCTCTTCACTCTTTCTCATGTAACCTTTTTTCTTATGTAGCCCCCTGTAACCAGTTCCTCTTTCTCTTTGCTCTTCTCTTACGTAACCTCTTATGTGCCCCTCTAATCGCTTCCTCTTTCTCTTCTTCACTCTTTTCTCATGTAACCTTTTTTCTTATGTAGCCCCTTAACCAGTTCCTCTTCTTTGCTCTTCTCTTACGTAATCCTTTATGCCCCCCTCTAATTCGCTTCCTCTTTCTCTGCCTTTCTCATGTAACCTTTTTTCTTATGTAGCCCCTTGTAACCAGTTCCTCTTTCTCTTTGCTCTTCTCTTACGTAACCTCTCCATGTGCCCCCCTCAATCGCTTCCTCTTTCTCTTCACTCTTTTCTCATGTAACCTTTTTTCTTATGTAGCCGCCTGTAACCAGTTCCTCTTTCTTGCCTTCTCTTCTTACGTAACCTCTTATGTGCCCCCCTCTAATCGCTTCCTCTTTCTCTTCACTCTTTTCTCATGTAACCTTTTTCTCTTATGTAGCCCCCTGTAACCAGTTCCTCTTTCCCTTTGCTCTTCTCTTATGTAACCTCTTAAGTGCTCCCCCTCTAATCGCTCTCTTTCTCTTCACTCTTTCACAACCTTTTTTCTTATGTAGCCCCCTGTAACCAGTTCCTCTTTCTCTTTGCTCTTCTCTTATGTAACCTCTTATGTGCCCCTCTAATCGCTTCCCTCTTTCTCTTCACTCTTTCTCATGTAACCTTTTTTCTTATGTAGCCGCCTGTAACCAGTTCCTCTTTCTCTTTGCTCTTCTCTACGTAACCTCTTATGTGCCCCCCTAATCGCTTCCTCTTTTCTCTTCACTTTTCTCATGTAACCTTTTTTTCTTATGTAGCCCCCTGTAACCAGTTCCTCTTTCCTTTGCTCTTCTCTTATGGTAACCTCTTTATGTGCCCCCTCTAATCGCTTCCTCTTTCTCTTCACTTTTTCTCATGTAACCTTTTTCTTATGTAGCCCTGTAACCAGTTCCTCTTTCCTTTGCTCTTCTCTTATGTAACCTCTTAAGTGCCCCCCCCCCCAATCGCTCTCTTTCTCTTCACTCTTTTCTCATGTAACCTTTTTCTTATGTAGCCCCCTGTAACCAGTTCCTCTTTCTCTTTGCTCTTCTCTTACGTAACCTCTTATGTGCCCTCCATCCGCTTCCTTTCTCTTCACTCTTTTCTCATGTAACCTTTTTTCTCTTATGTAGCCCTCTGTAACCAGTTCTCTTTCTCTTTGCTCTTCTCTCTCTACGTAACCTCTTATGTGCCCCCTTAATCGCTTCCTCTTTCTCTTCACTTTTTCTCATGTAACCTTTTTTCTTATGTAGCCCCCTGTAACCAGTTCCTCTCTCCTCTTTCTCTTTGCTCTTCTCTTACATAACCTCTTATGTGCCCCCCTCTAATCGCTTCCTCTTTCTCTTCACTCTTTTCTCATGTAACCTTTTTTCTTATGTAGCCCCCTGTAACCAGTTCCTCTTTCTCTTTGCTCTTCTCTTACGTAACCTCTTATGTGCCCCCCTCTAATCGCTTCCTCTTTCTCTTCACTCTTTTCTCATGTAACCTTTTTTCTTATGTAGCCCCCTGTAACCAGTTCCTCTTTCCCTTTGCTCTTCTCTTACGTAACCTCTTATGTGCCCCCCTCTAATCGCTTCCTCTTTCTCTTCACTCTTTTCTCATGTAACCTTTTTTCTTATGTAGCCCCCTGTAACCAGTTCCTCTTTCTCTTTGCTCTTCTCTTACGTAACCTCTTATGTGCCCCCCTCTAATCGCTTCCTCTTTCCCTTCACTCTTTTCTCATGTAACCTTTTTTCTTATGTAGCCCCCTGTAACCAGTTCCTCTTTCTCTTTGCTCTTCTCTTACGTAACCTCTTATGTGCCCCCCTCTAATCGCTTCCTCTTTCTCTTCACTCTTTTCTCATGTAACCTTTTTTCTTATGTAGCCCCCTGTAACCAGTTCCTCTTTCTCTTTGCTCTTCTCTTACGTAACCTCTTATGTGCCCCCCTCTAATCGCTTCCTCTTTCTCTTCACTCTTTTCTCATGTAACCTTTTTTCTTATGTAGCCCCCTGTAACCAGTTCCTCTTTCTCTTTGCTCTTCTCTTACGTAACCTCTTATGTGCCCCCCTCTAATCGCTTCTTCTTTCTCTTCACTCTTTTCTCATGTAACCTTTTTTCTTATGTAGCCCCCTGTAACCAGTTCCTCTTTCCCTTTGCTCTTCTCTTACGTAACCTCTTATGTGCCCCCCTCTAATCGCTTCCTCTTTCTCTTCACTCTTTTCTCATGTAACCTTTTTTCTTATGTAGCCCCCTGTAACCAGTTCCTCTTTCTCTTTGCTCTTCTCTTACGTAACCTCTTATGTGCCCCCCTCTAATCGCTTCCTGTTTCTCTTCACTCTTTTCTCATGTAACCTTTTTTCTTATGTAGCCCCCTGTAACCAGTTCCTCTTTCTCTTTGCTCTTCTCTTACGTAACCTTTAACACTCTTCTTATGTAGCCCTTTGTGCACTAGTGGCAGTACAGCCTTGCTTGAGGTGAGATGATTCAAAAAAAAGGATAGCATGAGCAATCAGGCACTGGAAGCCAACCATTTAAATTGAACAGGCTAAGACTGTAGTGATCAAGCAAGCATCCTCTTGTTCCATGAAAGAAAAATTTGGAATCTACAAATATTAGTCTTCAGCATAAAAATTTGTATTTCTTAATAAATATCTCATCTTTAACTAAGTTAAAACTTAGTAACTTTTCCTTTTTGTCTTTTTAAACAGTAGATAGACTTTTCTATTGCCTGATCCGTACTCCTACCACTTCTCATCCCTTGTTTCCTGTTTAAAAAGGTTCTTTTCCTCTTCATATGAAGATAGTTGCAATGTTTCTTCATATTGAGGGTACCAGGTTGGCAGTTTCTGGTTGCTGCTGACTGACTGGTAGTTGGGAACCTGAACTCTTGCGTAGTGTCTAGACAAGCTACTCTGGTCAACAGTCGTATTGGGATTCGTGTAGTGCCATGTTGTGCATATTAGATTAGATGACCAACTGCCACTCTCGGCATTGTTCTTACTGAAATAACACATCATGACAATAAGCAACTAATGAAACAAAACTAAACCAGCTCAACAAAAACACCTAAACCGCTCAACGTTTCTTTTGCCAATATTGACAGTATTCATAGCCAGTTGTGATTGTGGAACTCTGAAAGTGGGGGGAGACATTGGGGCAATAGGAGGAGGAGGGCAAATTGAAGCAATGTCTTCATTTTTATACTACACCACTATCATATACACAACTTAAGAATTAGTTTAGGTCCAAGTATGTTACTTCACTAGATGAGAATGAATGAAAGAGATGAATGTCCCGCAAGAGTTACAGAATATTCAGCATCTAACTTAAACATTTTTGTAGATACACCTGCTTTTTTTGGTGTAGCTGTTTGTTGTTGAAGTGCAGTTTTTATAATTCAAAGATTTATCGAAAATGCTGTGTTAGTTTATAGTTGTATTGTCGTGTGTGTTTGTGCTATGTTTTGTAAAACGGTGTTTGGAAATATAACTGTGTTTAGCCATGAGGAATCGAATATGAGAGAGACAAAAACATGAATGGTTTGCTTGATCATTTGTTAAAAAAAAAAGGTATTTTAGTATTCAGTGGTGACCGCTATAAATAAGGAAAGAAGAGGTCTAAATTGTTTTCCGACCAACTCCTTTTCTTTGATTCTTTTACCAAATGCCAGCATTGCTAAATGAAAAAAGAAAATGCAGAGGGAAAAGTGATAAAGATCAAAGCATATCAAAATCAGAAACTGATAAGTTTCATAAGTTTTGAAGCTTATGGGGGGTGGGGGAGAAAATATGGGGGGGGGGGAATCTGGTGGGGTTTGACCCCTTCTGTTCCCACTCTTGTAGAATTGCAACTGTTTATACCAACTTCTGTAGTGTGGAATCATTTCTCTCCCAACAATCTCTCGACATCCTAGTTCTTTGCAAAACTCAAAAATTCCCTGTTCTGAATTCTTGATTCCAAGCTATCTTCCTCTCTTTAGGAAGGACTCTAATGTCCATATGCATGTCCACGAACATCACTTGCTGACTAGAGAATTCTCTCTTGAAACTCTAGATCTTTCTACATGATCTAGAGTTTTTTTGCAAAAATGTATCAGGTATTTATGCAGATGACACTACCATTTACTCCTGTCTCAAAAGCAAATCCACCGGAGCTGACAAAGTAAATCTGGCTCTTGTTCTCAACCCTAACTCAGGCAGCTATCTCTCTGTAGCATGCTAGATAGTATTTCTGATAATATAGACATAGTCATCTCTCTATATCATTTTGTAAATATATTTGTGTTCAGCAACTTTAATGCCTCCCACCATGCCAGGTGGTTTATCACTGTCACTGACCTCATTGGCATTCAAATCTCAAACTTTTTAATGACTCAATCTTGAATGCACATGGTGGACTTCCAAACACATTTCCCCAGTAACATTGATGGACATGTTTTTCGTCTCAATCTCCTCTTTGCCTCTATCCCTGACTCGTGTTGTGCTCTTCAGCTCTGCCTCTTGGCAACACTGATCATGTGGTATTATCAGTAAACATCTCTTTCCACTCTCTCCCTTCAAGCCAAAAACTTCCAAGCAACAGAACATCTTTCTGTTATCAATGAGCTGGTTGGAACTCATTCTGTGACTTCCTTCATGACATCACTTGGAATGATGTCTTTAATTATCCTGTTCAAAAATGTGCCTCTGAGGTCTCATCCTGAGTGAAAGCTTGCATTAAAGCTTTCACAATACCAAGTGAAAACGTTTTCATCTTCTCAGCTGCTATAGTCCACAGGAATCACTTTTCCCAGTTGTACTAGAATGATATATCCAATTGCAATAGATGTCTCTTTGTCTCTGCTCATAATGAGTGCAAGCGTGTTCTCAAAGAAGCAAAGTTACTGTTTGTTGATAGAATAAAACAACGCATAGTAACTTGCAAGTTCAGTTCCAGAGATAATTGCCGGCTATGCAAGATTGTGTTGAACAACAGCAAATCCTCAATCCCTCCTCTATTCAATCAATTTGAAGTCCTGACATCAGATAAGGTTGAATGTTTTTTTTGAATTCTCTTCCAATTCCATAATTGACTCATTTGGAGTACCCAGGCCTCATTTCCCCACTAGAACAGAGGCTCTCTTGAGTGGTATGCATATAACCCTATCACTGGTTTCAAACATTATTTCCAAACAAGACTCTAACAAGGCAAGAGGGGTTGATAGGATTCCAGCCATCATCCTAAAGAAATGTGCTCCCAAACTAGTTCAACTTCTTTCCAAACTCTATTACAATTGCTTCAGTGTTTCCTGCTTTCCATCTTGTCGGAAGTCCTCCTCTGTAGTTCTTGTTTTTAAGAACACTGGAGAACCTGCTGACCCCTCAAACACTGGAGAACCTGCTGACCCCTCAAACACTGGAGAACCTGCTGACCCCTCAAACTATCACTTAATTACTCTCTTAACACTTTTGGCAAAATATTTGAGGCTCTAATCAATGCTGAAATGGTTAAGCATCTTACTTCCCATGACCTACTCTTAGACAAGCAATATGACTTCCATTTCACCTCATCTACCACTAATGTGTTAACAGCCATCACTGAATTAGTATATCAAACGGTTGATAATAACAGTGAAACTGAAGCTGTGACTAATTATTTTAAAGGCATTTAACAGGGTTTGGCATGCTGGTCTTCTATATAAGCTCCAGGTTATTACAGTATTACAGGATGACTGTCTATTTTAATTCAACTGTTCCTATCAAATCATGAAATGAAGGTCGTTTTGAAAGGGCAAGCTTCCAAAATTTTTGCAAAAATGTGAATGTACTCCAAGGCTTTATCCTGGGTCCCACTCTGTTTCTGATCCTCATCAATGATCTTCCTCATATCATCAGGTATTTATGCAGATGACACTACCATTTAATCTTTTCTCAAAAAGCAAATCCGCCAGAGCTGACAAAGTAAATCTGGCTCTTGCTCTTAAAATGAACCTCCAATCAGTGGTCAACTGGGGAAGGAATTTTTTTTAATAATCATTTCACTCTAAGCAAGGCAGTACTGCCACTGTTGCACAGGGAGTTGCATAAGAGGAGAGTGAAGAGAAAGAGTAACAAGTCACAGGGGATGTTAGAGAATGGGTAAGAAAATGACGGGAACACTAGTGTGAAGAGAGCTGCATGAGAGTAGAGTGGAAAGGGAGAAGAACAAGATATGAAGAGTGTCGAGGAAAGGATGGGAATCAAGGAGATGAGAGATGGCAATTGACATTGCATTTAAATGCCTGAAGATTGTAGCTATCAGGAAAGCAAGTATACGGAAGGGAGTTCAACAGGCAGGAAGTTCGAGAAACGAAACTGATAAAGTAGAAGTTGCAGTTACATTTGATTGGTTTCACTGTAAAAGGGTGGGACCTAGTTGCCAGTCTAGTAGCTTGAGTAAATTTATACAAAGTGGGCACCAGGGAGCTAAGCTCATCAGAACAGAAGTTGTGAAAATATTTGTAGAAAAGACGGAGGGAAGCCACGTCACATTGGAGAGGAAGGGACTGGAGTTGAGCTGCCAGGTCAGGATCAGTCACATTGCAGATTCTCCTCTGGATTTTGTCAAGAACCCCAAGATGAAAAGCAGGGTTACCCAAACAGATGTGATAGTAGTATTCAATGCACAAGCAAATGGTAGATTTGTATATGTGCAAGATAGATTCAGACAAGAAAAACTTCCTTGCCCGACACAGTGAACTGGCTTTCCTAGCTATTTAGATGAATGCTATACTCGTCTTCTCAGAAGAGTACTTGAGCTTTCATGGCAAAACCACCCAAGTCTAGAAATGATATATGGAGACCTACCAAGAGTATCAACCTTAGTTCAAAAGAGATGTGTCCAGTTTGCTGGGCATTGTGCATGTGCCACAGATGAACTTGTTTCATCGTTTGTATTATAGAGGCACCCATCATTTCACAATCGATCTCGTAAGTTAACCTTTCCAGACCGCATACATAGTGATACATCTATTGCCAAAGAAGACCTTACAGGAGCTATGACAAATAGGGAATATTGGAAGGGAATAGTGAGTTCTATCTTGGACGAGGCTGCAGGATAATGATGAGCTATTGATTCAATGTAGTCATTCCACTTGAGGTCAGCTGAGAGAGTTAGGCCAAGGAGGTGCAGTGTATTACTTTCAGGTGGACTAGCATGATCCCTTCCTCTAATTTTAAATCCCACTCATCCCTCTGGTTCTCACCTGCTTGCTCAGCTATAGGATGCAAGAGCTTACAGGGAGTGAGAGATAATGAAAGATAATAAGAAAGCTTTAGTGAGGAGAAATAAGAACAAGGAGAAAGGCGGTAACACCACTGATGTGCAGGGGGCTATGTAAGAGTGAAAAGATTGGAAGAAAGAAAGCCGGAAACCACATCCTGAACAGGAAACAAGGGATGAGCCTCTTCACCTGTTCAATAGACGTGGGTGGAGTGTGAACCGGGTGATAGATAGATCTATCTACTCCAATTGAAAAAAAAACAAATGGTAGGGACACAAGAAATTAGGATTTCCACAGGTGATAAAAGAAACTATTAGAATAGAACAGAAAGTTATATCCAGCTAGTTCAACAGTAAAATGATGAGACCTAATTACCAATCTGGGCTTTACCAGATATGCAGAAATATTCAATGCATGAATAAATAATCTAATCTAAATCTAAACTTATTTATAAATGGAACTTTGTCTGTGTGTGTGTGTGTGTGTGTGTGTGTGTGTGTCCGTTACCTATAGACTCCAAAATGGCTGAACCGATTTTCTTGAAAATTTACACAATTGTACTATAAGCATCTGTGAGTGTTCTTAGCTAGGTTTTGTGTCGAGGTACCCCCGATAAATATTAAAAATCGATAATCGAAAAAATTGGGTTATAGAAGGAGTGGTTCGATTTTAATTAAATTTGATACACTCATAGACAAAGACATAAGAAACAATATTCAGAAGTTTCAAGGTTGCAGTTCTTACAATAATGCAGAAAATTGATAATATATATATATATATATATATATATATACAGACACACACATAAACATCTTACCTTTTATATATATATATATAAAAGGTAAGATGTTTATGTGTGTGTCTGTATATCTGCCTGTATATCTGTATTTTTTTCAGCCCTTTTATTTTAGTTTTTGCTTCGGGTTTGGCTCTAAGTAGGTATAATTGTAGTTCTTAGTCTCAGCCATGATACCATTTATTCAGAGGACTTAATTAGCCTTCAAAATTCTGTTTACAACGAAAAAAACTTATTTAATATCGATACCAGGAAATCAAAATTTGACTTACATCCATTCATTTTTCTTTCAGTCTACAGTTTTGCTTTAACTGGAAACAACTATTGCTTTTTAGTCTTTCGCGCCAATGTCCAAAGAGTCTGAGCTCCAGGGCCTTGGATTAGTTTTTAAGCTTTCATTACACCCGGGCAACACCAGGTTATCCTGCTAGTAAATCTATAAATGAGGGATTCTAACAAGAATAATTTTCAAGTATGACACGGCAAACCAATTTTCCTAGATTGCAAATGATTCCATATAAACACTCCACTTCATGTCTTTGGAAAGCATGATTCCAAGAAGATGCAAAGTGTTACTCTCCCAGAGTCTAGCATCAACCCTCCTGATAGCAGGCAGAAAAAATTCTCTGTGATTATTAAATGAAAGGGAGGACCTAAAGAAGACTACCACCATCTTTAAACTTGTTTATAATTTTTTTTTTACTTTTTTCAGCACAGTCTTATCAGTTATTATATAAAGTTTCCAATTATTAAAAAAATTTGAAAAAATTTTAATATTCAAACAATTTTAGGGGGGGCTCACTTTCTCATACAACATTATAGTAAATCAATCCTCCATTTTAGAACCACTTGCGTTGGGGTCGCTTTGTTTTGTTTTTTTTGGGAATGAGTTGTTGCTTTTGTTTTTGTCTTTTTCAAGTTTTCTTCAATTCTTACAATGGCATCTTCCTCAAAAACTCCAAGAATGGCTTTATTAAAAAATTTCACAAAGGATTCAGTAGTTGAATATGCGCAAGCAAAAACATTAATTGCACAGGATCGATTTACTATAAGGTTGTATGAAAAACTGAGCCCCCTACCCTAAAATTGTTTAAATGTTGAAATTTTTACAAATTTTTTTTCCAATCAGAATGTTTAGGGTGTAATCGATAAGATTGCACTGAAAAAAGTAAAAAAAATTGATAATCAACCAATTTAAAAGGTGGTGGTAATGTCGTACCAGTGAGTGATTCCAAAAATGGAGGATCGATTTACTATAATGTTGTATGAAAAACTGAGCCCCACCAATTGTTGAAATATTGAAATTTTTCCAAATTTTTTTGTCAGTCGGAAAGTTTGGGATGTAATTGATAAGACTGCACTGAAAAAAGTAAAAAAAATGAAAAACTACAAATTTAAAGGTGGTGGTAGTCTTCTTCAGGTCCACTAATAAAAGCAGGGTTGTTTTCAAGAAATTTAAATTTACAAGCCATTCCTTGTCCGAGTTAAACACTGATTGGAGATCCTATTCAAGAGCTGTTTCCAGTTCTACTTCATCATATCTGTCAGACTTGCCACTAAGACAACAGTAAATAGTTCTGTCATCTGCATAAAGACCTACTTGGGAACTGATAACGGTTGTTGATGAACATAAGAAACAGCGTAGATTTGAGGATAGAGTCCTGGGGGACCCCTACATTAATATGAAATGAACTACAAATTTTAATGCCTCCAAAACAAAATTGTTTTTATTTAACCATTTGGAGAAACTTTCATGCTTGCCATCAGCATGGCTGATGCAAAACTCCCGAAAAGTGACACATTGCTCCTCTTTGGCCTCAGGTTTTCAACTGATTTGAAGTGAAGCAATCACATTGAATCAATTGCTTTACTTCAGCAAAGAATGTTGGGCTACTGTATTGTGCAAGAAAATTTTTCATGTCAGAGTCCATTTTGCCCATTTGCAAATATACCATTCACTCATGCCTTGAATACTGCTGCTATATCTGGTCTGGTGCTTCTGCTATTCATTTCATGATTCATGACAAAATCCAAAGAAAGATCTGCAATATAAACGGTCCTAACTTGGCATCTCAGTTTCAATCACTTTCCCAACAACATGATGTGGCTTCCCTCTGTCTTTTCTACAAATATTTTCATGGCAATTGTCCATTTCTGGTGCCTTGACCACATGAATTTAAGTGTGTTACTAGATTGGCATCTAGGCCTCACCTGTTTACTGTTGAAATAGTTAAATGCAACCACCACTTCTACTCCATGAGTTTCTTTTCTCGTACTTTCTGCCTGTGGAACTCTCTTTTGTTTACTTGCCTCCTGAATAAATACAATCTTCAAAAATATAAATGCAATGCCAATCACCATCTTCTGTCTTTTTGAATCCTGTTCATTTTTTGTCTTTTCCTCAATCCTCTTAATACTCTTTTCTCTCCCTTTCATCCCATATAACCCTCCATCCCATGCATACTAGTTGCATTCCCACCTTGCTTGGGGTGAAATGATTAAAAAAACAAAAAAAATGTACCACCCACGTCTATTGAACAGGTTAAGAGGCTCATCCATGGTTTCCTGTTTAGGATGCAGTTTCCGGTTTTCTCTTTTCCAATCTTCTCACTTTTTTTCTTTTTTTTTCAATTTGAGTAGATAGACTAAACTATCACCCGGTTCACACTCCACCCACGGCTATTGAATAGGTTAAGAGGCTCATCCCTTGTTTCCTGTTTAGGATGCGGTTTCCGGTTTTCTCTTTTCCAATCTTTTCACTCCTAAGTAGCCCCCTGCACATCAGTGGCGTTACTGCCTTGCTCGGGGTGATATGATTAAAAAAAAATAAGTACTCATATTTGTTAAAATATTGCTACTGTTCCTTATTTTGATAAGAATGAAAGACTTGGCCATCTTTTTCTTTTTGGGTAAAAGGAAAAAGAAAAGCCTACGTATTATCAATCTCAAAGAAAGTATAAGAGGAAAAAATGGTATTATGATTCATTTTTAACAAAATCTAGAATCTTCTTTTTTAGAAAAACTGACTGCACCCTCTCCCCCAACCCACGAATTTAGCCTTGAGGAAAAGTGAGCAGACTAAAAAGATAAAAAGAATAAAAGATCTTTTCTCTTGAAAGTAACCTGTCTATATTCAAATTTGGGTAAATTGTTTAGCTCACTGCGAACGCTGACCATTGGCATCGGTTAATTTTCTTCCTATTTTTATATCACAACAAAATAAAATGGAAATAAAAAAAAGAACAAGTCAGGCTGACTTGGACAGGATTTTCTAAATCTGTCTTCAAACATTACTTATTTACAATTCGGCAAATTATGATATAAATTCAGTATTTATACAATGTCAGCGTGAACAAGAACACTCACACCTAAAAGTTTCTCCAAAAAGTTAGGCATCCAGAGATTTTCAGATTTGCACTGAATGTCTTCTGTGTATTCTGCATATGGTTGAAAGAATGACAAATAAAAAGAAACAACGCATTGCCAGCGAGGCGGAAAGTAATGGAGACAAGATATACAATGATAAAATTGCTGAATTGTTCTGATGAACTTTTCGCTATGGTACCTAGACTTTATGAATTTAATCTGTCCTTTCATATGGCAGTGAATGCTGGACAATTTCAAGAGACTTGAAGCAGTAGAAATGTGGTTCTACAGAAAGATAGTGAGGATAACACAGATGGAAAAAGTGAGCAATGACAAAGATCTAGAGAAAATGGAAACAAAAAGGAAGCTTATATGTAACATGATGAAGAGACAGTTGAATTTTTAGAGCACATAATGAGAAAAGAGGCTTTGGAAAGTTTAATACTGACAGGGTAGGTGAGAGGGACAGAGGAAAACAGCACATAACATATTTAGTGAGCTTGAATAAATGGATGGTGGAACAAGGTTTAGCAGAGAAATTGTGGAGAGCCATGATCACCTATGTCCTGAAGAGACACGGTATAAAGAAGAAGAAGAAGAAGAAGAATGAGTGAAGTAAATGGATGATGGAACAGAGTTTTGGAGAAATAACAGAGAGACAAAATTTATTAAGAGCTACAAAGGTCAGGAAATTGTGGAGAGCCACGTTCTGAAGGGACACAACATCATAGAAGAAGAAGAGGAAAACAAATGAGCTTCAGTAAATGGATGATGGAACAGAGTTTTGGAGAAATAACAGAGAGACAAAATTTATTAAGAGCTACAAAGGACAGGAAATTGTGGAGAGCCACATTCTGAAGGGACACAACATATAGAAGAAGAAGAAGAAGAAGACAAATGAGCTTCAGTAAATGGATAATGGAACAGAGTTTAGGAGAAATGACAGAAAGACAAAATTTATTAAGAGCTACAAAGGGCAGGAAATTGTGGAGAGCCATGATCACCTATGTCCTGAAGAGACACGGTGTAAAGAAGAAGAAGAAGAAGAAGAAGAAGAAGAAGAAGAATGAGTGAAGTAAATGGATGATGGAACAGAGTTTTGGAGAAATAACAGAGAGACAAAATTTATTAAGAGCTACAAAGGTCAGGAAATTGTGGAGAGCCACGTTCTGAAGGGACACAACATCATAGAAGAAGAAGAAGAAAACAAATGAGCTTCAGTAAATGGATGATGGAACAGAGTTTTGGAGAAATAACAGAGAGACAAAATTTATTAAGAGCTACAAAGGACAGGAAATTGTGGAGAGTCATTACCACCTACGTCCTGAAGGGACACAGCACATAGAAGAAGAATAATGAAATTGAGTAAATGGATGGCAGAATAGGGTTCAGGAAAGATAACAAATAGACAATAATTTATTAAGAGCGACAAAAACAGGAAATTGTGGAGAGCCATGATCACCTATGTGCTGAAGAGACACAGCACAAAGAAAAAGAAGAATTAGCTTTCGTAAATTGATGGTGGAACAGTGCTTAAGAGAGATAATAAAAAGACAAAATTTATTAAGTGCAACAAAGGTCAGGAAATTGTGGAGAGCCATGTTCTGAAGGGACACAACACATAGAAGAAGAAGAAGAAGAAGAAGAAGAAGAAGAAGAAAAATGAGCTTAAGTAAATGGATGATGAAACATTTTGGAGAAATAACAAAAAGACAAAATTTATTAAGAATTTCAAAGGACTGGAAAGTGTGGAGAGCCATTATCACCTACACCCTGAGAGGGCACAGCACATAATGAAGAAGAAGATTAGATTAGTAACAAGGTTTTATCAATTTACAACTTAATTGGCTTGATGCAACCATAAATTCTATGCTGACAGTTTCTCTTCTCGCACTTCTTATTCGTGAAACTCTCTTCCAGCTCCATACTTTTCAGCCATCTTTCATCTTCAAAACTTTTTATGCAATGTCAGTCATTATCTACTGTCTTCCTGATTAATCTCCTATTACTCTTGCTGTTTTAAATTTAGAAAAAAAAATTTTTGGTAGAAACAAAATGTATCTACATGGAATTGGTTAGATTATATACCCTTAAATTTTTTTTTTTTTTTGGTGGAAACAAAATGTATCTACAGGGAATTGGTTAGATTCTTCTTCTTCTATGTGCCCTGTCCCTTCAGGACGTAGGCGATCATGGATCTCCACGTCTCCCTATCCCTTGTGGCTCTTAGTATGTTTGCTCCTGTTGCTCCTGGCAACCCCCGTTCCGTCATCCACCTGATCAGACTCTGCAGATATGTTATCCGCTGCCTTCCTCTGTCTCTCCTTCCTTCTATCTGACCAGTCAGTATCAGGTTCTCCAGGCTCTCCTTCCTCATTGCATGTCCCAGGAACTTCAGTTGTCTCTTCCTGATGCTCAGCATCAATTTCCTTTTTGTTGCCATTCTTTCTAACACTTCGTCGTTGCTTGTATGCTCAGTCCACAATATCCGTAGCATCCTTCTGTAGAACCACATTTCGGCCGCTTCCAGTTTTTTCCTCATTTTCGATGATATTGTCCAGCATTCACAGCCGTACTGAAGAACTGACATCACGTAGCAGTCTAGCACTCTTTTCTTGGTTAGATTATATACCCTAAAAATATTTTTTTTGAAGGAAACAAAATGTATCTACATGGAATTGGTTAGATTATATACCCATAAAATTTTTTTTTTTTTTTTGGTGGAAACAAAATGTATCTACATGGAATTGGTTAGATTATATACCCATAAAATTTTTTTTTTTTTTTTGGTGGAAACAAAATGTATCTACAGGGAATTGGTTAGATTATATCCTCCAAAAATATGTTTTTCTAAATGTAAAATTCCATGTCCCTTGCTCGTATGCATGTGTAGTCACATCGATGTAAAAACCTTGTCTGATGAAATCCTAACGGGACAAAATGTATCACAGAAAAACTTTTCCATTTTGTCATGCATCTTTCCTACAAATGTTTTCTTCACACATAAAATTTTACGTATCGTTGTCTCAATAGGAAGCGAGTTTTCTGAAATTTTCTTTTAAAAAGTAATGTTTAGTACCATCATTATTAACTACCTAATGAGACATTGTTTTTTCAATGTCAAAACAAAATGTACAATTTTGTAGTAGATTGTAGTTTGTACATGTTCTAAAGTATAATTTTTAATAAATATTTATTGCTCGATTTTTATATTGAGCACTGTTTCAAATTAATCTTTTGAACATTGCAAATATCTTCTTCATTCCTTATTCATTTGTATATATATATATATACACACACACAATAAAGAAGTGAAAAAACAGGTAGATTAAAACCCAGTGTTCATGTATTTGCTTTTATAAAGAGTGCTCAATACAAAGTAGAAAAACTGGAATTTTGTTATTACAATGGTTTATAAAAGTATTATATCATTACACAAAAATTTTCATGTTTCAGAAAGAACAGTGTTCTTCTTCAGGTGATATTTTAAAATAAATGGTGAAAATGATTTATTTAGAAAATATAAGATGAATTTACGGTTATTTAGAAAATTAGGGAGTGGTAGTTAGAGAATATGCTTGTAGGTGTGTCAATATTGTTCAATCTAAAATGAGAATTAGGTTGAACTATGAAGTTGAAGATTTGAGTCATGACAGACAACATAGTATCCTGATGTTATGGCATGACACTGTTTAATTTTGTCTGGGTATGATACATAGTAGGACAATACATTATTTAAATAGCTAGACAATAATTTTTAACAGCAAGTTCAACTTTAGAGTTTTCTTAAATTTGATTTTGTATTACCTCATGAGTTAAAGGGGCTGAAATGTTTAGGTTAGAATTAGGATTAAATAATTATGGTACACTAAGGTATGTTGTAGTTACAAAAACCAAATAAGTATTGTGTGGGTCATTTATAAATGAACAATTGCAATTAATTAAATTTTAGAGAAAAATATTTTTGATGTTTACATAAAACCGTCAGTTCATCTCTAAGATGCAGTAGTAAATTATTTTTAGGAAAACTTAAAATCTACTGCTTTTCATTCAGGCACAGTAGGCAGATGTTATAGAACGACTTACAATTTTCTAAATAACTATAAATTCATCTTGTATTTTCTAAATAAATCATTTTCACCATTTATTTTAAATATCACCTGAAGAAAAACAGTATTGTTCTGAAAAATGAAAATTTTTGCTTAGTGATATAAAGCTTTTATAAACCATTGTAATAAAAAATTACAATATATATTATATATATATATATATATATATAGGAATGTAACTGTAGAGACAAAAATAAATGCCCACTTCAAGGACTTGGTAATACAAAAGAAGTTATTTATAAAGCAAAAGTACATGACTTAAATGGTCAAAACAAAACATATTTAGGATTAACCAAAGACACTTTTAAGACTAGATGGAATAATCATAGGTCTACATTTAAACTAGAAAACTTGAAAAATTGTACAAAATTACCTAACCTCATGTGGAAATTGAAATTAAAATCTAGAAAAGAGCCAAACATAATGTGGAGTATAATAAAAAAAAGTCAAACCTTAAAACGGTGACAAAATATGTAGACTATTCCAGGAAGAAAAGTTAAGTATTATGCTATTACCAAACAAAAAATGAATTACTAAATGAAAGAACAGAAATTATGACCAAGTGTAACCATTCCAACAAATATCTATGAGGGTCATACAATCATGGATGAAAATGTTCTAACTTCTAATTTTGAAAATTGGGTGGCCATAAAAAAATCCATTACGTGAGCATTTTAAAAATAATGGTAAAATCAGATATTATAAATCACTTAAAGACACCAAAAAGATAGAAACCTGGGTTGTGTAATAACTTGTTTACAAATGAAATATATACAAGGTGTCCATAAAGTTTGTGTGTACTTTAAAAAATTTATAACTTTATTTGTATTTGCGATAGAAATAATTTGTAAAAAGGATTAGAAAGAAGTAAATCTATATTTTTTAAGGTTTTATTAAAATTTTATTTAAGTTTCCACATGTCCTCTATCATTAGCAATACAAAGGGTAACACGATTTTGCAGTTCACGGAAAACATTTGCCAACTGATTTACAGTAATACCTGAAATCACATTAGTTATTTTAGTTTTCAAATCTTCTAATGAACTAAGTTGGGTTGCATACACAATTGTTTCCTCATGTCCCCATAAAAAAAATCTAATGGAGTCAAACCTGGAGAATGTGGAGGCCAATAAAATGGCCCACCCCTTCCAATCCATCTGTTTACTTATCTAAAAATTGTTGCAAATTTTATGGTAAAGAATTATTCAATAGACTATACTTAAAACTAAGTACATTAAACTTTATAACATTTTTTACAGATTATTTCTATTACAAATACAAATAAAGTTATAATTTTTTAAAGTGCACACAAACTTTATGGACACCACACACACACACACACACACACACACACACACACACACACACACACACACACACACACATCTATCTAAACTTATTTATAAATAGAACTTTGTCTGTGTGTGTGTGTGTGTGTGTGTGTGTGTGTGTGTGCGGAACAGCTGAACTGATTTTCTTGAAAATTTACACAGTTGTACTATAAGCATCTGTGAGTGTTCTTAGCTAGGTTTTGTGTCAAAGTACCCCTGATAAATATCGAAAATCGATAATCGAAAAAATGGGGTTATAGAGGAGTGGTCCAATTTTAATCAAATTTTATACACTCATAGACAAAGACATAAAAAACGATATTCAGAAGTTTCAAGGTTGCAGTTCTTACAATAGTGCAGAAAATTTGATATCGATACCAGGAAATCAAAATTTGACTTACATTCATTCATTTTTCTTTCAGTCTACGGTTTCACTTTAACTGGAAGTAACTATTGCTTTTTAGTCTTTCATGCCAATGTCCAAAGAGTCTTAGCTTCAGTACTATGGATTAGTTTTAAAGCTTTCATTATGCCCGAGCAATGCTGGGCTATACTGCTAGTATATATATATTTAAATTTATTTGTTTGAACATTATTTTTAATGAATATTCATATTTGAGTGGATAGTCTGTTTTTTAAAATTAAACAGTACATTTATTCATATCTACTGGCCTGAAATTAATGTTTAAATAAATATGTTGGTTAATTCAATTTTTTTAACTTTACATAAAATTTCATAACATTGTCTTTGTTTACATTTTTATTACATTAGGATGTAAACCAGAGAAGATATGAATGTTCTAAGAAATCAGAAATTTGTGTATTTAACTTTGTTAGACCATGAAATCTTCTGTGGTCAAGTGCTAAGACCAGTATATGGGAGTTGCATGTTCAAATCCTGCCAGAAGATGCATATTTTTTAACAATATTTCTCAAATATTTAAGTCAGTGGATATATCTATATATATAAATGTACTGTTTAATTATAGTGAAACAGACTATGCACTCAAATACGAGCATCCATTAAAAATAATGTTCAAACAAATAAATTTAATTAAATATGTCAGTTAATACCATTTCATAACTTTCTGTAATATTTTGTAATATATGTATTATATTTTAATAAACTTTGCCCTGAGTAAGGCAGTAAAGCCACTGAGACACAAGGGGTTACTGGGTATAGCAAAGTTAGAAGTGGAAACATTACTAAGCCTGAAAGTATTTATAGAAAAGGCACAGGAAGGTAACCTTGTGGTGGTAGGAAAGAGAGTGGAGCCAAGATGCTAGAACATAGCTAATAATATTGCTGATTCTTCTATCGATCTTATGAAGGAATTCAAGGTAAATTGCAGGGGCATTAGACAATATGTATTTAGAGATTCTTGATAAAATCTTAAAAAAAAGTTTGCAATGTTATTAGCACTGACTGGAAATCTCAGCTTTAGTCACTTTCCCACTACTATATTTTGTGATAATTGTAATTTTTTGTTGACATGCAAAACCCATTTTTCATCACCTGTAACAATGAGATGTAAAAATGAAAAAAAAAAAACTATGACAGTAGAACATTATGTCTGATTCTCAAGCAAAAATCATGAGGAACCGAAATATTTCTTTGCATAGCTTCTGCTATGTATTTAGAAATTCTTGATAAAACCTGAAGAAGAATCTGCAATATTATTGGTTCAGATCTAGCATCTCATTAGCAACATTAATGAAAATTAAAATCAAAATAGGTCTGAACAGTTCACACATAAATATAGGAGGAAAGATCAAATAAAATGTTCAACAAACTTTGGCGCTTATTTTCATGTTCATTATAAAAGAAATAAATGGTACTGGGCTGTAAATCATATTCTTGAAGCTCTTCTTTAAACTCTTCGAGGGTTTTATGCAAAAGGTCCACGGGCTGAAAAAGAAATACAAATTAAAACAATATAAGTGCATGACTGAAATTATATGAAAATTGGATTGACATAGAAAACATTATTAACTGACCACAATCACAAAATTCAATGTTGATTTTTTTTGTTTAGTGCCACATCAACTCTTTATCACCTCTAAGGTCGAAACTTAATTTTATTAGGATCTTTGATTTGATTGTTTAATGACATATCATCACCTTATGAATCATTGAATGCCGGATTTATTTTTTTGAGAACTTTAAATTGATCTGTTTGTTTAACAGCATATCAACTCTTTGAAAGTTATTTAATGCCGAAATATAATTTCCTTGGGATCTTTTATTTGATTTGTTTGTTTTATGGCATATCAACTCCTTATGGGTAAATTAAAAACTGAAATTTAATTTCCTTGGGATCTTTGATTTGATTTGTTTGTTTTATGGCATATCAACTCCTTATGGGTAAATTAAAAACTGAAATTTAATTTCCTTGGGATCTTTGATTTGATTTGTTTGTTTTATGGCATATCAACTCCTTATGGGTAAATTAAAAACTGAAATTTAATTTCCTTGGGATCTTTGATTTGATTTGTTTGTTTTATGGCATATCAACTCCTTATGGGTAAATTAAAAACTGAAATTTAATTTCCTTGGGATCTTTGATTTGATTTGTTTGTTTTATGGAATATCAACTCCTTATGGGTAAATTAAAAACTGAAATTTAATTTCCTTGGGATCTTTGATTTGATTTGTTTGTTTTATGGCATATCAACTCCTTATGGGTAAATTAAAAACTGAAATTTAATTTCCTTGGGATCTTTGATTTGATTTGTTTGTTTAATGGCATATCAACTCCTTATGGGTAAATTAAAAACTGAAATTTAATTTCCTTGGGATCTTTGATTTGATTTGTTTATTTAATGGTATATCAACTCCTTATGGGTAAATTAAAAAACTGAAATTTAATTTCCTTAGGATCTTTGATTTGATTTGTTTGTTTAATGGCATATCAACTCCTTATGGGTAAATTAAAAACTGAAATTTAATTTCCTTTGGATCTTTGATTTGATTTGTTTGTTTAATGGCATATCAACTCCTTATGGGTAAATTAAAAACTGAAATTTAATTTCCTTGGGATCTTTGATTTGATTTGTTTGTTTTATGGCATATCAACTCCTTATGGGTCATTTAATACTGAAATTTAATTTTTTTTTTATAATCATATGCTTCAAGCAAGGCATTTTATTGCAATAGTTTTGCATGGGGTTACATAGGAGGAAAGTTATGAGAAAAAGTGACAGGTTATAAGGTGTGTCAGGAAGTGGGTAAGAGAAGGATGAGAATACTGATGAGAGTGGAGTGGACAGAGAAAGGAACATGAGAGAGAGGATGCAGGTTAGTGAGATAGGAGATGACTATTGACTTTACATTTAAATTCTTGGAGATTATAGCTGTCAGGAAAGCAAGTAAATGGAAGGGAATTCCACAGGCGGGAAGTGTGAGAAAAGAAGCTGATGGAGTAGAATTTGCGTTTACAATTTATTGGTTTCACAGTAATTTTCTTGAGAACATTAATCATTTTTTTTACAAAAATGTGTTGCTGGTATGTTATTTTTATCATAAAAATCTATTTTTATACTTTCATAGTGATTAAATCATAGTTTGGGGGTTCACTGTTTGCCTATTGTTGGGACCCTAACAGGTGCTACCACCCAATATCATAGCATATAATAGGACAAATACCTGAAAAAAGCCAAACTGTACAATGGCAAAAACATTGTGAGTATAACAAACAAAAGGATATGCTGAAGAAAGCCAAGAATAACATAGTTGAAACACCATGATGAATATGCTGGTCTGAATAGCAAAATATATAATGACAGGTAGCTGAAGAAAACCAGATTGTACAATGGCCGAAATGCTGTGAGTATAATAACCAAGATGTATATGTCCTGAATAGCAGAGCATATAATAATGATAAATATTCACCATAAAAATTCTGAAAAAAATATCATTAACTGACTTCTGTGTGCCATGCTCCTTCAGGACATGGTTGATCATGGCTTTCCACAACTTCCTATCCTTTGCAGGTTTAGCAACGTTTACTATCTCATTTACTGCTTGTTCTGGCAACCATTTATAATAGTTTGTTATTTCCTCTTTCACTCTGTTCCTATTGTTTTTAATATGCCCTGTGTGTGTCATATTTTCCAAGCTTTTTCTCTGCATTATGTGTCCAAGAAATTGTCTCTTTTTGGTTCTAAGTATAAGCATCACTTTTGTTTTCTTTTTGCTTAAAACATCCTTGTTACTCCTATGCTCAGTCCATAATATTCTCAGCATCCTTCTGTAGAACCATATTTCTCTTGCTTCAAGTCTCTACTTCATCAGTGAGGAAATTGGCCCAACATTCACTGCCATATAGTACATAGCAGTCAAACACACTTTTCTTTGTTTCTCATTAAAATTTCCATGTTTTTTTAATATTTCGCTTAGCTTTTGGAAGGCATCTTTTCCTATTCCAATATGCCTCACTTTTTCAACCAACCTGAAGTGGAATGAATATATCAGATCTATAACTGCGTTTACTGCTAGGAAGGTTGGGTCTCTGTGCTGGGTCAGAATTTTTTCTAGTCAGGATCGATCTTGCACATTTATAAATCTACCACATTATAAATTAATTTATACTGCTGCCATATCTGGTCAAGTGCTCCTGCTGCTTGTCTAAAATCCAATGAAAAATCTGCAATGTAATCAGTCCTACCTTGGCATCTCAGCTTCAGTTACTTTTTCATCGAAATGATGTGGCTTCCCTCTGTCTTTTCTACAAATATTTTCATGGCAACTTCTTTGATGAGATTTTTTCCCTGGTGTACTGACTACATGAATTTAAGTCTGCTACTAGATTGGCATCTAGGTCCCACCCTTTTATCATTGAAATAGTTAAATGCAACTGCCACTTCTACTTAAACAGTTTCTTTTCTTTCATTTCCCCCTGTGGAACTCCCTTCTGTTTACTTGCTTTCCTGATAGCTGCAATCTTCAAACATTTAAATGCTACATCAGTTGCCATTTTCTATATTCTTAAATCCTGTTCATCTTTTATCCTTTTTTCAATACCCACTGTAACTAATCTTTTCTCACACTATAACCACTTATGGTTTGGGGTATGATGATAAACTGCATCCGGCAGCAAGTTGTGAGGTTGTGAGGAGCATTGAGCCACCTCTTAATTGCTGTTGTTCTCAGGTCCTCCCTGACCTGGAGTGGTATGACATGTTAGGGTCCAAGCTATGGGGAAATAGTTAACCCCCCCAAACTGAAGTCAAAACACTATGAAAGTAGAAATAAATACATAAAAATAGACTTTTATAGAAAAATATACATTTTTGAAGAAAAAATTATTACCATAACACATTTTTGAAAGAAAAAAAAATAATTCTCTGCAAAACATTTTGAATACAAAACTAGAAGACATTTTCAGTTTTCTAAAATAAAAAAGAATAAAAAACCCTCAAAAAATTTCATCAAAATCTGACTAAATTAACCTTCTCACTATAGCCAAACGTTAAAAAAAATACCTTAAAACTCCACTTTTTTGGCATTAAATAACCCACAGAAGTTGATATGCCATTAAACAAAACTCAAACTTAAACTATAACCCCTTGTGCACTAGTGGTAGTCCTGCCTTGTTTGGGGTGTAATTATTAAAAAAAATGAAAGTGTCTTTAGATCACATCTAATCACATTTTCCATCCACCTCCACTGACATTTCACAGATATTTAAATTTTTCTACTTGCTTGAGTTTGACATCTTTAAAAGTTGTTTCACATCGCACATCAATTTTACCCAATACTTTGCATAATACTGTGATACCTATTGCAGACGTTAAATTTTAGCTGTTAGGAGATGAAGATAAATTTACTAAAAATAGTTGAGAAGCTTGTTTGCAGGTAAATACAATTGTTTTTGCTTATTGATTGAAATAATTGATTAGCTAATTAAATTGTAACCAATCACCATATGAAAAACTGAGCAAAATTCAGAGGGATAATTGAAAGATTATCTCTCTAAAATGTGAGGATTATCCTAATCTAAGTACTAAGCAGTATTATGGAGCAAGTTAAGCAATATCTCTCCTGGCCACTTGTTCTTTTTTACTTTTTAATTCTATGCCTCAGAACTTGGCCATAAAGTGGGTTATATAAGCTACAGAAAAATATATATACCTGGAGAGTATTTTTTTTCTTTTATTTGAGTTTGAGTTTGAGCTTTGTTTAACGGCATATCAACACCTCTGTGGGTTATTTAATACCCAAAAGGTAGGATTTTAAAGGTATTTTTTTTAATGTTCGGTTATAGTGAGAAAGTTGACTTAGTCAGATTTTGATGAAAAAAATTTTTTATTTTAGAAAACTGAAGATGTCTTCTAGTTTTGTATTTAAAAATGCATTGCTGGTAATAATTTTTTTCCATCAAAAAATTTATTATGGCAATAATTTTTTTTTCATTCAAAAATGTGTTATAGTAATAATTTTTTCCTTCAGAACAGTATTGTTGGTAATATTTTTCTTTCAAAAAAGTATATTTTTCTATAAAAGTTTATTTTTATGTATATATTTCTATAAAAGTTTTTCATAGTGTTTTGATGCCAATTTGGGGGTTAACTATTTGCCCATAGCTGTGACCCTAACAGGTGCTACCACTCCGGGTCAGGGTGGACTTGGGAACAACAGCAATTAACAGGTGGTTCCATGCTCCTCACAAACTCCCAATCAGAGGCCTTGCTGCCAGATGCAGTTTACTCTTTTATTTGACTTCACTTGAAATCATACAACACAATGATGAATGCTGCCATAATTCTTGCCTTCAGTTTATCTTTGGTGTTTCAAGGTGTTTTGCTGGTCTCTTGCTCAACAGCGCCCCACATATATAACAATCAAAGGAGGTTGCAGTCTGGGCAGTTAGGTAGCCAGATGTCAGGGGTTATGTGGTTGCAAAAATTGTCTGACAGAAATTGTCTGGGTTCTCCTGCTTATGTGCTATGGTGCAGAGTCATATTGCCAGACACAAGTTTTTCCAGCAGCTACCCTCTTGACCCAAGGTAGCACTACCTCCTCAAAGCACTTAATGTAGGCCACTGTGTTGAGTCTGAGGTCCCCACCAACAAATTTGGGAATTCTTATTTTATCAGAATGATCAAAGCAAGTTTTCCGTTCTGCTGAAACCTTCATAATCACCATTAGACTCATCCAACTCTTTCTGGATCCTCTGCACTGTCCTCAGATTGACACCCAAACACTCTGAAATGTTTGTATTGGAGCTTCTGGTGCAAATGCCAAGCAGTACAGCATGCCGCTTCCAAATTTCTGGTGGAGTAAATTGCGTCATGATGATCTTTTTCTCACAGATGGTGTCCAACTGATCCTGCTATACTTTGCAGTTGAGAAAATAAAAAAAACAAACGTGTATACATGAAATTAAAAATATAAAATGGCGACAATTTACCAATCGCACCTGTACAAGGTATGTCTGTAAAGTAACAGGACTGGGTGGGCCGTGTGACCTATGGGCAACGTCCGCAGTGAGTTCTTGCCACAAAACCAGACAATCAATCAACAAGTCAGCAAAGAGATCCTGGTGTGTTTGCTTCACTCGGTGCACAAGAAGTCAAATCATAGCTGCATCACCATGACAATGCACCTGATCACAAGCCCCTGAGCATGTGCCAGTTCCTGGCTGAGAAGAAGATATTCACCCTGGAACAACTTCTCGCGTGACTTTTTGCTTTTTCCCCAAGCTGAAGTAGATCATCAAAGGGGCCCATTTTGAAAGCGCGGAGGCCATCAATGTAGCATCAAAGCTCAGGTGACATTAAAGAATAATCCTTCCCACAATGCACAGAAACGTTACAAAAAAGGACAGGAAAGTGCATTAGGCTCGACGTGGGGATTGCTCTGAAGGGGAAACCATGTAGTTGTTTGTGATACCAATCCCATTACTTTTTCAACATATATATCTGGATGTGCATTGTGGTGCAGTGGATATCGGCTTGGAATGAGAAATCGGGAAGCCAAGTTCGAATTCCAGTTGAATTCATTGCATTCACTTATGTGCAAATACCCTTGGGAAAGGTATTAATCCATCTCTTCCTTCCAGTTATGGGTTAAATAACAGGACAGATTGAATTCTATAGCCTTGGCTGGCAACCAGTCTACCGCAGAAAGCAATGGCAACCTACTGTGAGATAATCTTCTGTCCAGTCAGTCATGTCTCTTTTGAGACATGATCGTCCAAGCATGTTTCAAATATGGCACTTAACTGACTGACTGATATATGGTGTTCTATCAAGAGCCAACACTACTTGTTAGAAATACCGTGCTGGAGGTTGTTGACACTTGATGCCCTGGGTGCTGAAAGAAGGCAAATGTTGCATTTGGTAAACTGGAACGTAAAGTTTGGTCAGATAGCGGCATTACGGTCAAGACTAAAGTAAATATGTAAACGGCTGGTGCCTGTAATCTTTTCAGACATGGGCAACATACCGGAGACATATAAAATAGCTTGAGCAATTCCACCAAAAATGTCTGAGAAACATACTTAACATCAAATGTCAGTCTTTGATTCCTGGCAATGTTGTTCTCCAAAGATTGTCACAGTCAGTCAGTTAAGTGCCATACGTGATACACTCTTGGATAATCATGTCTCTTTCGATCCATGATTAACTAGACAGAAGATTTTCCCACATCAGTTTGCTATTTTTTTCTCTGGTAAACTGGTTGCCAACCAAGGCTATAGAACCCAATCTGTCCTGCTATTCAACCCATAGCTGGAGGGAGAAGAGATAGATTAATACTTTTCCTAAGGGTATTTGTGCATAAGTGAATGCAACGAATTCAGTTGGAATTTAAACTCAGTTCTATTGATTTCTTATTCCGAGTTGATATCCATTGCGCAACAACGCACATTGAAACAGAATTGAAACAATAATAATCTTCAACCAGACGCGATGGACAAGACATGTTGCGAGAAAGAGGAATAACAGGATTCGCAAACAAATTTTTCTACGGGGGACTGAAGGCACGATCGCATCCACAATGTTGTATACCAATATGAATCTGACGGGAAATTTAAAACTTGGATCCAAAATTTGATATCTTATAAAATCGACTTTTTCACGCTGATAAAATGGCGATATTAACACGTATATATAAATAAAAGTATACAACATCTCCTTTTATTCGCTTCTTAGTCACTTTGGGAGTGAAGCTGGTTGGTCTGGGGGTCAGCATACATGCGTACGCGGATGCGGCCAGAGACTACACTCGTCCGCCGTTCTCCCTTTGTCTTTCTCGGCCTGTTTTCTGATCTCAAATGCTGCCTGACTTTTACTACTGCCAACTCAACTCTCTTCCAACCTATATACCGGTCAAATCTTGTTTTGCACACTTTATATTTCAGGCATATTGTTTATTAAAACAATTTCGAGATTTACATTGTCTGACCTTGGCTACGCTGGTTTTCAAAACATTTTTTCAAGGCAATAATATTTATTTTACAATAAATACATTTCTGTTTCCACATCTCCTGACCTGGGAGATCTCGCTCGTAACCCGCCATCTGCATTCTTTAACTTTTCAAAACAGCATTTATTTCCCAAAAAAAATATTTTCTTTTTTTAGCCGGCTTACATATTTTTCTGCTTCATAAAAATACACTTCTGCACGAAATTACGCGTGAGGTCAGACACTATATAATACAATAGAAGCATAAAAATAGAGATGAGGACAGTTTGAAGGATAATCTGAATGCATTGCAAATGAATGTACAGCACTGGGAAGAACAGACATTAAATTGTACAAAGTCGAGGTATTTAATAAGGGAGGGATGCAACGCCTTTGAGGAAAATTGCCTCAAGTATGATTAGATCATGATCTCTGATTTGTCTGCTAATATGCAGTTTTATGAGTGCATACTGTTGCCGAGGACTGGTTATGCAAACCATCTGAAAAGTCACTCTAACAACCAGAAGCAAGCCAACTATATATATATATATATATATATATATATATAATAACTAAATAGACTCTGTAAGTATGTAGGCCGTAAATTTATACTAAAATAAACCTTCAAAAAAACCACTAACAAACAGAACCTAATTCCGTTACAATCTGGTGCACTAATGCGTCGGATAAATGGGGAGAAAAAAAAGAAATCCGCGGAACAAGAACAAAACATTCAATACTCCGCAGCAAAGAAAAAAAAAAAAGAAAAAAAACCCCAACCGGAACCAACCACAAGAAAAAGTGCTCGATACAAAGTACAAAAGAAAATATACATATATATATATATATATATATATATATATATATATATATATATATAGTCATCCACAGACAGATCTGTTTCGCTGTATCACGCCTCATCAGTACGGCTTTTACCCAGGACTGAAACCCGACCGAACTGGCGTCAGTCGGGGATTCTACCTCTGAGCTATGGGTGCTCGGTAGAAGGAAGGCAGACTTTTAGCGTGTGATATATCATGTATTCACACGCCAGTAGTTAGTGTTCTAATTCATTAATATATATATATCTTTTTAGAAAAAATGATGTATTTCATACTATATTTAGTATTTATTGCCAAGTGGATAATTCTAAATGAAAATACAATGGTTCTTTTGTTATTATTACTTTGAAAAATTTTACAAGGCAATGAAGCAAAGATGAAGTCCGAATCACCCTAAATTTTCTTAATTCTTCTGAATGCCATCAGACTAGAAGGTGACCTTGCTGGGTGGTTCCACACTGTAGTTTCTTGTTTGTTTTGATTTGTTTTTTGTCTTTTTTATTTTTGTATTTCAAATTAGCCATGCCTCAAGAGTTATCTGTAGAGATAAGAGCTCAAATTCAAATCTTGAATGAAGAAGGTTATTCCCAAAGGAGGATGGCTAAGAGACTGAATGTGTCAAGGTGTGCAGTTCAGTACGCACAAAATTAAAATGTTTTAATGTGTTGTCTCGTTTCGCTGCTCCCATCTAACTGTCTGACGCTGACCGGAGCCTTTTATAGTATTGAGATTTTTCGCAATGGATCGCTAAGTCCTTTTTAGTCCTGCAATTCGTTCCCACTGGTCAGAAAATCGATTTAAAATTTACTTGCGAAATCCTGTCTCGACTTTTTTTCTTTAAGCACATGGTCAATCCTTTTTCTACTTGGGAAAAACCAGGATTTCACACATCATTGTGAATTTTTATAAACGTGAAGAATTTTAAAAATTGAATGGCTCGATTATTTGTATTAAGCTTTTCAATTTTCGATTAGTAAATATATTCTTCACGTATTGACTTAACAACCTAGCGTGCACGATAAAGGAAGGAATTTTAAAAGATTTTTGAAACTTTATAAATTATTATAATAAAAAAATAATATAAATGAAAACAATTCTTGTAAACATTCATTATTCGTTGATTTTTTCTTTTCAGACTATGATATCCTTAATATATAATGTTTATAAAAACCAATTAAAAGTTTATCTCAATAAAAAATGGCATAGTTTTATTGCATTTTTGTTTTCACTATTTGGAGTAAATTTTCTTTAAAAAATGGCTAATTTAGAAAAAAAACAAAAAACATTTGATTAGCATTTCTCAATGACTCCTGAATTTAATCAATATTAGGCATAAGGTTAAACTCTCACAAATTTCTCGACATTTCAGAAAATTAATTAGTGGGCGAATAACATATGTAAAAAAAAAAATTACAAAAATTTTCTAAAAATAATTTCAAAAAAGATTTCAGTCATTTGTGAATAAGTCCTGAAACTTTTATCAAAATCCGACAATTATTTGATTTTTGCAATAATTTCCAAATTAATGTTTTTCACCGACAAAATGTGCCTTGCGTAATATTGTTATATAGCAATATACAACAAACACGCATATATATAAAAATATAAGTTGTATTTTTTATTAATGACGATGAACCGTGTAGCCTAGGGAACAGAGAGTGAGAGAGCGCGCTTCTAAGGGTTGACGGGGGGGGGGGGGGGTCGTCGTATCTGTTGCTCCTCTGGTCTGGTCTGGCTCTCTCGTCTGCCTCTGTCTCTGTCTGTCTCGTCTCTCTGAAATCCGTGCGCCGAGGTCTTTTTATAATCTTCAAACCGGGACTTCCGGATTTTGCCTCGCCCACGCACGTCCACGTAATTCTCAGAGACACCTGTTCTGTCTGCCTCTTGTAGCCATTTCCGCTACTGCCGGAAATAAGGTCAAACAAACATCCGTTCCTTTCAACGACCGGAAAACACCCCCGCTTGCATCAGCCTTTCCTCGGGTGGGACCAGATTGTTATATTACAATATTACGTTTGCCGCAATAAACCCTTTTAAAAATTCCGTCACTCACGGACGAAAGAAAAACTAAATTTTATACCAAAATTTCGTACGTGTTAGAAAGAATAATTTTTTTTTTAAATAATTAAAAAATACTTTGATCTCTCCTCTCAATAATAATATGAACATTTTGCTGATAAAACTTAGTTTTTATTTAGTTTGAGGTCTTTTTTATTCATACTATCCTGTTTTTTCAGCGAGTTTGTGGGGTACCTAGCCAGAATATAACCTTTTTTTTTTTTTCAAATTTTGTAAACTAGAAGGGGTGAGCACAAAAAGCACGTGCGTATGGAGGGACAGGATCCGTTAAAAAGTATGTATGCGTACAAGGGGGCGTCAAAATATTCGAAATTTGTGCGTACTTCCTATGTGAATGACCCCATTGGAAGATGTTGTTTGGCCACGGCATAATAAAGTCTGCAAGAATATCATGCAGGGTACTGTTAAAGGTCAACGCAAGAGGGATTGCAACGCAAAAGCTGGTCAGACATCATCAAAGAGTTGACGGACATGATAATATCGGGAC
Organism: Ascarosepion bandense; assembly: GCA_037127315.1. NCBI lineage: Eukaryota > Metazoa > Mollusca > Cephalopoda > Sepiida > Sepiidae > Ascarosepion > Ascarosepion bandense. The sequence continues at coordinate 2,093,843 of JBBBDQ010001553.1, read as the reverse complement.
TCCTGAGAGACACCACCAAAAAGATCACCCTGGAGGAGGTTTTCTGTTTTTTTTTTTCTTTTTTTTTTTCTACCCTTAGGTCCCCACTGAAGATTTAAGCAGTCTAGGAACTGATAATGATACCCCCTAATAAGAATGTACAATACAATTTTAGTAATAAAAAGTGTGAAAATCACTTACCTTGATGTCAAGCCTTGAACATGCTTCCAACGATCGGGGACTGGTTAGGACATAGTCACAGTCTTCGTACTGAGGTTCTTCAAAATTATAAAGGTTGAGTTTAGGGATATTCTCGGGAACTGAAGTCATTTTCACTGGAGTATATGGAAAAGCAGGAAAGTGTAAAGTAAAAAATGCATAGTCAATACAAACATGTCATGAGCAACCATGTTCATCTGTACATGCACATACACACACATACACACATGCATATACACATATATGAAGTCTGATCAAAAGGTATCAGGGCTGGTGCTTTAAAAATAAAACTACAACACAAATCAATTCTGCATTTAATCTCCTTAGAATTTTTTTTTTTTTTTTTTTTAATCATATCACCCCAAGCAAGGCGATAACGCCACTGATGCGCAGGGGGCTACGTAAGAGTAAAAAGATTGGAAAAGAGAAAGCCGGAAACCACATCCTAAACAGGAAACAAGGGATGAGCCTCTTCACCTGTTCAATAGACGTGGGTGGAGTGTGAACCGGGCGATAGTTTAGTCTATCTACTCCAATTTTTATTTTCTAGACTTTCGGCGTGGTACTTAGAAATCAAAAAATCAAGAATTAGCATCACTTGATCTCAAAAAGACAGTCTTTGGGTATAAGCTATCGAAGACAAGTTACTAGCATAAAGCCTTAAAGGATTATGCTTTTGTTTTCCTTATTTATGTATGGATTGGCATTCCTGTTTCGAATCAACAAAATATCGTTTCCTGATACTTCTATGATCAAAATTAAAAATGTATATGTGTGCTTTGTGAAAGAATGAATGAATATTGCGTTTTAGAAACGAATGTCTGCATGTGACTCAAAGACTAAAAATTAAAAAGTATTAAATGTTTAATGATCATTTTTCAAAGCAACAAAAATTGACATGTTAAAAATGTCTTACTCTTATTTAACAATAAAAAACAAAAAGTCAATAAATTCTTTAAAAGTAGTCCACATTTGGAGTCATACACTTTTGAAACTAGGATTCGTCAGAAAATTCAAACAGGAAAACCATGAATTTTTTATGGATACTGTAGCTATATTTAAATGGATAGAGAAAGTATCGAACATTTCATTATTAAGTCAATATTTTCTCATTCATATTAATAGTAATTAACCAATATAGGTTAAACACTCGTGATATATTTACATAATATATTAGACTGGTCAAAAGGTTCTTATATAAGGGGAGGGAGTGAATATAAACATAATTGTCTGTTATAATTATGCACTCTGGTTAGCTTTTGAAATGCGTCCTTCGCCAATGCCAATTCGTCTTCAGACCTCAGTATAAGTAACAAAGAAGAAATGAATATTTCACAAAATATTAATTAACTTTTTTTTTTTTTTAATCATTTCACCCAGAGCAAGGCAGAAACGCCACTGATGTGCAGGGGGTTACATAAATGTAAAAAGATTAATTAGAAAAGAGTGAGGAGTACAAACTAGTTAGAAAGGAACAATAGAAAGCTGAGAAAGCAGGTGCAATGACAGATACATAGGCGGAGAGAAAGTGAAGGTTATACAGGGGAGGGGAGAGAGCTAGAGTCCAGTGGTTAGTAGATGAGTATTGACTTTGCATTTAAATTTCTGGAGGTTGTAGCCGTCAGGAAAGCAAGAATACGGGAGTGAGTTCCACAGGCGGGAAGTGCGAGAGAGGAAGCTGCAGGAGTAGAATTGTCGTCTGCATTTGGCTAACCTGACTGTGAATGGGTGGGACCCAGTTGCCAGTCTGGTTGCACGGGTAAACACCTGTTGAGGAGGCATCAGTGACTTAAGCTCATCCGAGCAGAAGCCATGAAAGTATTTATAGAAGAGACAGAGCTCCAGGACTATTTTTATTGACAGGGTGAGATAAAACGTTCGACCGTATTGGATAGCACACAGCTAACTCGCTCTACCAGCACTCAAAATCAAAAATCTACCAATTCAAAACTCCTTCTTCAGACAAAAGCAATTACTTTTATAAAAGTGACAAATTATTTCATTGACCAAGACAGTGACAAAGGACAAATCATTTGAAGTCAGTAAAAAATAACGTAAATTAAACAGTGAAGCAAGATATATTCTTTCTCTCCCTCCTTCGGCAGACCACATAAAGGACACGAACCCGTTTGGGGAGTAAGGGGTATAGGATACAAACCCTATATTATCTTAACAATTAACTTAAACGAAAAAAAGTAAAATTGCACACCCGCTAAATCGGATCAAAACGACTGAAAACATTTTGGAAAAACCCAGACCAAGGCAAATTTCACAACTCAGTGTGAAAAATAAGATTCTGGATTCGGATTGGATAGGAAATAGCAAATTGATCTATGACACCGGTTATTTTTTTTTCACACCTTGAAAATGAGGATGCAGTTCGGAGCCGGTCACATGACTAAAATTCACTACTTAATCACGTCTCTTGACCGGTCAAGTCAGTCCGAGATGGGAGCGGTAATCTGACGGACCACGACACAATGTAAGGAAGAAATTTCAAGAAGTCGACACGATTATGCCTCGTCTTCTTCTTCCTTCCAATTTTTCTTTCTTCGTTTTCAAAGAAAACAACAACAAGATACTTCAACTGACTTCGATAAGTACAATCTCCATTATTGCTTGATTTTTCTTTTCACTCTTTCGCCGGCCATACAAAGGAAAAGAACACAGACTTTATTAGTAACCTTTTCAATCTTTCTACATTAACAGATTCTGCTACTATCAACTATGAACTCTGAATTTCTGTGGAACATTTAACTACTTATTCTTTGAACAATTAACTAGATGCATTTTCTCTTTGAACATTTTCTTCTTACGAATATGTTATTCAGTTCTATTAAAAAAATTCCACTTATTCTACAAACAAAAGATTTATTCTTTCAACCATTCTTTCAACCTTTTGATATTTTAAATTGTAGAGACTTCGGTTGCGTTTGGCACAAGGCCAATTTGACAAACATCACCGATGCCCCTACAGGGGTTTTCTCTTCGTTCGAGTTTTCCGTTTGCATTGCTAAAAGTTTGATTCACCTTTTCTTTTTCGGATCCTGTGCAGTTTGACATCCCGGTTCACACTCCACCCACGTCTATTGAACAGGTGAAGAGGCTCATCCCTTGTTCCCTGTTTAGGATGTGGTTCCCGGCTTTCTTTTTTCCAATCTTTTCACTCTTTTCTTTTTTTTTTTCAATTGGAGTAGATAGACTAAACTATCGCCCGGTTCACACTCCACCCACGTCTATTGAACAGGTGAAGAGGTTTATCCCTTTTTCCCTGTTTAGGATGTGGTTTCCGGCTTTCTCTTTTCCAATCTTTTCACTCTTTTCTTTTTTCTTTTTTTCAATTGGAGTAGATAGACTGCACTATCGCCCGGTTCACACTCCACCCACTTCTATTGAACAGGTGAAGAGGTTCATCCCTTGTTCCCTTTCTAGGATGTGGTTTCCGGCTTTCTCTTTTCCAATCTTTTCACTCTTACGTAGCCCCCTGCGCATCAGTGGCATTACCGCCTTGCTCGGGGTAATATGATTAAAAACAAAAAGACATTTTGGTACTAAATGAGTACATTTGCTTTTCAGATTTAACTGTGCTAGTCATGACAAGCACCAATTAAAGTTGGATTGTTTTGTTTTATTTATTTATTTATTTATTTATTTATTTTACCCTTTATAACTTTATCCAGACTGAGAAGTTTGCTGACAGAAAGAGTTTTCGTACCAGAATAAATTTAAATATCCATGATTAATTGACATTGAAAAGAATTAAAATAAACAAAATTAACTTCAAAAGTAACAGGATATCTACTGGTGTGCTTAGGTAATGTGCGTTGTGGTGCAGTGGATATAGGCTCGGAACAAAATATTGGAGAGAATTCGTTGCATTCACTTACGCGCAAATACCATTGGGAAAGGTATTAATCCATCGCTTCTCCCTCCAGCTATGGGTTTCATAGCAGGACAGATTGAATTCTATAGCCTTTGTTGGCAATCAGTCTACCGCAGAAAATAATGGCAACCTACCACGGGAAAATTTCTGGCTAGTCAGTCATGTCGCTTTCGAGACATGATCGCCAAAGTGTGTGTCACGTATGGCATTTGACTGTGTTTATTTGACAGACTTTTTGATCAAATGTAAATAAATACAGCTAGAATATTCTATTTAACGCTATTGTTTGTTATGGTGCCCTCCTATGAGGAATGAACTCTTCCACTTGTTATATGTGATCACCTGTGTGACTTCCGGAGAGCAGTTAACGAGGGCGGTTAACGGAAGCGAGTTAACGAGAGTAGTTAACGATAGCTATCAGTCAGGCAATAAGCAGCGTAATAATACCTTCCAACTTACTTATTTCTATATTACTTATTATGAACACTTCCTTTGAATATCTTGTTTCTTGGTATACTAATATACTGTGCTGAACCTGCCTTCTTGTTCCGTGTCTTACTTCCGGCACAAACCGGCCATAACACTCTCTAAATATTTTTATTGCATTTGATTGTAAGGTCATCTGCAGTAAACTTGCGCCCGGGGTCTTACTACATTTCACTATTCCTGGTAGAACTTGTATTATTTACAATGTAATCGCACGGACATAACAAATTTAGTTTGGTGAAGTAAGTCCTAAAAGATGAAACGCGCCAGAAGAAAACTTTTGCCACTATGAGCCATCTTCAAAGAGGTCACCAAGACGGTAACACAATAACATCCACCATCACCGACGATTTTATTTTGTGTTGACATAAAAATCTGAAGATGGTTCATGTGAGCCGAAAGCTCACATGAGCCATCTTCAGATTTTTATGTCAACCAAAACAAATTAATAAAAGAAACAAATTAATAAAAGATTATCCAAATGTTGGAGAATTTTTGTCTTTATTTTCAACTGAAATTAAAGCCAAAATACGACGTTTAGAACGGCTTATGATTCAACATAATAGACATTCATTGTCTCTTATATTTAACAGTATATATTTAGAAAATTATTTGCTACCTCGATACACTATATATATATATATATATATATATATATATATATATATATATATATATAACACTTTTGCACATTACCGGTAGTGTGCAAAAGTATTAGGACAGGGGTGATTTTCCTAAAAAGCTCACTGAAATTCAAATACAGGGTGAAAAGCCAAGTAAATTGCTAATAAATACTGATTATTTAAAACTAGGCGTAAAAGAAATGTATTAAAAAGAAGTTATATTTAATTTTTCTTATTTTCTATTAAACAAGTTATTTTGAAACTACTCTATTGAACATCTATGGGATATTTTGGATTAAAAAATTGGTAAATCTAATGTTACTTCACAAGACACACTTTGGGAACAAATACAAGCTGCTTGGCAGGAGATACCATTAAATACATTGAAGAAGCTTGTGATGTCACTGCCGGACAGAATGAAGAATCAAAGCAAAAGAATATTATACTAAATATTAAATTTATTTTGTAACAAGTATTTTTTCTTATTAAAGCATTTATTGAGTAAATCAAATAAAATTACTTTAATTAAATTGTTTATTTTTTGTCAATATGCCTCATAAAAGATAAAATAGTTCTTGTCCTATAACTTTTGTACATTACTGTAATGTATATATATCTATATTATCCTACGTTTTACGCACGACTCTGAGTTTCGTGCATATATATATATATATATATATATATATATATATATATACCTCTAATCCGTGGTGGACTGGGGTAAGAAATGGCTCGTGAATTTTAATGCTTCTAAAACGAAGCTGCTGTTTATTAACCACCACAGACAATCGATCCTACCCCCATTAGCATGGATCAGTCTAGTCCCCCTGAAAGAAAAACACTGCGCCTCCTCAGCTTAACTCTCACATCAGACCTCAAGTGGAATGACTATATAGATTCCATAGCTAAATCCGCTGCTAAGGAAGGTCGATTCTCTGTGCAGGGCCAGGAAGTTTTTCCCGTCTGAAACAATTCTGCACATATACAAATCTACCATCTGCCCGTGCATTGAATACTGCTGCCATATTTGGTCGGGTGCTCCTGCTATCCACCTAGGACCCCTTGACAAAATCCAACAGAGAATCTGTAATGTGATCGAGCCCGACTTGGCAGCTCGGATACATCACTTTCTCACCGGCGCAATGTGGTTTCCCCGTGTCTCTTCTACAAATACTTTCACGGCTTCTGCTCAAATGAACTTAGTTCACTGGTGCCTCCTATACATGAATTTACTCGAGCCACAAGATTAGCAACTAGGTCCCGCCATTTTACTGTGAAACCAATAAATTGTAAATAGCAATTCTACTCCAACAGCTTCTTCTCTCGCACTTCCCCCCTGTGGAATTCCCTCCCATTTACTTGCTTTCCTGACAGCTACAATTTTCAAGAACTCAAATGTCAAGTCAATAGTCAGCTACTATCTCACTAACTTGCTTCCTCTCTCGCTCTCTTTCTCTCGTGCTTCTTTTTTCGTCCACTCCACTCTCATCAGTATTCTCATTCTTCTCCTACCCTTCTTCTGACACCCCCTGTAATCTGTCACTTGTTCCCATAACTTACCTCCTATGTAATCCCCTGCTCAACAGTGGCAGTAAAATATGAATTTTATTGTGAAACTAATAAATTGTAAACGCAAATTCTACTCTATCAGCTTCTTCTCTCGCACTTCCCGCCTTCCGTTTACTTGCTTTCCCGACAGCTACAATCTCCAATAATTTAAATGTAAAGTCAATAGTCATCTCCTATCTCACTAACGAGCATCCCTCCTCTCTCTCTCATGATCCTTTCTGCGTTCACTTCACTCTCATAAGTATCCTCATCTTTCTCTTACCCTCTTCCTGACACCCCCTGTAACCTGTAACTCTTTCTCATAACTTTCCTCCTATATAATTCCTTGCTCAACATTAACAGTAGAATGCCTTACTTTGGGCGACACGATTATATATATATATATATATATATATATATATATATATATATATATAATTTGAATAAGTGGATCGGAATCCGACAAGATTAATATAATAAGTAAAGAACAAATAGGAAAAATAGTGTCTTTAATCCAACATGTTTCACTTTTAACAGCTTCTTCAGAGAGTTAAAGACGAATGATCTAAAAATCCAAGAGACAGTATTTTGATTGAGGTATAGTTTCATTGGTCAGATACGTGTCACGTTTCTGACCAATCATTGTTTTTTATTATTTTTTTGCACTCATGTGAAATTATAAATTTTTTAGAAAAGTTTTTTTTTATTAAAATTATATAATTATAAAATTCAACTCCAATATTTTAATTAAAAAAATAAATTTTAATTTAAAAGAAAACTTTATTTTAAGAATGTTAAAAATAAATCTTAATTTTAATATTTATGCATAGATATTCAACAATGAGATAACTGGAATTATTTTTATTTACTGATTCATATTGCCTCTTTCTTTCTTTCTTTTTTTCTTTCTTTCTTTCTTTCTTTCTTACGTACTTACATACTTACATATTTGGTTGCAACCAAATACATAATAATTATAAACAAGATGAAAAAACTCTCAAAAACATAATACGTAGAATTGTTAAACCAGTGGAAAGTAATAATCAAATTAAACTCATTATATATTATAAAAAATTCAAAACAATTGACCTCATAGTCTCTAATAACCCTACAAGCACTAAACTAAATTCTCTACAAAAACAACAAACAAACAATGTCGTGTACCAATTTACATGCCCATCCAGAGATTGCATCTCTGATACTAATAAAAAAACTCAGTACATATATTGGTTTTACTACAACCACGCTCTCTCGTAGACTTACATATCATCTTTCTGATCAGAGTACAATTAAACAACATTTTTCTGAAAAATATAAACATGTAGGTAATAATATGAGACAGATTTTGGTCAACAATACGGTGATCCTTACTCATACACACAGTAAGAGGAACCTGCAGATATTGGAGGCCATGTACATCAAATCAAAACAACCAACACTCAATAAAATCAACTTTAAAACAGGAAATAACATATTACATTGCATTTGACTACATGGTTTTGTTGTCATTTCGCGCTATCTCATCCATCTTAAAAATAAGGTATCTAATAGGCTTCTTCATTAGCGTTTGATCCAAGAACTCATTTATCTTAAAAATAAGGTTTCCAATACACCCTTTGGCAGTTTTTTGATCTATGAACTAATCAATCTTAAAAATAATGTCTCCAATAAACTTTTTGGTGCTTTCTGATCCAAAATTTCATCCATCTTAAATATAAGGTCTCTAATACACTCCTTTATGTGATTTCTGACCTCACTCATGTTAAAGATCAGGTTTCTTTTGTTGTTTCTGATCCAAAACATCACTTTTAAAGATATTAGAGGCCATGTACATCAAATCAAAACAACCAACACTCAATAAAATCAACTTTAAAACAGGAAATAACATATTACATTGCATTTGACTACATGGTTTTGTTGTCATTTCGCGCTATCACGCGGTGTGACGTCATAAAACCGCATTGCAAACTTAAGAACTGCGTTTATTATTTTTGGTCACTATTGCCGTTGCCAAGCGGAGTTTTATGTCAACACAAAATAAAATCGTCGGTGATGGTGGATTTTATATTTCAGTTTAAACTACCTCTCTGAAGATGGCTCATGTGAGCCGAAAGCTTAGAAGAAAACCAATAAATAATTATCCAAATGTGGGAGAATTTTTGCAAATTTGAGAACTGCGTTTATTATTTTTGGTAACTATTGCCGTTGCTTTTAATAAATACTCATATATTGTATCAGATTTAACTTATAATTAATATGTTTATTTACATTGCAAGAGTTAGTTCGGCTAAAAACATTTTGTAATGAAGCATTTTAGAAAAATAAACAATCAAAATAAACAAAATAAAATCAAACCTGAATTTTATTTTATATTTTTAACATAAAATGAGATGCCAATACAAAATGACCCTAAAATCTATAGTGGTAATAAAATGCTGCAGGCAGGATTAATGCTTAGTGTGGAGGCGTCTTGTATGTAAGGAATGTCTTTGATGTATTCGCTCCTTAGATCAGTAAGTAGTTTTTGAGGCAGGGAAGAAGGAAAGAGGTAAGGGAGGCGAACGTAGTAAGCCGCTTGACTTACGTCAAGGGGATATTAATTACTCTCTTCTCCTCGAGTCTGTCTGCCTGTCGATGCTTTCTCTATCCGCTTTTTGTATCTTCTTTTTGGATCACAGCAGCTCATTTGGGATTTCACACTTGTATTAGGTTCTGGGCTTCGTATTGGCCGATAAGTAAAATTCGCGTAGGCTCGCAAATTGGAAATTTAATATTTAATTAATTTTTACTTTTCAACCGGAACATCTGCGGGGAGCCGGCGGCGCAGCGACGTCTTTTGGTCATTTGCTTTTTGGTCGTGAAAGCGCAAACATCCGGTCCATCGCTTTTGCTCGGTATCACCACAAATCTCTTATTATGGAAAATCCTAATTATGGAAATAAAGTTTCCAAAACCTTTGATTCATTTTCCATCGTTTATCATTTCACTGTACATTGTAGTTCAAACATTCAGTCAGTTAAGTGCCATACGTGAAACCCGCTTGGGCGATCATGTCTCTTTCGAGACATGACTGACTGGGCAGAAGATTATCCCGCAGTAGGTTGCCATTGCTTTCTGCGGTAGACTGGTTGCCGACCAAGGCTATGAAACCCAATCTGTCCTGTTATTTAACCCATAACTGGAAGGAATAGACGGATTAATACCTTTTCCAAGGGTATTTGCGCGTAAGTGAAGGCAATGAATTCAGCTGGAATTCGAACTTGGCTCCCCGATTTCTCGTTCCGAGCCGATACCCAATACACCACAACGCACAGTTCAAACATTAAGAGGTTTAAATAAATACTGTCTAAAACAAATACCTTCAATAATTGCCATGTCACATTTAATTAAAAGCTTCAAAGTCGTTGAAAAACAGCATAGTATGAATAAAAAAAGCCCCAAACTTAATAAAATGAAACATTTGAATCAAAATGTTTATATTATTATTAAGAGGAAATATCAAAGTACCTTTTTAAATTATTTTGTAAAATTTTTAGTCCTTTTAACAAGTTCAAAATTTTGGTAAAAATCTTGTTTTGATTTTTGTTAGAGGGCAACCAAATCGTCACCAGAGTTTACAATGGATAATAATATATTGTAATTACGTAACAGAGGTTTTTTCCGGTGAAAAACACATTAATTTGGAAATTATTGCAAAGATCAAATAATCGTCGGATTTAATGAAACTTTCAAGACTTATCTAAACTTATTTATAAATGAAACTGTGTGTGTGTGTGTGGGGGGGGGGGGGGTCCGTTACCTATAGACTTTAAAACGGTTGAACCGATTTTCTTGAAAATTTACACAGTTGTACTATAAGCGTCTGCGAGTGTTCTTAGTTAGGTTTTGTGTCGAGGTACCCCCGATAAATATCGAAAATCGATAATCGAATAAATCTGGTTATAGAAGGAGTGGTTCGATTTTAATCAAATTTGATACACTCATAGACAAAGACATAAGAAACGATATTCAGAAGTTTCAAGGTTGCAGTTCTTACAATAGCGCAGAAAATCGATCATATATATATATATATATATATATATATATATATATATATATAAGGCAAGATGTTTGTGTGTGCGTGTCTGTTTTTTCTGTCTGTATGTCGTTTATACAAATCCACAATTTTTATCCGATTCTCACCAAACTTCACACAAACATTCTTTAGGCTGAGTTTGAGCTCCAGGACCATGGAATAGTTTTAAAGCTTTCATTACACCCGAGCAACGGCGGGCTATACTGCTAGTTCCAAATGAATGATATTATTTTTGAAATTATATTTTACATCTTGTTAAAAATATTTTTCTTACATCTGTTACCCCTCCTCCACGTAAATTCATGAAATTTTCATGAATTACTTGAAAATAAAAAAGTGCAATAAAACTATGAAATATTTAATTAGATAAGCTTTTAATTGTTTGATTTGGCCTTGTTAGTAGATAGCCCACTATCTACTTAAAACCAAGCCTCAAAGCCTATACATGCGGGTTTGGGGACTGCTTGTGAATTTCAAATTCCCATGTAACTCAAATGAACACACCGAATCTGCGAAATACAACCACTACGACGCGGGGATCGACGCACTCGCGGTTCCAGCGCCGCGGGTGTCTAATCAGCGAGCTGGTCTATTTGGACGTAAGATGATTCATAAATTATCCAGCTGGAACGTGCCCACGCTGAAACTTGAAGAAACTCAAGCGCTCACCGCCCACGCCCTTCACCAGTACAAGGTCGATGTGGCCTGCCTCTCGGAAGTCAGGCTTGCAGATCATGGCCGCAAGACTATCAAAGTACCTCAATTTGACGCTGCCTACCATCTCTATTACAGTGGTCCCACGGATGGATCTGGGCGTCATGGTGTAGCACTGGTCCTAAACGATCAAGCGAACAAATTTCTCCACGTCTTGCCTGTGTCCGTCTGCGAGGTGCCCTGTTCAACATTACCGTGGTGGCTGTGTACGCCCCCACTCTCGATGCTGATGATGTCACCAAAGACGCCTTCTATGATAACCTCCAGGCTGTTATGGATAGTATTCCAGCAAGAGAATTAGTGGTGGTTGCGGTTGACTTCAACGCCCGCATCGGTCCCAGAGATCTAAACACAAGACATATTATTGGCCCATTCACCGTTGGTGACCGCTGCTCAAACAGAGAATGGCTGATCAACTTTGCATCTGCAAACCAGCTTACTGTGTCTAGCATCCACTTCCAGCACCCCCGGAGGCACCTAGTGACTTGGTACTCGAATAATGGTGTCACTCGAAACCAAATTGATCACATTCTCGTCAAGTCTCGGTGGGCGTCAAATGTCCTGGACTGTCGTGCATTCTGGGGAGCAGAAACAGGCAATGAACATGGCTCCGACCATGTCATGGTCCAATCAAACCTGTGCCTTAGCATGAAAGCCTACCATCCAACCGCCCGGTGAAATACGATATCTCGCGACTCAGATGCCAGCAAATCAAAGCCGAGTTCCAGCTCCAGTTATCAAATTGCTTTGCCGGTCTTCAAGCACTTCAAATCATTGAGTACCCAGCTGAAGACTCCTGGTAGTCATTTAAAAACAGCGTAAACGAAGTTGCCTCACAAACCCTGGGTAAAACCAGACGGCGTGCGAAGGACTGGATCTCTGGCTGCAATATAGAACTCGCAAATCAAACCAAACAAGCCCGTTGCTTAGAGAACGACGACTTCCGCCGACTGCGCCGTGAGACTGCGCCGTGAGACTGCCCGTTCTGCGAAGGCCGATCTCAATACCTACTGGCGAATCGTCGCTGAAGACATGGAGCAAGCAGCATCAGTAGGAGACTCCCGTAAACTTTATCAGACCCTGAAAACAACAGCTAAGAGAAACAGGGGACTAAGCGAAATGCTGCTGGACACGAATGGAACTCTTATCTCCCAGATGGCAGACCGCACGATACGTTGGAAGCAACATTTTGAAAATTTGCTGAACCATGACCCCCTCTCGTAACGTTCACCTACCAACCTAACAAACGCCCCCGAGTACGATGCCAACTGCGATCCGCCAACGGTAGAAGATATACGGGATGTCATAAAAAAACTAAATAAAAAACTGCAGGCAAGGGCGGTCTTCCGGCAGAACTTTACAAGAGCTGTCCCGACCTTATGGCCACATGCTTATACCCAATTCTCGACGCTTTGTGGCGCTCTGAACAACTACTTCAGGACTGGAGCAATGCAATACTCCTCTCCTTCTACAAAAAAAGGCGACCGTCGTGATTACCGCAACTATAGAGGCATTAGCTTGATTGATGTCGCCTCAAAAATTTTCTCAATTATCCTACTACGTCGTTTCCAGAATATCCGGGACCTCCAAACCCGACCGAACCAAGCAGGCTTCCGTAGGGGCAGAGGATGCATAGATCAAATTTTCTCCCTCAGGCGAATTCTCGAACAGCAGTGGGCCTATCAGCAATCTACCGTTGTTTGCTTCATTGATTTCACCGCAGCATTCGACTCGGTGGATCACAAAAGCCTCTGGGACATCATGCGCCACGATGGATTCCCGATCAAGCTTCTCGACCTCATCAAGGCGTACTACGCACACACCCGAACTAGAGTGAGGTGTTACGGGGAAGAATCCGATCCCTTTGTCGTCCAAACGGGCGTCCGCCAAGGATGTGTGCTCTCCCCCATCCTGTTCAACTACATCATTGATTGGATCCTAGAGGAAAGCCTGGCTGGTGTCAGAGTAGGCCGCGACTCCTTCATTAACGATCTCAACTTTGCCGACGACGTTGCAATCCTCAGCGAGTCCTACGCAGAGGTCCGGCATGCACTCAACGAGGTCAGTCGCATGGCCAAAATGGTGGGGATGAAAATTAACGCTTTCAAGACGAAAATTCTCTCTGTGAACTACCCCCAACCAGACCAAATGGCTATAACCCTCGATGGGGAAGCTGTAGAAGAGGTCGAAAGCTTAAAATATCTTGGGGCCAATTTTACAGCCACTGGTCAAGCGAAAGATGAAATTACCACCCGTATCAATCTGGCTAGAGTTGCCTTTGTCCGTCTTCAAAAACGACTTTGGTCTCGCCAGGAGATAAGACGATCCACGAAGTTGCGAATCTAAAAGGCCATGGTCAGAACAATTCATCTCTATGGATGTGAGACTCGGCCACTACGCAGAGCGGATCTTCATAAACTTGAAATCTTCGATCACTACTGCCTTCGCGTTCACCTCTCCGACAGGATCCCCAGCTCGACATCCTTGGCCTGGAAGAAACTCCGGTGGTTCGGCCACGTGCTGCGCAGGCCTGGTGATGAATTTGTCCGTAAACTCGTGGCGCCCAACCCACCCACTGGTTAGAGGAAGCGCCGAGGTGATCAACTTAAGACCTGGCTCGCTACTGTCAAAGCAGACATAGAGCTCATGTCCGGTCCTCGTGTTTTTAGTGTCCGACGCTGGAACCGCGAATGGATAGATTATGCCGCCGATTCTGCTGCCGATCAACGAGGGTGGATGGCCTTGACGCGCGATATGGTTAACTCTATTGGAGCCAACTTCGGGTGAATGCCGTTACAAGTACAAGTAACATTAATATATATATTAAGAACATTACAGTTTGAAGAATAAAAAAATAGATTAATAATGAAATTTTAAAAGATTTGTTTTTATTTTTTTAATTATAATAATTTATAAATTTTCAAAACTATTTTCAAAAATACTTCAAAAACTTGTAGGCGTTAGGTTATTAACTTATTAAGTGGAGACTATATTTACTAATCGAAAATTGAAAAGTTTAATACAAATCATCAAGCCATCGTATTTTTAAAATAATTTCTAATTTTTTTTTTTTGTATATGTGCATTTGAAGTTTTTTTTTCTTGTATGGTAATTTTGTGTGTACATTAAAAGGTCATGTGTTTCACGGTTTTTTTCCCTTACAGAAAAAAAGAGATTTGAACAATTATGTCAATTCGGACAATTATGCACTTAGCTCGCATCTGGCAATCATCACATGTCAAATCACACGGGAAAGGTCAGAAAGATCAACACTCCGTGATTAAGAAATAATTTTATTCTAAATTTCGTGCTATAAATAAGTAATACTTGTGTAAATTAGATTAATTTAACTTTAAATTTGCTAATTTTCCAAAAATAACATATCAAAGATGTATATTTTATTATTGTAAGATTTTTAAGACCAAGAATTACTTTTTATCTCGATCGCTCAAAAATGGCCGAAAATGAAAAATTCTTTTTAAAATTTTAAATTCCAATCAATACAATTTCTGTTTAAAATACGCCAGAGTAGGATTTTGCTTACTGGAAATAGTCAATTTAATGATTTAGCTTTCAATTAATAAAAGTTTCAAGAAAACTTTTTTATTTTTTAAAAATTCAATTTAAAAGTTAGGTCTTCAATGAGTGGCGATTCCTATATAGTTTTATTATTATTGCATTTATGAAACGATTTCAATTAATCTTTTTTTAATATTTAAAACTAATCCGTAAAGTATTTTCTTGGACTAATAATAAATATTATTGAACTTATTGTTCTTATACTCATGAACTCATGTCATACCAAACAATGAAATTCATTAGACCATTTCTGTTAATTTTAATAATTCACCTTCAAAATAATTCAACCCAAAATAAAAAGAATTTATATTTACTAAAATTCACACCAAATTCTCTCAGAACGATGCAATTCCATTGCACTCTGGTTGGATTGACCCTTGCGATCGCCTCCAATGTGGCCGACTCGAGTGCGCTCTTTCTAAGTGCGTGTGTGTGTGTGTGTGTGGGGGGGGGTCGTGCTCACACTAATAAACAAGCCTAAAACATATTTTTTCTTCTTCGTTTTTTTTTTTTTAATTGTAAAAAATTCCTTGTAAGTACTTTGAATATTATCTGCACTTACAAAATATAAACAACTCACTGATTTTTGGTAATTTTTCATTCCGAGGAAAGGTTGGATTTTTTGCAAGGCAAACTAAACAAATTTTGGTGTAAAATTTATAATTTAAAAAAAAGTGCCAAAAAGTTAATAAAAAAAACAAGCTTTGATTTAAAATTTATAAGTTCAAATATTCAAAAGAGTGCGAAAATTTAAAAAAAAAAAGCAAAAAAAAAACTTTGATTTATTTTGAAATTTTAACTTCTTGGGTGAATTTTTAATTATTTAATTTAACGCAAATTGCGCTAAAAATTTCATAGTGTGAACAGAAAAGATCCAAATAACTAATTAAAATTAGTAAGAGGATTTTTTTTCTTTTAATCGGAAAGATTTCTCGTATTGAAATATATAAATAAAAAAATTATTTTTCATCCTAATAAAGAAATCATTGAATCAAGTTAAAACTTGTCTCTCTTTTTCTGTCAAGCAAGAGTAACGTCCCTTGATTTATTAACCAAGCCAAACCAACAAATGAATTTTAAAAGAAGATAGCGAAACTTTCCAGTGGAATAAATACTTACAAATTGGTTTTAATGTTGGCAAATTATCCTGAAGCTAAAATATACGGCGAAAGATGGGAAGATGGTGACGTTTTAGCCAGGATTTCTTTCCTCATCGATCCAGATCGTTTTTGTGAAC